>JAQFVV010012561.1:2135902-2747382 GCA_028023455.1 Epiperipatus broadwayi | reverse complement strand
GTGGGTAATGTATAATATATATATATATATATAGTGTAGTTTTTACACTTGAGAAGTCTGCTTGTAGCAGTGAAACGTTTGGTTGTGTTTTAATATTATTTTTTGCTGGTCTGGTTGAATTTTGGACTTGAGGTAATTTTAATTATATTTTGACTAGTTTAGCTTTATGCTTGTAATATTTAACTTAAATTTAATACATTTAAATGATTTAATCAATAAATATTAATAAAGAAAATGGAAATGATTTAATTAAATTAGCAAACTCAAATATATAAAATTAAACATTAGTAACTGATTTTGAAATCTTAATAGGTCAGATAAAAGTTTATTTTAAAAGTTATGTTTAGCTGGTTATTAAAAGCTTGTAAATATTAACAAAAGTTTGTAATTATTTTTGAAAATTTTATAGTTCATACTTTACATTATAGAAGCTCCTGGTTCTTTGTGCCAATTCCCACAAAGTCTTTATTATTCAAAATTTCTGAGAAAACTGGTCTGTTGTTCATACCATAGTTCTCAATCCAGAGGCTGCCTTAATTTGTTCAATCCTGGAACTATTTTATTGTAGGACCCAATATCATTCAAGTCTACAATAGTGCCATTCATAATTCAACAGTCATTTCATTTTGAAATAAGTAAAAGGGTGAAAAGTGCATCTTTTTACTCTCCTCCTCAAAATCAAGGTGGAACTCTTTGATTGGAAATTTTTTGATTCACTGAACATGGTTTCCTGTTCCAATGATTTTCATTAGGGTCAGAGTGTTGGTTGCTTTGTGCTTGCATTTGGTCAATCTAATTTTTTTATTCTCTTATCTGACTTTTTAATTATATAAGAGCCCCAAGGGCTAGTTTGCTTTTCATTTAATTAATAAAACAATCATTTCCATTTACTGAGATTACATAGGAATCTTAAAGTAGAAATTAACATTTATTTATATTTTCATTTATGTTACTTTTTAACAAAATTTTTTTATCTTTAGATCTTTACTTTTTTTTTTATTATAAAAAAGTACATTCAAATAGTTTTTTTTATTTAAAAAAATACTTTTAAAGTTTTCCATCTGTGTGATATATATATGTTAAACATAACTCTTTTTAATTTTGGCTTTTAGTTTTTAATAAATGATTTTATTTAAGATTATTTTTCCCATTGTTTTTAAATTTTAAAATAATGTAATGGCATATGTATACCGTTACTATATATATATATATTGTGACCCTGTGCTATTGCATATTGTCTTAGTTAACAATCTTAACTTTATAAGTTCATGCTATTTTTTTAAAAAAGAAATAAATAAATAAAAAAAGAAGAGTTGATAAAATTTATTATGCAAGAAAAATGTGTAAATTATGCTATCTAAATTTTATTCCATTGATATAATTTACTTCAGTCAAATAATTATAAGTCCAAAATATATAATATATAATGGCTTAAAAGTTATTACAAAGATGTAGCTCTAATAAATAATATAAATATGCTTTCAAGTTAAAAGTTAATGCTTAGTTTATGTATAATTTTATAGAGAGAGAAAAGTAAATAGAATTAAAGATAATGTAGGACTGAATAAAGTTAATTTTATGCTTAAAATGTGTAAGATAGTTTATGAATTGATTTGTGTTATAATATAATTATTAAATTTATTTCAAAGTGATTAATAATTTAGTTGAGTTATTTTTGTGCTAACATGCACAAGCACACAAAGCTGAAGACAAAGAAAGAAATGTATATACTTATTTTATTTTAATATATATTTAATTAAGTGGCTAAGCAATTTCAAGGGTCAGAGCCCTCATATTCATAACCATTGTGTAAATAAATAAGAAATTGATTAGGAGAGATGTAAATTTATGCAAATGCGATAGTTACATATTCCATTTCTTGACTATTTTGTAGGAAGTCTTTTCTATTTATGGCATCACTATCTCTAGTGATAAAGTAAGTCTCTTTTATCTTTTTTTAAGATTGTGTCACTCTCTGCAAACCACCACTAGATCTCTAGATTGGAAATCATGACCGGCTGACATGCAAGAGCACACACATCTTAATTATAAGATTCTCATCAAACCCTTTGAAGTTAAAGGACATTCCCACTCTCTCTCTAATTCACCAACTAACCACAAACACTCTGGATTAACTTCATTTTTGTATAGAAATACCTAATAATAGTTGATTTTAATCAGAATTTAATTGACAATAAAATAAAACAATTTTGCTTTAAAATCAATAATCAGGCCCCTAACACAGACAAGCAAAGACTTCTACTTTCTTATCTGCCTAATGTGCATAAAAGTTTTTACAATATATTCAATAATAAATATCATTTATGCTTCCACACACTTCCCAACTCCAACAAACTAATCAATAACACTAAAGACAGCATACCATCCTCGCTGACATCTCAGGTGGTCTATAATATTGCCTGCCCTAAAATATTGTAAATCATCATATTATGGTAAAACCAGGGCCTCTCTGTTCATTAGGCTATCCCAGCATGCATATTCCTATAATAAAGCACTGGTGGACACTTGTTATAGTTGTTTCTGCACAGCACTACACATCAGCCAGTTACAATTGCCAACCTAAAGATCCAGTGGTGGTTTGCAGAGAGCAACATGATCTCAAAAAGAAGATAAAAGAGGCTTACTTTATTACTAGAGATAGCAACACCATAAATAAAAGTCTCTTGCTACAAAATATCCAGGAAATGGAATACATAACTATCACATTTGCATAAATTTACATCGCTCCTAATCAATTTCTTATCTATTTACAAAATGGCTATGAATATGAAAGCTCTGAACCTTGAAAACACTTAGCCACTTAATTAAATATATATATTAAAATAAAATAAATATATACATTTCTTTATTTGTCTTCAGTTTTGTGTGCTTGTGCATGTTAGCACATTTTATATTTTGCAGTTTAGAACAATTAGCCATGAAGTTTAAACTGTTTGCTCATTTGAGTTATTTTTATGTAATAGAGTTTAATATATCTGAATAAAGCTGATTAGTTTATTTTAAATAATATCAAGTTAGTTAAAATATGCTAGTTAATTCTTAAAACAGATTAAATTTAAAAGAGGTAAAGCAATTTTCTGTATGCATGTGTGTGTATGAATTTGTACACATGTGAGGTGATTTAATAAAATATTATTTGTTACAAATAGAATTCATTTTAGTTATTAAGAATTCAAAAATAAATGAATTGTTAATGTAATCATAATAGTGTTTTAAAATAAATCCAAAGAGCTTTTAATAAATAAATTAAAAAATGTTGATTTAAAATAAGAAATGTATTATTTTTTTATTAATTAAATAATTACTTTAGAAATAAAGGTCAATTAAAAGTTTTAAATTATCATATGGTATTTAAATCTAGAACAAAATTATGTAATTTTCTTAATTAGTTCCATGAAGTAGTTTGTATATTTTTTGATAGATGTCAGAATTTTGGAAGGTGTGTCTAATTAAGATGCCTATTAAAATGAAAGTATAAACAATGAAAATTGTCAGTACATGTGGGTAGCTGCTACTCTCTCATCTGCAGCTGATCTCTTGTGCATGCTTACTCCTAAAAAAAACCCAGTAATTTTTTATTTTAATTGTATTTTATTTAAAGTGTTAATTTTCTAAAATTTTTATTATTTTTTAATTAATAATGCATGGCTAGAAGAAAGATAATAAGGTGTTTTGTTTCTTATATCTAATATAATTCAGAAATGTCTAAAGAGTTAACAAAATGCTTGGGGAAAATAATTGCAACTGTGCTTAAACCAGAATTTAAAGAAGAAAAAGGTAATATGTTTTATATTGTTTTTTAAAACTATATGGAACATTAAACTGGATCATTTTTACTTTTTATATCTCTATTAGATAAATAGATAATATATCATATTTAATTAGTAATTAAATAATTTGAAATAATAGGAATGTGTTTTCTCCAGTGAATAATTATTACTTTTCCAAATATATGAAATCCTCCTTCAGTTAAACTATATTTATTCTTCATGAATATTATTCTTTAAAAATAATTAAAATGTAAAATACACACACAATGACAGATCCTTTTAGATAGTGACAAGTTATTTTAATAGGACAGGAGTATTACTATCTAAACTCTTATGTCATCTTGACTTCATTTATATTCAAAGGGATTCAATAAATACACATAATAATGCTATTCTAAAGAGCTACTGATTTTTTTAAATATATACTTATAAACAACTTTTTCCAAGTTTACAGAATTTCATATTTACCATTATAATTCAAGAAAAACTATTACAAAAATTAATTCACTTTTAAAGACATATTTCCAATGATTAAATAAATTATTACAAGTCAAACTATATATATATATATATATATATATATATATATATATTCAATAATAATAATGCTTTAATAATTTAAATAACCTTTACCAATAAGAAATTCTGATGTATATTCGAATTCAATTCATTCATACTATTAAATAGGTATGTGAGCATTATAAATAAGATATCAGATAAATATTAAATTAAATACCTGTTCTTCATTTCTAAGTTTTCAATGGAGAATACTAAAAAAACAATCAAAAACATATACACATAAAAGAAATTAAGTTTTATTAATAACCAGATTTGATCTTTCCCTTTCTATTTCTCTCTCTTTTTTTAAAAGTCCTGCATAATTTAAAAAAATATATTATCTTTAAATAGCATAACCTTTAATCTTGAACTTCTTCTTTCTTTTAAAAAATAGTCAGTATAAACAATATTCATCAAAATATAAAATCACAAACCAATTTTCTTTAAAAAACTTGTTTTTTTTATTATGACTATATGAAATTAATATCAAGAGCAACGTTTCGACTATTTACTTCCTTATAGTCTTTTTCAAGCCACTAAAATATAAAAAATAATAAAACAAATAAAATAAAACATAATACAATCATTAAACTCTACATATATTTCAAATCTTCTCAATACAAAAACATAAATTTAATATAAAACATTAGAACATTACCTTCCTCTATTTAAAACAACCTACAATTTAAACTTCTATTTAAAACACTCTGTTTAAATTATATTTAGATAAAATATCTCAAAAACCAGTCCCATCACCCACAACAATCAATTAGTTTTTTTCTTTTATTCCTATATTGTTTAAATTCCCTACTATAAAAATTTTTTTCTTTTTTTAAAAACTTACTTTATAATTAACTATTGTTTCTAAAAGTTCTATTTTTTTTTGTAAATAATGTGACTAGTTTTTTATTTTTTATAAAATCAATTAGTTTTTTATTCATATATGGTTTAAATTCCTTAATATAAAAATTTTCCTTTAAAAATCTTTCTTTATAATTAATTACTGTTTCTAAAAGTTCTATTTTGTAATTAATGTGACCAGATTTACACTTATGAAAAAAAATTGCAGATTTTTTATCAGATAAATGTTGTTTTAATCTTGTTTTTAACTTATTTCCAATATAAGAAATACTTTTACCAACATTCCAGCAGTCTAAACATTTTATCATATATACACCTTTCATAGCTTCAAGCATATCATTCTTTTCATGAAAGGTGTATATATGATAAAATGTTTAGACTGCTGGAATGTTGGTAAAAGTATTTCTTATATTGGAAATACAAAAAATAAGTTAAAAACAAGATTAAAACAACATTTATCTGATAAAAAATCTGCAATTTTTTTTCATAAGTGTAAATCTGGTCACATTAATTACAAAATAGAACTTTTAGAAACAGTAATTAATTATAAAGAAAGATTTTTAAAGGAAAATTTTTATATTAAGGAATTTAAACCATATATGAATAAAAAACTAATTGATTTTATAAAAAATAAAAACTAGTCACATTATTTACAAAAAAAAAAAAAAAAAATAGAACTTTTAGAAACAATAGTTAATTATAAAGTAAGTTTTAAAAAAAGAAAAAATTTTTTATAGTAGGGAATTTAAACAATATAGGAATAAAAGAAAAAAACTAATTGATTGTTGTGGGTGATGGGACTGGTTTTTGAGATATTTTATCTAAATATAATTTAAACAGAGTGTTTTAAATAGAAGTTTAAATTGTAGGTTGTTTTAAATAGAGGAAGGTAATGTTCTAATGTTTTATATTAAATTTATGTTTTTGTATTGAGAAGATTTGAAATATATGTAGAGTTTAATGATTGTATTATGTTTTATTTTATTTGTTTTATTATTTTTTATATTTTAGTGGCTTGAAAAAGACTATAAGGAAGTAAATAGTCGAAACGTTGCTCTTGATATTAATTTCATATAGTCATAATAAAAAAAACAAGTTTTTTAAAGAAAATTGGTTTGTGATTTTATATTTTGATGAATATTGATTATCTTTAAATCTTGATTTCCCAATGATTTTAATGTGAAAATTAAAGGTAATAAGATGGCTAAAGATTCTTGCTTGTAGGGTGTGCAGTTTTGAAAATAAATCATCTATTAGTTACACATTTACTTTTTTTAAAATAATTATTATAAACAGGTTAGATCAATTAGCAGTTTTTGGAAATGCTTTGTCAATCATGATATTGATATTTTTCTTTTCCAAGGATTTAGATAGATTGTTGTTTCTTATATTTTTCTTCCTCTCTATATATAATATTTTGTTTTGACGATTTTAAGGAAAAACAGTAAACAAAATTTTGATAATACAGATGGAAGGGTAAGTAAAAACAGAGTAAAATAATAATAAATAAATCATCTTTCTTCAAAATTCTATTTCTTTTTATTGCAGCAGCATTTCCATAGTCTTTTCAGATATCTGGCTCCTCATGTCTCATAACAGCCTGCTTATTAGTAACCATAAAGATTTACACACACACACACACCAGATGATAATCCTTTAGAATCTTCCAGTGTCCAGAATAAAACATTAAACATAAAAATAATACAAATAATTTTAAATAAATACACTTTAAATACATTTTATGTAAAATAAAAAATAAATAAAGAATTCTCCATCTTCTTTCACAAATTATTCACAAGTACCTTTAGTTATCATTAAAATTAAAATGATTATTAATACAATTTAACCATAATTTAGTCATCTCTTTATTTCCAATTTATATTGTATTCACAATAAAAATGCAAACAAAATATCAACTTTAAACAATTGAAATGTTTTATTTAAATATAAATTTATGTAAATAAGTCAATTATTTTATATAGCGCGATATTTTTTATAAACAATAATATTTAAACAGCATTAAACTGTTGCACATGCGCTTTGGATTTTAAATATAAAATGAATGAATACTAACACTTCAACCGCATAATAAAGTCTTTGGAAAAGATAGAATGGCCATCTATCTTTTCGAACCCAAACACTTTTGTATGGGTGAATCTTAAGTGTTTGAAAGTGAAAGCGTGAAGTTATTAAATAATCACTTTAAATTACTTTTACATGCTTGAATGAATGACGCTGGTGAAATTTATTAGAATTTACGATATGTCATTCTTTTCCAAAGACTTTATCATGTGGTTGAAGTGTTAGTATTCATTCATTTTATATTTAAAATCCAAAGCGCATATGCAACAGTTTAATGCTGTTTAAATATTATTGTTTAAACATAAATTGAAACATGTAATATATATATTGTACCCTTTTCTATAGGTCAAGAAATAGTTATAATGGTCAATTACTAAAAAAATTTTAAATTTGAGAATATATTTATTGATGTATTGAATATATTAAATTTATAGAGTCTGTAAAGTTCAATTTAAAGCTAAAGCAAATACCTGATACATAAAATCATTAAAAAAAAATTAGTTAAATAAAGATTAAAGAATTGCTCATATGGTTGTAAAAGCTGGCCATATTAAAATAACACAGCTATCAGTAATAAAAATGTATTTAATAAGTCAATTTTAATAACTTTAAAACTTAGAATAAATTAATATTATATAGTATTTAAATTTATAAACTATATTAAATAATAAAAATTACTGTAATGTATTTGAATAGTAAATATTATGATGTTGAGAATTGTATTTATTTCTATATTTTTTTAAAATTATTTCTTCAAAATTTTATATAAAATTTTTATATAATATAAGTGCAGTAAATTTATTAAGACAGACAAAAATAGACAAAACACCGGAAACGATTACATAATTGTCTGGAATATTTTATACAAGCACTTGTTTCAATTAATACCAATATTTTAAAGTATTTAAATAATATTATAGTAGAAGTGGATGGAATTTATTAAACATCATAATAAAAATAAGTAGTGAATAATTTTATTAAATATTGTTTTGAAAATTATTTTAAAAGTGTTTAAATTGATTTAAATATAATAATTAGTTTTAAATAATAATTAGATAGTGTTTAAGTGTTACATTATCAGTTTAAAACTTTAGAAAATTATTTATAAATCCAAGTAGGATTGACCAATAGTAATAGAGCTTGGCAGACTCCCAAAATCAAGCCAATTAATTGTATAATCGAGGAGAACAAGAATTGACAGACTCGAGTGAAGAGGTAAAAATTTTGAACTCTCTAATAATTTCTTTTCTCCAATTTATTCAATTTTTTCAATATAATTCTAATAATATCATTAGAACAAATTAACTGACAATTTTTAAAATCATAGAGAGAGTCTTAAAATAAATATTTTTAAAGTTTTCATAAATTATGTATCACTAACTTAATCGAACCTGCCAGTGAATTCTATAGAAGTACAGTCGGAATTTTCAGTAAAAAATATGGATAGATTATTTAAAACCAGTTTTAAAGTTTATAACATTTCAAAATTGTTTATATTGTTCATTGATACCGCTTATATTATCCAAAGGAAACTGCTTTTACGTGTGTAATATAGATGAAAAGACATTGTGCGCAAAGTTCAGAAAGAGAATACAATATAAAAATCATTATGATTCATCTAAGAATAAATGGACAAATATAATTTTAAAATTAAAATTATTGGAATTGCTTTCTTTAAGATGACCCGAAAAAGAAGTATACTCTAAAAAAAAAAAAAAAAAGTTAAAGATCAAAAAATAATGTACATAAAATTAAGAATGAATGAAATAAAGCTTGCTAAAGAGAAATATTTGTATAAAGAAAAATACGGAAGAGGAATATAAAAAATATTGGATCCATAAAATGCAATTGGTACCTAAAGTATTAAATATTCGTAGTCTAATTAAAAAGGAGAAAGATGCATCGACGCGCCGAGGGAATATTTGCCAGAACATTAAAAAAAACTTTGAGGGATAACTAACTAAAATATATTTTAATAATCTGATGCTAAAAGCTAAAATTAAAGATCGTCTAAACAAATTTATTAAATAAACCAAGTTATTTTAAAACTTTGAGAGTCATAACGGAGAACATTCAGATAAAAGAAGAAGAGTAATATTATGGGACTAAACAAGATTTACCGTCAGAAAAATATTTAATTATGGTTTGAATTATTTTTTATTATTATTATAAGCATTAGGTTTCAGAAAACGATAGGGAAACAAAATACATTAATTTTGGTATATATAATATTATATGAAATATGTTTGATTTGAATGTTTTTTAATAAAATTGTATGTGTGTAATTGTATATTTGCGATGCTCGAAGGAAGGAAAAGAAGCCTACTGCAAAGCCTAATCCGAAGATAACAATTGTTTTTTTTGGTAACATTTATAATTATTGATGATATAATGTATGTTTTATTTATTTAGATCAGCCAAAAATTGAATGAATGTAGTACAAAAGTTTTATTATTATTATTATTGTAAAACGCATTTAAAACAACACACTGAAACATTTTGAGATGTGATTAGATTTTTGAAAATATGCATACGATAGTCATTTTATTTGTTGATAAATAATAATTTAATATGATCGATGATTATATTACATTTTCTATTAATTTTTCCTATTGGGATATTTGAATATTATTTTAGTAAAAAAAAAAAAAAAAAAACGTAAAGGATGAATATACAGTGTTATAAAGCGAGATAAATTATTCTTAAGGGATAGAGAAATGATTTTATAGTAGCGAATCTTGTTTGTTGTTTTTTTTAAAAAAAAGTTGTTCGTATTTTATCGATGCTTGATATAGTGAAAATCTAGAGAGATAATTTAAGTAGTGACTTGGGAGTACAGGGGTGATTTGGAAACCAAGATGATGTATGAAAATCTAGGATGATACAGGGAATGGAAATAAGTAGTTTTGTGAGAGAATCAGCATAGTTAACATAGCCCTATGGCTGATCCACATTTCGTTGTATAGGTGATAATCAGCGTAGTTAACGTAGCCCTACGACTGATACACATGTTGTCTTGGACAGTGTTATTTTATATTTCATGTGAGTTGCCTTGATGTTTGGTAAAGCTGAATAAATAGCTGCCACATCACTTTCTTATCTTAAGAGTTAATAGACAATAAATGTCGAACCTGTTCACACTGTTCCATGCATTCTTGAAGTACATTGAAAACAAGTTATCCATCTTTCTTCCCAATATCCTATACATCTTTCACTATCTTAATCTGTATTTCGTGCTACTACATCGTATATGATAGGTTTTATTGAAGGAAAAACAATAGATATTTTAGAATGTATGTTAGGATTTTACTTGGAATAAGAATAGTTAAGAGTTAACTAAGAATAGATTATAACCATTGAAAGAAAGATACAGATATCCTAAATAATGGAAGGAGTTATAGAAATATTTTATTCTAATTTTTAAGAAATAAACTATAATTTTTGTAAAAGTATATCAAATGAGAATATACAACTATTAAACATAGTTTCACGCTCTTTTTAGTATTAATTATATTTTAAAAATATAAATATTGCATATTTAAAAATACTATAACACTCGATAATTATTATCATATATTTGAAATTGTAACAGGGTGATATTTAAACACATTATAATATTATACAGGAGTATGGCTTATGCATAAACGCATTATAATTTATATGAGCATGGGAGAACAAACATTAAAGTTAATCATAATATTTAATAATATGCTGTGCAATTTGTTTAAAGTAACAAGAAATGTAAATTTTCTTTTTTAAGACCATATTGATTATAAAGTGTGATGTTATAAAATATTGATCCACAAAAATAATTTAGAATATTGTAAATTTAGTATATTTAAAAGGTAAAAAATGTTGTTACCCATAAGTAGTTCAAATAAATAGTGTGATAAACCTAAAGAAAATAACTAAAATAATTTTTAAAATGTATAATGATTGGATTAACTATAAAGAAGTACAAAATTGTAGAATTAACATTTGTCATGTGTAAGGAAAGAAGGATATCCGTTGTAAATAAGATGTAAATAGATTTGTTTTATTTTTACTTAAATTTATTTGATGTTAATAAACTTTGTTAAATTTGTTTTATTAAAACTTGTGTCTGGGTATTGTTTTTCACTACATCATGGTACAAATTCACAGAATGTTTTCACAACCACTGAAGTACATTTTGCACAAAAGATAACTAAAAATATGTTTAATCTTAATTATTATTGATGTTCTTATAATTAAGTAATTATAAAATTGCATTAAGTTATTGGTCATAAATCCACTATCCTAATATTTTGATAAATTATATGCTATTAATTGCCACTTACTTTATTTATCAGATTATCTAAACACTACCACTTCTTAGTTTACTTTATTGTTTAAAGACAAAAGATGATATTGATATTGATTGATTTATTATGGTAATAAATTTGCAATAAAAGAAATTTATACCAATTTGATTAAGTAAGAAATATTGTAATCATTATTGTTATTAATTGCAGTGTAGTAGATATGGCATAAAATCCCTTACCATGTGTGCTACTGCATTTTGTTGAAGTATAAATAAAGATTAAGAACCTGAGATTATAATTTATTGAGCTAGATGATGATTATTATTATTAAAGATAACAGAATTAATATTATAGTTATTAAATGAGTCTTAGTAAGTAGACGTTGCGAAAGTCATAAGAATACTATGTAGTTATTATTTGAAATAATAGTATAAAGGGGGGGATAGTGTTCTTATGCCATTGAGGTGGTATCCTGTGGGATATTGGCTCAATGTGATCTACCTTGCCAACTCATATTTCCACTTCTCGTCTCATGAATACATTAAATCTTTATGTTAATTTACTTTAAAACAGAACCTAAGTTAATTTTTAAGAAATTTGAGCTAGTAAAACATTTTTTAATATAATATTTAATTATTAGAGCTAGAACCTGGTGACGTTAAATATAGTAATCTATTTATTTGTAAGTGGAGGTACGAGGTCGACGGCGGGCACGGTTAGAATATATATATTGTACCCATTCATTTTGGTGCAGAGAATGTTAAGTAGGCTGTAAAAGTGCCATTTTAAAAAAAATTATAAATTTAGAGTCTTTGATAAACCATAATTATAATTATATAAGTAAAAGGATTCAAACTTGGTGAAAGAAATCCACAGATAGGTTATAAAAAAGTTTCAAAATTATTTTAACTATAAAATAAATAATCACTAATATTCATATTTCATGGTAAACCAGCACTCATCAGTTGGTCAAGTTTATCTTCTCTCTCATATATATATATATATATATATATATATATATATATATATATATATATATATATATATATATATATATATATAATCAGTGCTCAATTTATATTAAGATAGCAAATCCTCACACCTTAATAGACAAGCTTCAATCTTTTTCTGCATGTATGTGATCATGCATATGAGTGGTATGAGAGTATGGATAGTTGAAGGGTGCTTAAAAGTCTGAGTTCAGGTCCTCTATATTTACAATTAGGCTCCAGGTAGGTGAAGGATGCCTGTATTTCAAATATTTAACTATAGAAGTAAAAGATAAGAGTGATATAATTTATTTCACAAGAAGAGTAGATTTATATCTGCTATATTTAAAAGATATAGTTGGTATTTTGTTTAATAAGCATTCACATCTTTGACCCAAACCACTTAATGAAAGTATATTAATTTTATTAGTTATTCATTAGACGAGAGATTATCCATTAACTTTCTACCTTGTGTGATGGTGGTGTAGTGAAAATTACACTGTAGAAATATTATTCATTAGATGGATAAACTAATTTAATGAATGACTAATAAAAATTATTAATGGTACCAATCTCACTTTCATTATTTTTGACATCATAAAGTGCAGTAGTAGACAGTTACTTTCATGTCAATTATAGATATTTAAACAAAGTCATGATTTCTTATTACTCATATATATATGGTAAATCAATAATTTAATAAGTGTAATATAACTATTTAATAAAGTACTTAATATGTTTTTAAATAATTTAAAATGTTCAATAATTATTATTAAAAGTTATAAATTATATTACGTGATGTTCTGAGTGGATCAATTTTATTTATTATGTTGTAATAAACAGGAAATTACATTTTAATCTACTTATTACATGAAATATTTTATATAATGCATTTAAATTAATTATTTATTTGAAATATATTACAGAAAGTAAGTTAAATTTTGTTACAGTGTGCCTGGAAAAGTTATCACGTGACTTCTTGATGTGTGTGGAGGCTTTCCAGGATTTTAAATAAAGTTTCTAATATTTTTAAAATTGATGATAAAATTGATATATTCTGAACATTATAAATAAATTTAAAGACAATATTTTGAGTTAACTTGTAAACAATATTTCAATCAACAAATTAAATTGGATAAAATCAATTTGATATCAATGTTTTATTAAGAATTAATAAATTATATTCTTTAAAAAAATTTTTTAAACTGTAACTATTAAATATTTCTGTTAAAATTTTTTTAAGTAAGAGATGTCTCATAATTTATTTTTACTTATTAAAAACTACAAAACTTTATTTGTATGTAAATGAGTCAACTTGTCTAACTTTATTCATCCAATAGGATTACTGGATAGAAACTAGTATAAATAGGTAAATCATCAATGTCTAGACAGATTATAATAGGATTATAACATGTTTGGTTATTTTACAGCAGATTATGTAATATAACAAGGATTCATAAAAATATTTAAATATTCATTCAGCTAACCAGGAAAACAGTATTTTCCACCTTGGATCTTACCACCAGCTACTGGCAGATAGTTTTTAGACCCACAGGACTGGAAATATACTGCCTTTAGATACAACAATCACACCCATATATTCAAAAGGGTCCCATTTGGATGCAACAATAGCAGTGCAGGGTTGATGCAATGTCTGAAACAAGTAATATTTGATGACATGCAACAACACATGGTATGCTACATCGATGATATAGTCATTGTCTCAAAGGACATCAAGGAACATTTGAAATACCTGCAACAGTTTTTGAGACTATGCCAACATGAAAATATTACAATCAACTTGAAAAAGAGTAAATTTGCAATTCAAGAGTTAACATTTATGGGTCATGTATTAAACAAGTATGGGATAAAAGTCCACCCTAAAAAGGTGGATGCTATTGAAAATTTTCTGACTCCTCAGAACCATAAACAGCTACAATCCTTTTTAGGATTATGTAATTTTCATCATAGGTTTTACCTATGGTTTGCCTGTGAAACTGCAAACCTTGTGTACTTGCTGAAAAAATATCAAAAGTGGACGATAGTTCATGATCAAGACCTTAGTACCATCAAGCAAAATTTCCTGCACACCATTATTCTACATCATCCTGACTACAGAATATCATTCCATGTAAGACTGACTGTAGTAGAAGGGGTCTGGGTGCTGTGTTATTCCAGATCAGCAACAATGGAAATCATCGGATGCTCTATTTTAGCAGCCAGACCTTGAAAGGAGCAGAAATCAATTATACTACCACTGAGCAGGAGACTCTTACCAATATCTGGGTCTTTCAGAAATTCTGGCAGTTTTTACTGGGCTCTGAGGTCGCCATTGTCACTGACCACAAATGCTTGGAATTCTGAAATAAGAGTTTCCTCACAAATGATCGGCTCATTAGGTGAAGCCTGATGTTGCAAAAATTTAGGTACAGCATAGTGTATTGCCCCAGCTAAGAAAATATAGTGGCCAATATCCTGAGCTGTCACTCCATACCATTAATGAGTCCACTGTCCAAGAAGGCTCCATTTTGAAGAATCATGCCTGGAAATTTTTCAGGACACTCCTCCCAAAGGACTACCAACCTATCAACCCTATCCAAAATCAAAGGAATGCAGGGATGTGATTATCCCAAATGGCTCAGTCTCATATAAAAAGGGGATGCATCCAACAACAACAATTTTATGTAGGAAATAATGTTTGGTTGAGAGCACTGAAACCTAGCAACATGATGAAGAGAGAATTCAAAAAGTTTTTCCCCTTTGCATCATGGACTGTACCATATCCATAAAAAGTATAGGGACAATGCATTCCTGTTGGAAGGGGATGATGGGGTAAAAGGAACTTTCAATGCATGGCAACTTAAACCATATGTGTCTCCAGGCCCAGGAAAATAAAAAAAAAGAAAAGTCAGATGATCAAAGACACCTCAATTAAATCCAATAAAAATAATAATAAAGTCCAACAAATGAAAGGGTAGATCAAATTAGAGTAAGTTAGTTATAGAGTTTTATTTTAGAATGGCATTACATTGTTACCAGTTGCTTTTCTCACCAACAACAAACCTGAAGTGTAATTTCTTTTAATCATTTCAAGTGGGGAAGTATGAAGCAATCACTCTATAGTCAGAGTGAGCTTCATGTTTTTATTTCTAAAAATCTAACAATCTACAAGGGTTCTAATCCACAAATTATATTTAATGTACTAACATTGCCATCACTTACTACATGGCAATATATATATATATATATATATATATATATATATATTGTATATGATATATACCAATATATATATATATATATATTGGTACTTTTAAATATTGTGTGAAACCTTTAGGTCATGTAGAGTTTGTCATTTTTGTAAAAATTATTTGCATTTAATTTAATTTTGTAAGAAAGTAAAAGATATAAACAAGATGGCAGGTTCAAATTAATCCATTGTGAAGTTTTGCTTCACTAATTAAATATTTAAAAAGCTCGACTTTCATTAATTGAAATATTGTTTTCTTATCAAGTTTTTTTTATATTTTAACTAAAAATATTTGGCTAATGAAATATTTTTTGTTTTATTTATTCTATTCTTAAATTTTTTCAAGCTGGAATGTGATTTGAACCATATCATCTTGTATCTTGCTGTTATTTAAGAGTGGACTGAAATAGAATTTATTAATTGTCTTATTTGCCTCTGGGCAAATAAACCAAGGCATTTGTGTCACAGTTGGAAAAGGCATAAATAGAGTAGACTGGAGATAAGGTGGCTTTTGCTCTTTGCTTTTTATTGTGCTTTTTGTTTTTACCTTTTTTGCTCATGAGTTTTTTCATAACATGAAAAGAATATAGTATAATAAAATGTCAGTTGAGTAGAGATCCAAATTATCTTTTCCTGTGCCTCTCAGGGCTGCCTCCTGAATTCTGCCATCGATGAATAAGCAGTAGTGACCAAGAGTGCTGACCACTTAGCTAATTATCCTAACTGAAGCTCAGAGAGTGAACCATCCATTCATTGACCCAGAGTATGCTGAGGTAACAGTCCAGTATCTATGTAAAGTTCTCTGTGGTTACCTATAAGTACTAATTGTTTTTTATATATAATTACACTTAATCTTTGCTTGTAAGACTTTTTCTAATCATATATATATATATATATATTGTAGCGATCAAAATAGTATGCTCACTTAACAAGATTCAAATCCTAAGCAAAAGTATCTTGAATCTGATCATGCTTGAGATACACAGGTCTGGAGCAGTCCTGAATTCTAACCTATTTACCTATTCTTTGATTCTCTGACCCAATGAACAACAATTCTGATGACATAGTAAAATTATTTTAAATCCGTGCCCAGGAGCAAAGCGGTAGAGCATAAGATCAGATCGATTATGATGAACGAGGTCGAAGTAGTCCAGGAATTACATTTATCACTGTTATATTTATTAATGCTAAGCTCTTACCTAAAGAAAATAGTTCTAAATATTAACTAGAAACCAATAATTCAACAACAAACCAGGATTTACATGAGATAGATATATTTATTAAATATTAAACAAACGTATATATATATATATATATATTACAAAAGATTTAGGAAACGTATGTATATTTTACCAAATAGTTTCACACTTGGGACAATATTATTTATTTACAAGACTTGGGAATTTGTTGTATAAAATCCCCTCTATCACTCATTTAATAAATATAATTTTACAGATACAATTTTATAGCATTTTATAACTTATGCGGAGTTAATAACCTAATTAAACAAAACTTTTCCTACAGAGCATTGTGGATGCCGAAAATAAATATAAAAGATTGTGACAGTTTTAAAAGTAAATGATTTATTTGATAATGGGCAAAATATATGACTTCAATCATGTATTTCTTTGGAGAACCATTATTTATATTTTTATTCACATTGTTTGACAAAGACATCTTTTAGAAATAAGAAACAAACAATGCACTTTATTTACGAGATTACATGATATAATAAACAATTTATGTTTGTCTACATCTATGGGAATCAATAACGGTTTTTCAAAGAAAGCTTTTTAACTCTGAACTGAATGTATTTTTATGAAATGAATCATTATCTTTAACACATCATTGTGACTTACTAAAGGTAAAGCGGATGGTAATGGTACTAGCATACAATAATGAAATAAAGCCTCATGACAATTGTGGATATTTTATCATTTTAAAAGAATATTTGAGACGAACTTAGATTTGATATGTCCGCGCAATCTGTTGGAGCGATATCGAAGGAGAGGCTGAGTTTGAAATCCCAGATCATTATGTACTGCCATCCACAGCACATAATCCTCATAAACCTTACATTACACAGAGAGTAGTGTCTCTGATTATGAACGATTTTGAAAAGTAGGACAGGAGCTTCAATCTTTTGATGTCCCCAATAACAAAACAATCAAGAAATGGAAAAGATAAAATATCAGAATAAAGAAAAGGTATGTCAGCAACATTTATATAATTTTATATTATTACTTAAAGTTTGGAAAGGGTCTAACCTCTTGCGCAATAATCTGTTTTCAATTCTGAGTCATCTAAAAAATCATAATGAATAATAACTTCTATTTTTATAGTAAGCTAATAAAATTTATATTTAAAATTCGATTCCCATATACGTATTAACTGGAGAATTAGCCCTCTGGGCAATGGTAAGAGAAGGTGGAATTTTATATTAGGTGTTGCAATCTTTTATAAAGGCAACTAAACAACAAGATAAAATAAGCATCCACAATAAAATACTTTTAGGTATACAACCAACCTAGCAAACGATTTCTATTTTAAATAAACAAATGAATGTAATTTTACTAATGAATTTAATTAAAGTCACAAAATTGATTGATACCGACATATTAGAGAAAATAATATATATATTAAACAAAATAAGTTGTATACATTTAATTGAGCCACATAAAGTTATAACAAAAATTAAGCATGAAAGTAAATGTATATTTAGAATTACATAAGTATTTATTAATAAAGGATTATAGAGAGAGAGTTTATGAGCAAAACTAGCAAAACATCATAAATGGATCTATGACTTAATTTAGCTACAAATTATAAATCACCCGTGAATGTTCGTATTAAGGCAGCTCTAAATTACATGATTTTACGTAATATATCAGCATAGCAGCAGGCAGGTAGGTTGATACTCCTGTGTCATCTTATATTGCCAATCAGATGGAATTTTGACGGCTGGTAGACAGTTCTCTGAGAGGAAAAAGAAAGGTGGACAGCTCCACTACTCACACTCCATGGCACTAAACTTCTCTTGACTTCTTAAATGATGGTCTGGAAACACTGATCAAGCGAAAGTAACTAACTGATTTATCAAGTAACTAACTTATCAAGTGAAAATCACCAACTGCCTTTAAAAGGTCTTATGGGCTCTTTTTATACACTATCTCTATAATCCCCATTACAAACAACATTTAATTAACAACATGTTGTTGTACAGATAAGGCTCGAAATACCATTTTTAGTACTTTAAATCATTCGACAACAACTGATAAACGATTTGTTTTTGATCTTAATTGCGATTGATAATTTTAATTAAAGGCAACAAGCTGAATTTAAACAAAGATTATTTTAACATTTCGAGTCTCCCCCATTCTTCTTTGTTGTCACATTAAATAGTTTAATTAAATACTTTAAATCAAATTACATATAGATATAGCAAAAAAATTACAATAATATAAAGAAAATGTTTAGTTGTCAGCAATAAACATTAATAACATTATTGCTTCATTCATATATATATATATATACGCATCACGCACACTACTATTTTATTTTTACTAAACAAAAATTAATTTTACTAATCATTAGAATGATTCAGCATACAGTGTGTGAGTGAATAGCATATATTTATAGCAAGGTCTGAATTGCGGACCCCTAGGAAATTGGTATTGATGGTGAAACATGAAGTATCGATGATGATTAGTCATCGATTGCTTCATTCTTTCCCACTTAAAATGACAAACAAAAAAAATCAATAAAAAAAGTACCTTAGTTGGAGTCTACTATCATTTTGGTGAGAAAAACAATCTTTTTAAATATGGAAATGAAAATCTTTCATTTGTTCATTTTCTTTATTCTATTGTGGCTGATTATTATTTTTTTATTCACTGAAATATTTGGTGTAGGTATTCAAACGTGAGAATGTCCATTTTCACTTTTCATTGTCTTCAACTTTGTTTATCTATGGCTGCTTAGGGATTCATAGTATAAGAATGTCCATTTTCATTTCTTTTTTATTGTCTTCAACGTTGTTTATCTATGGCTGCTTAGGGATTCATAGTATAAGAATGTCCATTTTCATTTCTTTTTCATTGTC
This sequence comes from Epiperipatus broadwayi, assembly GCA_028023455.1. Lineage (NCBI taxonomy): Eukaryota > Metazoa > Onychophora > Udeonychophora > Euonychophora > Peripatidae > Epiperipatus > Epiperipatus broadwayi. The sequence goes on along the minus strand of JAQFVV010012561.1, from coordinate 2,727,466 downwards.
TTCAATGTTGTTTATCTATGGCTGCTTAGGGATTCATAGTATAAGAATGTCCATTTTCATTTCTTTTTCATTGTCTTCAACTTTGTTTATCTATGGCTGCTTAGGGATTCATAGTATAAGAATGTAAATGGTCTTCAACATTGTTTATCTATGGCTGCTTAGGGATTCATAGTATAAGAATGTCCATTTTCATTTCTTTTTCATTGTCTTCAACGTTGTTTATCTATGGCTGCTTAGGGATTCATAGTATAAGAATGTCCATTTTCATTTCTTTTTCATTGTCTTCAACTTTGTTTATCTATGGCTGCTTAGGGATTCATAGTATAAGAATGTCCATTTTCATTTCTTTTTCATTGTCTTCAACGTTGTTTATCTATGGCTGCTTAGGGATTCATAGTATAAGAATGTCCATTTTCATTTCTTTTTCATTGGCTTCAATGTTGTTTATCTATGGCTGCTTAGGGATTCATAGTATAAGAATGTCCATTTTCATTTCTTTTTCATTGTCTTCAATGTTGTTTATCTATGGCTGCTTAGGGATTCATAGTATAAGAATGTCCATTTTCATTTCTTTTTCATTGTCTTCAATATTGTTTATCCATGACTGCTGCTTCTTAGTTTTTTTTTTAATAATATTTTCCTGGATCTGGAGGTATATAAGGGTTATATGTATGTCTTTCTAGATATCTTACGAAAATATCAAAAGCAGTCACAATATTGTGCTTTGGTATATTATTATATTGTTCATTATTAAAAGTATCTTGCTTTAAAAGAATTTCTCCAACTTTCTGTGATCTAATGGCATCCATTACAAAATATTCACTTTGGGAGCTGAGAAGTTTTTCTCCATCTTTTATGAAACTATTTTTTTCAACATATGTCCATGCTTTAAAACAAAGTTTATCATTTCTGTTTAAAGAGTTCATCTCCTCATCAATTTTGTTCTGATCATATTTCATAAACAAATAATTATGGGTTTTATTAAAATGGGCAGTACTGCACACAACTAACTAAAGATCTGTCCACTTTCTTCATTTTCATATCAGGAGGCCATTCAGCATCATTTCTAAACTTTAACTTTGATGTCTTCATTAATCCTTTATCATCACTTTTCCCCAGAACATCTTTGTAATTATTATATGATTTCAGAAGATTTATCCAAAACAGTATGTATTGGTCTATTGATCATATTTTTCATGATCGATACAGCCGCTCCATTTGAAGGTGCTAAACTGGTATCATCACTTTGAGATGGGCTGGCTTGCAGTAGATTTGAAACCACCATTTCCTCAATACTTTCTTCATCCTTAGCTAAACTGCTTGCTTAATTGTGTTGGTGACTATTTCTGGTGATTCTGCATTTATTTTCCTTTTGTCATTCTGGTAATCTAGTTCCTGGTCTGACTTTAGGTTTCTTGTGGCTTGTGGTAATTTGATTTCTGTCGCTTCATTTACTACTGGTTTCATGCTTCTTCTGAGCTGATTTATTTCTTGTTTTAGATCTTCTATGGCTTTTATTTTTTTATTTTGGATTATGGCCATCCTTTCTTTCCAGTATCTTCAGTCTTCTCTCATTTCTTGGATGAAATCGATCATTTCTGCTGACCTGGCTTCATGAGGCTTTCTCTCCTGGTGGGCTTTGGTTACATCAATAGTCTCTATTTGCTTGGTTACAGATACATCTTTGAAACCATCAGCTTGAATGTCCAAAGTAGTACTAATCTTATCAATATTTAATTCTATTCTTTTAATTTCAACAATCTCTCTTATAAATCCCTTCATCATTTCCATCAATTCTGCATCTCTTTCTGCTTGGTCTCTTTCGTCTTTCATCATTTGTTCTGCTCGATCTTGATTTTGTTTCATCATTTCTTGCATGAATTGCAAGATCTGCATTTTTTGCTCTGGCATCATTGCTCCTATGTTTTCTTCACAATTCACTTTTTTTTGAAAGATAGTCAATTTTAAATGTCTCTGTGAAATATATTTTAATATTTTGATTTTAAACTTATTGTCACTTCTAATTATTTGAAAAATAAGTCTTCTTTCTTTCTTTTTTTATTTTATTTTAAATGTATTGTCACTTCTAATTATTTGAAAATAAGGCTTGTTTCTTTCTTCTTTTATTTTATACAGGATATACACCTCTCTCCCTCCTCTTTGCCATTTTTTTTGTTGCTGCTGACTGCTGCTGATAACAGGACAAAAAAGATTTGATCATAACATGTATGTGTATGATCTATTGGAATTCAACTGCCTTGCTGCTTGACTTTTGGTTGTTTTTCTGCACCTATAATAGACTCTTACAAAAAAAATGATTAGCTATTTGTTTCTACAATATAATGTTCTGCTCATTACAATTATACATGGCAAAATAGTGGAAAATAATTAAACTCTCTCTCAACCCCTAACATCCTGGTTTGAACTCATTTTGACACATAGTTTATTATATTACTGTTGGCACATTTATATGGCACCAGCCAACAGGATATAACAAAAACAATTCCATATACATCTGGGCTACTCAACTAGTAAATATAAATAAGTATTTGTTATGCACTATAAACTCTATTACATATATAATGTACAGAAAATGAATAAAACATGAAGTGCACCTTGTTACAATTTCAAGGTTTATAATCTATGGCTGAAGTACATGGGTTTTATTTATAAACATTTTCATTTTTGCATATACAACACAGGAAACACATTTTATATATTCATAAAACCAGATACAGAAAAAATTCACTTATGGGTGAAATACATGGGTTTTATTTGCAAAATATCTTTACTTTCACGTATATAACACAAGAAACACATTTTATATATTTGTAAAACCAGATACAGAAAAAAAAAATCACTTATGGGTGAAATACATGGGTTTTACTTGCAAAACATTTTTATTTCTGTGTATATAACATAAGAAACACATTTTATATATTTATAAAACCAGATACAGAAAAAATTCACTTATGATCATAACACATGGGTATCAAAATTCTTTTCATTTTTACAAACAAGATTTTTTTACATTTGTAGCTATTAACATGAAAAAACAATATTTTTCTATAGTTGCAAAACCAGATACAACAAAAACCATTTACATTTATGGTTGCAACACATGGATATTGGTTTTTATCTAAAATTTTCACATTTTCTGTATATAAAATCAGAAAACAAACTCAGGTAGAAAGGAAATATACATATCTATCATCAATGATCTCTTACAACCTTTTTTTTAAAACATACATATAAACAGAATTCAGTACTCAGGGTATGTGGGTGTTTATATCGAAGCCCCACTTGGGAAGCCAAGCATGGAAAAAAAAATCCACTGTACCGGTCAAAATATTATGCTCACTTAACAAGATTCAAATCCTAAGCAAAAGTACCTCGAATCCGATCATGCTCGAGATACACAGGTCTGGAGCAGTCCTGAATTCTAACCTATTTGCCTATTCTTTGAATCTCTGACACAATGATCAACAATTCTGATGACATAGTAAAATTATTTTAAATCCATGCCCAGGAGCAAAGCGGTAGAGCATAAGATCAGACTCATGATGATGATCGAGGTTGGGGTAGCCCAGGAATTACATTTGTGACAGTTATATTTATTAATGCTAAGCTCTTAGCTAAAGAAAATAGTTTTAAATATTAACTAGAAACCAATAATTCAACAACAAACCAGGATTTACATGAAATAGATATATTTATTAAATATTAAACAAATGTATTATAACGATCGAAATGAAAGTGAAGATTGAATCTAACCGCGAACTACGATATCTGCTCTACAAGGCACCATCTAGCCATTTGAGCCTAGAAAAATTTATAGAGTAGGCAGATACACGCTGTTAAGATTCCACTTTATTTAAATATTCCGATCATTAGCCCAAGTCACTAGCTCAGTGGAGATGCAGAGATAAAAATCTATATCTTAAATATAAATAAATAAAAGCCACTGCCAGAAATTAACACAAAAATATTTATTTACGCACATATAAAATAACATTTAAATGTTGAGGAATAAGTTTAACATTTTAGATTGTTATATTAACTTTTAATTTTACATTTAACTAAGTTTCAATGAGTTTAATATTTTATTTAGATAGTCAAGTATGGATAGACTACATAGATCTGCATTTGAAAAGAAAATATTCTTCCCTGATTTGACCTTAGGCAACAAATTTCGCAATCAACTGGCGCCAATCCATCTGATACATTCATGTATTCAATGTAGCATGATACGACAACACAAAATACTATACTGTCAGGAATGTACATCTGAACAATAAGTAGAAATAGAGAAGACATTGACTCTCCACCAACAGGAATGTTACATCTGTTGGCAAGTAGAACAATAAACAAAAAACTCCATAGGAATGAACTGCGATCTTCTGCTGACTTACAAACCCATCCATAGGCAAACAGAGGGTGTGTGGCATATATATGCAATCCTGCCTGAAGCGGATCTCATACTACATCTACTAATTATGCAAAGATATCCAATCCATTGAGCCAATTCAACTACGAAACGAATAACCTAAGATTACCCTCCCTTAATATAACTTTACAAAACTATATAGCCATTCACGCCCGACTTAAATTTAACATTTAAATACATTCGCACAGATTTGTTTAAAAATGTTGGGTATAGATCGATTACATAGATTCCATGGTCAAAAACATTTCTAAATAAACATAAATGATCAAAAATACAAAATTATTGATACCGACAATTGCAGAGGGAAATTTATAAGTAACCCAATAGTATTCACCATAAGATACTTGCGTTGTCACCAATAACTTAAAAGACATCCGAATAAATACATTTTAGATACTGTACGGTATCATTATTTATCGAATGTCTATATATTTTGATCAAATATGAAAACCAAAATATAATTAACCGCGAACGAATCCATGCAAGCGTCTATAAACAACTTAAATTTCATGCATTTAAATAATCTTTACAATAAGAAAAAAAAAATGGAAATGATGTTTATCAATCGGAAACATATAAAATTAAACATTATTAATTTGATTTAAAAACTTACAAAAGTCAGATAAGAGTCCATTTTAACATTTAAGTTGGCTTGTTTATCAATTTATAAAACTTGACGAAAGTTCTTAATTAATTTTAGTAATTGTTCATTTCATATAGCTTATGGTAGAAGAGTCCAGGTTCCTGTTTTTAATTCCCGCGACGCCTCCATTGGAAGATAATGTTCTGGAGATGGCAATAGCTGGTTCAAGGTATCACAGTCTTTTCCTTTTTCTTTTTTAAATAGAGAGTGTGGTATGTGCATCCTACCACAACTCTCAAACACACAACACTGGAACTGTCCGAAAAAACTGTCTTTCCCATTTTATATTAATCCACACGGATTGACTGAACAAAGATGTCACTAATCCAAATTTTCGTTCGGGTCCAGGCTGAGGCTTGGTGCTTCCATTGGTCAAGCTAATTTCTTTTTATTTTCTTATCTATCTTTCATCAGATAATTTTAATTATACAAGAGCCCAAAGCTAGCTTGCTTTTCAAACAATTTATAAACAATCATTTCCATTTAAAGATTACAGGAATTAATTAATACCTGTTTTTAATTTAACTTATGTTATTTCTTTTTTAAACGATTTTTATATTTAAATCTTTTTTTATAAAAAAAATACATTCAAATATCTTTTTTTATTTATTAAAAAAAAAAAAAAATTTTTAAAGTTTAGCATCTGTGCGAATATATATACGTTTAACAAACATTTTAATTTTAGCGTTTAGTTTTTTACTTTTATTTGCGAACTTTTAAGTTTTTATTTTAAATTAATATAACAACATATTTATATAGCGTTACAGTATATATATATTACAAAAGATTTAGGAAATGTATGTATATTTTATCAAATAGTTTCACGCTTGGGACAATATTATTTATTTACAAGACTTGGGAATTTGTTGTATAAAATCCCCTCTATCACTCATTTAATAAATATAATTTTACAGATACAATTTTATAGTGTTTTATAACTTATGCAGAGTTAATAAGCTAATTAAAGAAAACTTTTTCTATGGAGGGTTGTGGATGCCGAAAATAAATATAAATGATCGTGACAGTTTTAATAGTAAATGATTTATTTGATAACGGGCAAAATATATGATTTCAATCATGTATTTCTTTGGAGAACCATTATTTAAATTTTTATTCGCATTGTTTGGCAAAGACATCTTTTAGAAATAAGAAACAAACAATGCGCTTTATTTACGAGATTACATGATATAATAAACAATTTACGTTTGTCTACGTCTATGGGAATCGATAACGGTTTTTCAAAGAAAGTTTTTTAACTCTGAACTGAATGTATTTTTATGAAATGAATCATTATCTTTAACACATCATTGCAACTTACTAAAGGTTAGGTGGACGGTAACGGTACTAGCATACAATAACGAAATAAAGCCTCATGGCGATTGTGGATATTTTATCATTTTAAAAGAATATTTGAGATGAACTTAGATTTGATATGTCCGCACATTTTGGCAGAGCAATATTGAAGGAGAGGCTGAGTTTGAGATCCCAGATCATTATGTACTGCCATCCGCAGCACATAATCCTCATAAACCTTACATTCCACAGAGAGTAGTGTCTCTGATTATGAACGATTTTGAAAAGTAGGATGGGAGCTTCAAGCTTTCAATGTCCCCAATAATAAAACAATCAAGAAATGGAAAAGATAAAATATCAGAATAAAGAAAAGGTATGCCAGCAACGTTTATATAATTTTATATTATTACTTAAAGTTTGGAAAGGGTCTAACCTCTTGCGCAATAATCTGTTTTCAATTCTGAGTCATCTAACAAATCATAATGAATAATAACTTCTATTTCTATATTAAGCTAATAAAATTTATATTTAAAATTTGATTCCCATATATGTATTAACTGGAGAATTAACCCTCTGGGCAATGGTAAGAGAAGGTGGAATTTTATATTAGGTGTTGCAATCTTTTATAAAGGCAACTAAACAACAAGATAAAATAAGCATCCACAATAAAATACTTTTAGGTATACAACCAACCTAGTGAACAATTTTTATTTTAAATAAACAAATGAATATAATTTTACTAATGAATTTAATTAAAGTCGCGAGATTGATTGATACCGACATATTAGAGAAAATAATATATATATATTAAACAAAATAAGTTGTATACATTTAATTGAGCCACATAAAGTTATAACAAAAATTAAGCGTGAAAGTAAATGTATATTTAGAATTACATAAGTATTTATTAATAAAGGATTATAGAGAGAGAGTTTACGAGCAAAACTAGCAAAACATCATAAATGGATCTATGACTTAATTTAGCTACAAATTATAAATCACCCATGAATGTTCATATTAAGGCAGCTCTAAATTACATGATTTTACCTAATATATCAGCATAGCAGCAGGCAGGTAGGTTGATACTCCTGCGTCATCTCATATTGCCGGTCAGATGGAATTTTGATGGCTGGTAGACAGTTCTCTGAGAGGAAAAAGGCAGACAGCTTCACTACTCATGCTCCATGGCACTAAACTTCTCTTGAATTTTTAAATGATGGTCTGGCAACACTGATCAAGTGAAAGTAACTAAATGATTTATCAAGTAACTAACTTATCAAGTGAAAAGCACCGACTGCCTTTAAAAAGTCTTATGGGCTCTTTTTATACACTATCTCTATAATCCCCTTTACAAACAACATTTAATTAACAACATGTTTTTATACAGATAAGGCTCAAAATACAATTTTTAGCTATTTTAAATCATTCGACAACAACTGATAAACGATTTGTTTTCGATCTTAATTGCGATTGACAATTTTAATTAAAGGCAACAAGCTGAATTTAAACAAAGATTATTTTAGCATTTCGAGCCTCCCCCATTCTTCTTTGTTGTCACATTAAATAGTTTAATTAAATACTTTAAATCAAAATACATATAGATATAACAAAAAATTACAATAATATAAAGAAAATGTTTAGTTGTTAGCAATAAACATTAATAACATTATTCCTTCATTCATTTATATACGCATCACGCACACTACTGTTTTATTTTTACTAAACAAAAATTAATTTTACTATCATTAGAATGATTTGGCATACAGTGTGTGAGTGAATAGCATATATTTATAGCAAGGTCTGAATTGCGGACCCCTAGGAGGTTAGTATAGATGGTGAAACATGAAGTATCGATGATGATTAGTCATCGATTGCTTCAATATATATATATATATATATGTAAATGCTCACATCTAATTCAAGTTTTAAATCCTATATTTTCATTTAGTGCGGTAGAATTTTATTATTATAATTGTTTGCTGTATATTTTACTAAATATGTAATTTATATGCTGAGTCAACTCAACTCTATGAGCCTATATTTTAGATTAGTCTTTTAAATCCCCAGTGCTACAGGGATATATTAATTACTTTAAATTATTTGTTTTAATGCCATTGCTCGCTGGGTTGAGAACTAGTTAAATATGTCTGTTTTCAGGCAGATTATTGTAATACTGCCATATGAATATTTATTGAATATAAAAAAAAAGTTATTTAAGAATGCTATTAATTCAATTTCCATTAAGATATTTTAACTAATAATGATCGTTACTCTTCTTAAATGTAATAATCATTTATGTGTAGCACGTTGAGCGTGATATTGTTAAATAATGCTCATTGATTCCAAATGAACGTGGAACCCGTTTAATGAAGGGAAATGTAATCATATGTCATTAAGATCTTCACATCGTTTTATATTTGAGTTATTTAATTTGGTTTAGTATACAAGTCATGCTTTTATGCCAGATTATATTTTTGACATCATTAAAGGATGTATCATAGTTTCATAGCATTGCCAGCTCCGGTCAGCCATTATCGTTATTTTCTTTATCATAATTTGAGAATCATCAGGAACTCCAAATCCTCCATCTTCACTTATATATGTTTTAGCTGTCATTGTAAATGCTCTTGGACATCTCCAGAAAGAATAGCAGAAGCTCTGCATGGGTAACCATATACTGGACCTTCGCATCTCCCTACCTTCTTTGTCTCCATGTGCAGGCCCACCAGAAGAATGAGCATACCATTTCTCTTTTCTCATGTAAATGATTAAGTATCTCCTCAGCTGAAAATTTACTGAATTTTATATATACTGCCTCATGCTTGCACTGCCATTTATTGTATTATTTTGGAATTATATCTAAAACTAATCTGTAAGCCATAATGCTATTATATAACTAAACCATTTTTGTTATTTATTATTGTATTTATATGTAGAATATCATGAAAAGCTTGCATTAAGCTATTTCCCTTAGACAAGTGACTGCCACATGTGTAAATGAATCTTTCTTATTTTATTTTTAATTCAAGAATTAAAATATAATGTTTGTTATATTTGCATTTGTTTTATAACTTTAATGTTTAATATTTAATAAATATGATGGATGTCAGAGACCAATTTACCTGGTATCACAGTTATATACATGTAAATTTCTTGTGTGGTCGATGTGGCATCAATCATAGTTTGTTTATATATATGATATTAATTTATTCAGACATTAAAGTGTCTGTCATTGTAAATTCATTTGACTAGGTCATTATCTAATCATATGTTAAAATAGCATTTCTCTTCTTAATCCCATTATGTAAACTTTTAAGCAAACATTGGCATATAAATAAACTGCACTATATATATCTTAGCATGACATCCTATAATGATCACTGATGTAAGTATAATAAAACTATTCTGGTGTGAACTCTTTAAATAATGTACGTTTAGAATAAATTGTTTTTATATAATATTAAATTGAAGTATCTTTTAATCCTATCCACAGTTCAAATCTTTATTTTGCTTAGTTTTTAAAAATAAAAAGGTTTTATATAATTATGTATTACTTTAATTTTTATACTTCATTCTGGGATTCAACCTCAACAGTCCTAATTTGAGAATCATGTCTCTTTATCATTGTGTACGTCTGGTACAATATGACTACAAAAAATAATAAAAAACCAAATTAGACATTTCACATTACAGAAGGGTGATGATTGATCCACATTGTGCAGGTACAGCATATCAGAATAGCTTCTTTGGATTTGGATCCATGATAATTATTTAAACACATGTTTAATTGATATTAATACTCTAGGGTAAACATTGACATTAATTTGAGTTTAAATATAAATTACTGCTGACCTTCTTGATAAATTTAACTGAACTAATGTCACAAAATAATCATAACTGGAGGCTCAAAAATATCACAATAATCATTGTCACAGTCTATACAGCATTGCTGTCTATTTTATAATTATCAAAGTGTTTTATAAAAACATTAGTTTAACTTTATATAGTGGATTAGGTATGTGAAACATGGATGTTATTTACATTACATCATGCATTCAAATGATCTTTGGATGAAAAATGTGACTCTATCTAAAAATATTTTAATACATAAACAATCTAGGTTCATAGTACAGCCAAGTCAGGATTTTACATATATATAATTCAATAACATCCATAAGGGAATCTGATCATAAAATGTTTTATAGATTATGGTATTTTCATGGTTTGAGTATGTCCAAACATTAATATAATAGGTCAGGCATAAAGAGGGAACTTCAAGAACACTAAAAAATATATATAGATAAATTTATGGAAATACCACTAAATTATATAAACAATACACAGAAATACTAGGCTGTGGAAAAAAAAACCTGGTTAAGAAATAACAAAACATATATATGGTATTCTAGCCTTTGTGTAGACATCCAAGAAAGTAAAGTCACTTTGGGTATATAAGATAGATATACAACAGGAAATATTTATCTGCTTAAATAATAAACATTAGAAAATAACTATAGCCTAGCAAAACAATATTAATTAAAATTCCGTATTAAAATATTAAGTAATTGGCCTGAAATTAAATATTTACACAACTTCAACATGGAACTACATTTTCACATGTCACATAAGCAATCACATGCCATATACAAATGTGAGCTCAACACACATAATGAGAAACTCTTTCTCAACTATAATATAGAATTAACAATGACTAAAAATAATTGAACACATCTAGATAGGTCTTAGGTCGATTTAAAGATTCCATGCACTTTTTATAATACTGTAGATTTATAATTTGATATATGGAGTAATAAAATAATGTACTAAATTGTCAGTATTTGCTATGGTTAATTACTTGTACTTTTAAAACTTAAAATTCTATCATTGCTGCCATAATATCATGCAAAACATTTTATTTAAATAAATTGATCATTTTTACTATAATGGTTTTTTCTACAATTTATCATATATATATATAATTTTACCCCTAATTGCTTAACATTATGAACGAATAATATAACAAAAAGTAAAACTATTCAAATAAAAAATAAATTATGAGTAGCATAGTGAGGGAGTGCAACATTTTAACAATTAATAATTTTTATTATGATCTCTATAAATAAACAACATTGATAGGATTAATTTTTATTTATAAAGTATATTTGCATAAACATCATCATACTACCCAATAGTACCCAAGTAAAAAATATTCATAAATATGGGGACGAATTACAGATATATTCTAGCACAAAATAAAATTGCATACATCAAATAAAATTAAAGAAATATAGTTACTTATACAAAAGTTATGTACAAAATTAATACAAATGAAATATATATTAATAAGTTATCAACATTTTCCCCATGGTAAGAGTCTATGATGATAATCCAAAAATAAACAATTACTTATGTGTAGAAGTCCAGAGTTTAAATATAGGTATGTTGATGAGTAGGTCATGTTGTTTCTCTAGAGATTATATTTTTTATTTCAGAATTTCTTTTTAATATATTTTTTAAAGTCTTAAAAGTTACTAGATATTTTAATTTCTAAAGCATTATAATTCACATATCAGGGCACTTTTGAAATACTTTATGTTGCGGTGGAGCTTCTTACTTTAGGGAATATTTGATTATTTGTTAATTTAGTTCATAATTGTAAACTTTAATTCACAATTGTAAAAACTTAAGCTATAGCAGAAATGTATCTTGAGCACTATATTACTTCAGACTCTTGATAACTTTACAGTAAATTGATGACTTGTTTTGTCTACACTGCTAAGGTGGTATTTCTTAAAATGACAAGTAAATGACTGGTTTTCTAATAACAACAGCATAGAGGCATTTTATGTTGGAACCTTTGCCCACTCAGCCAGGATGACTGATTAGAGAGGGATTGGTTATTTATCCCACTATTCTATACACAGTCCTTTATGACCTTTCACGCATACCAGCAGGAATTGATTTAAAGAGCTGTTTTGAAGACCTCTAAACATCTTTATTAATAGGCTTTTATATAGTATTTAAATGAAAGGTTTGCAGAATATAAATTTTTTGGATTAAAAGTGTTATTAAATCTCTTTTTGCCAATAACGACATTTAATCAAGTTCTCTAATCCTTATTAAATTTCTTATTTTTACTAAAATTTTTTACTTCCCCCCTGACCAATTCATTTTCTATACACCTCTTGTTTACTTATCATTTCAATAATTAAGATTAAGTGGATTTTATATATGTTTTTACCAAATTAAAGCTTTTACTGTAAAAATAACAACACACACAAAAAAAATATTCTACTAACAGAATTAAAAATAAAACAAAAGAGGACATTTTTCTTTTAATAAAATGGATATAAATATATTTTTTTAAATCTAGGTTTCAATAAATTGGCAAAGAAAAATTGTCTAAATGTATGTACCTAAAAATAAAATATAAGTACTTTTTTAATGAAAATGTTTTTAAACAATTACAACTTTAATTATCATTTAGTGCTTATTAAATGTATGTATTCTCAATACATAACAATATAGTCTAACCTAATATTATGAAAACTAAAACTAAATTGAATCACATTTGTTGTTTAAATGCAATTTATGTGATTCCATTTACACTTACATGCTTACAATAAAAAGTTTTAGTTAAATCAATTAATTACAAATGAAGCAAACATGTGTAAACACATATATTCAGGTTCAATATGATTTCTATTTGTTCATTTCTTTAAGAATTCTAAGTAGATAGTCCAAAATAAATAAGCCTTTAAAAATAAAGGCATTACTTGATATGTTTATTTATTTTCATTTGCATAAAATTACTTGTAATTTGCTTTTATTTTTATCAAATACTACTGATACTTGTTTTTTATATTGTTTGTTATATTTATTACAGATATGATTTTTGTTTACTTCTAACTTGATTTAATTAGTTGTTTTTCAATCTTAAAACAAACCCCCTGAAAAGTATTAGAACTCTGAACCCAATCTTTTTTGTCTAAGATGAAATACAATAGTATTTGTTTGGAAAAATGGAATTATATATATATATATATATATATATATATATATATATAGATGCACAATAATCTCAATATATATATATATATATATATATATATATATTGAGATTATTGTGCATCTCATGGCATACAACAACATATTTGGTATATATATATGTCATATTATTATTACTATTTGCGGGATATTCCGTGTAGTGAAAAAGCTAAATGCTGACGTTTCATTTGAAAGGAAAGGTAGAAATAAACATAGACAAAAACTTTTTTGTAGATATTTTCTATATTACCCTGAAATATCAGTTAAGGATTAAATAATTTTGAATTAAAAAAATTATTATAAATTAAACATTTATAAAGGTCTAATTAATATTTTATTAATTCCGATTTTGAAATTAAAACAAGCATGCTTTTATGTTACAATAAATATACTAGTAATTATAAAATTTATTATCTATTTTGATTAAATAATTTTTTAAAATTAAAGCTTGTATCACATATTATGATAAAAATTTTACAAAATTGTTTTTGAAAGGATTAGGGTAAATTAAAAAGAATCATTAACTTTTTTCAATCAAGATAAAAAAAACTTGCCTTTAATTAGCATGCATTTTCTGCCATGTCTATCTAAAGGTTGAAAAAATTAGTTTTTATAGTTTTACAATAGTAAAGTTAGTACTGCACTTCAAATGCTTGTTGGTCAAGTTAGAAATATCAAAATTAAATATCCAGCTTAGCACTTTCAAGGTCTTTTAACCTCATATTCATAGCCAAAGAGTTAGAAATATTATAGTGTTGTTGATGTATGCTAATGTATGGAAATTAATCTTTCTCTGTAAAACAGATTTTAATATATACAGATCAATCAGCTTGACCACTCTTTAGAAATAGAGAAACATGTGCCTTTTCTATTAATGGTTGTGTGGATTATTTATGATAAAGTATGCCTCCTTTATTTTTCTTTTGCAATCATTTCTCTTGGTATATATGATCTCAGGGTTAGAGAGTTTGAACTTGCGACCAGCTGCTTTTTCATGTTTCAAAAATATTGAAGTGTTGTCACCATTATTTTGAGCTCTTTTGTATGCGTACATATGTGGGGTAGCACTATTATAAGTGGTTTTCATTTCCCCAATAATATTTAGTGCTGTAGCCTGCCTACAGGCATGAGATCTTGTACACAACTTGAGGTGTCAAGCTAGGATCAGTTTTGTCTTAACAATTATTGACTAATCTATTTATGTTAGGAGGTGTGTAGAAATTAACCCTAAATTCTTTTGAAAGAGTTTTTAAAAGTTGTTTAGCCACTTTAGAAATGAATAGAAGGGTTATTTATGATTTGTTGACTTTTATATAGTTAGTAATTAATCTTTAATGAAATTGTTCAATTTTTTTGGTTACTGTTCTATGTTTGGAGCCCATTAAGATATAACTGAAGGCAAGACATTTTATATGGCCATTGCTTAGAGTTTGGATTCACATGGAAGTAAAGGTTCTGCTTTTCTATATTATTCATAGACCATATTGTGTACTAGATGGTATGCTTGAAGTATATCAAATTCTGGATTAAATGAAGTTGATTGAATGCAAACAATTACCACAATTGTATATTTTCCAGAAATGACAACAAGCCAGTGTATGGTTTTAGAAGGGACCAGATTATCAAGAGATTACCATGATACATACACAGTTCTAACAATATGCAAAAAAAAACACAGACAAAGGTACTGTGTTTTGTATATAAAATACATATATTAGCTGGTTTTAAAAATAAAAAATGATTGACTAAATTATTCAACTAAAACTAGAATAATGAAAAAAAACTTCCTTTAGTGAAAATGACAGTTATAATTTTTAAATTACAATGTCTTTTAAAGTAAAAAACTTTATTCAACAAAAAGTAAGATGCATTTCTAATATATTTTATTAAAGAAAGAAAGCTTTAAAAACTTTTTTAAATTGAAAAACAAAAAAACTTGCTGGAATATTTATAAAGATGTTTATAATTAATCAAAAGAAAATAACTTTCCAAACTGAATCTCATGGTAATTTTTTTTCATTTTAAACAAAAAGAAAAGCTTTTTTTTACTATTAGAAATAATGAATGAATTAATAACTTTGATTTATTCTATTTTTTACATATATACACATACATGTGCATTTTATGTATATTTTCAACATGAAATTGATTGTGAAAAATATAACATTTTTACTAAGTTTATTATTTGACAAATTAAAATATCATATGATATAACTTGACACATTTCCATGGATACCTACATATATATGTGAAAACAGTCATTATTTATGTATCATTAAAATGTGATAGCTTATTTTTTAATTATTATATGACAATTCTCATATGTTACAGAACATGTGTGTGCTTATATAAATGCATTTCAGGTATATATATATATATATATTATATTTTTTATTAATAGTTTATGGGCAATTCAAATATATTAATAAATTATTATACCCCACATCTGTGTGCTTATATTCAGGTGTTTTATGCAAACCTATTAGGAAGTATTTGTAAATCACAATGAGATAGTTTATGGTATTAATCAAAATCAGAATTCTGAATTTAAATTTATGGTACACTTGGCAGATCTTAATTTCATTTTCATTTAATTGTTATTAAATAAATTTTATATCTCATTATTTAAATAATTCCAGAGAATTTATTTCACCTAAAAACAGTTATAGAAATATGTTTGTCTTATGTATTTTGATTACAGTAACAGATATAGAACTTTTGGATATTTGAGCTGGATTCATGCATAATGGTCTGTTATAAAAAAGAGTTATGTTTAGTGATATTCAGGTGTTTATGATGCTGCATGGCACAAAGGAGATATCTTAAAATCCATGCACTACATTTCATTTTAATTATTTATTTAAACATTAAGTTCATAGTTATTCCTATGGATTAACATTTAAATTTGGGCATCCAAATTATCATTTAAATAATCTGCCCCAAGATGGAAAGAGCTAAATAATTACTGGTCTATAATAGTCTCACATTAAAATTCAGTCACAAGGTTAACTATTGAGTTTTATTATTGATCATTCTTGAAGATGAATAATTATTAATCTTATCTGTAATGATGGTGAACTTATAGCTACTTATCTTAGTTCTGTGTTGATTTCTGAGGCTCATTCCTCATACTCATTATAACATATTCATTTGTATTTAATTTTATATTAAATTTTATATTTTGTATAATTAGAGATGATGATAATAAGTTCTAGCACTCCAGGTTTACCCCTGATTCTCTGTTCATTACAAATGGCTATCCAATTACAGACTCAATGATAATCAAGTATTAGTGTCTATTACAACAAAATTGCCATTTAACTTGATTTAAAACATAACCACATTTTCCAAAAAAGTATTCATTTTATGCAGAATTAATTTTAAAATATTATTATGAAATATGTGATGAGACTATTGATGAGTGGTTAATGCACATTTAAAAAGTTTATATTTATAGTCGAATAAAAAATCTTTGATTTTGGTGATGAGATTATTTTTGATGGTTGGAGTTTGTTTAATTATACTTTCAGTTTTGATGATTGATGGAGGGTTTTGTCATTGGCTTGAGGATGCAAAGTTTTTATGCAATTCTGAGGTATGTTCTATCTCAAGCATTGCTTCAATCCACTTTCTGATTTCCAATTATTTATCATGGTGCAGTTAATGTAGTACTGCCATAATGCCAGCTTCTAAGTTTCCAAGAAAAGGGCAAGACATAGTTCTGTATTTATCAGCCTCTGAAACTAAAAGGAACAGGACTTATACAAAGATTTTTGCATTATTTTTATTTTGGGTTGTGATAGCTTGTAGTGTCTAAATTGAGGTTTCTTGTTTGATGTTTATGCTTCATTGGGTTCTTAAGTTCAGCAGATAAATTCATTATCTTAGAATTTCAGGTCACTATTCATTCTATTAGTTGTCAGACATCTGTCAAGTCTCTACAAATTTGATGAGTACATAGTTTGAGGTATGAACTTTATTTTGATTATACATGTGGATTATATAAAATATTGTTAGATAAGTATTTTATTTCTCTTTCCCTGTTCCCCATAAAAGAGAGATATGGCATACAATAACAAAATAGTGTATGTACATCCACCCACCCACCCACTCACCTCCACCCCACCCACCCACCCACACACACACACACATATATATATATATACAAAGGTGAAAGGAAAAAGAAGTAAATATGGACAAAAAAAATTGTAGATATTTTCTATATTATACTGAAATAACAGTTAAGGATTAAATAATTTTGAATAATAAAATTATTATAAATTAAACATTTAAAAAGATCTAATTAATATTTTATTAATTCTGATTTTGAAATTAAAACAAGCAAGTTTTTATGTTACAATAGATATACTAGTAATTATAACATTCTACTATCTATTTTGATTAAAGAATTTTTTTAAATTAAAGCTTGTATAGAATATTGTAATAAAAATCCTACAAAGTTGTTTTTGAAAAGATTAAGGTAAACTGCAAAGTGTCATTAACTTTTTTCAAATAAGATAAAAACCTTGTTTTTAATTAGTTTTTTCCACTCTGAATATAAAGAGTTGGAAAAAAATTAGATAAGTTTTTACAGTTTTATAGTAGTAGAGTTACTATGAAGATATAACTGATGGCAAGACAGTGTATGCAGTCATTGCTAATTCACTACAGTAGAGTTTGGATTCACATGAAGATAAATTGCCTGTTTTTCTGTGTTCTCCATAACCCATATTGTATACTAGATAGTATGCCTGAAGTCTATCTATTAAACTAGATAGTATACCTGAAGTCTATCTATTCATAATTATGAATGATTATTATTCTACCTTGTAATGCCTAGTGAACTAATAATTTTTTTTGATGATCTCTTATGCCCATTATATTTATTATCATTCCTTTTATATTTAATTTTACATTTTGTTTATTTGAGAATGATGATGGTTTCCCATTTCCTCACATTACAGCCATAATGTAGTGTACTGTTTCAAATGCCTATCCAGTTTTGGGATCTTATAACTTCAAATTTTCCTCTATTGACTCTGTATTTTTTATTCTGTTACTGTATAAAGCAAAGAATGTTGAAACTCTGTTATTTAAAATTTCTTTTCCTTATAAATTTTTTGAAATTCTTTAAAGCAGGTAGTTTGTACAATCTCATCACAGGTTAATTGTAATTAACCATACCAAGCACCAAGATAATAAATTTTGCACTGAAGCATTAACTATATTACATTTTTACCATTCATTTCTCCCTGCTTTCAAATCTCCTTCAGATTTAAAATTCCTTTTTCGAGTGATGGAAAATTTCAAAGTTTTTTATAGAGAAATTAAACAGTTTTTCCTTACATCATAATCAATTCTGGTACATTTCAAATCAGTCTAATAATAACTATCAACATAAATAGGAATGGACAAATATATAAATAAGAATTCATCCATGATTTCACCTGAGTAAATTTTGGTATAAAAATAGCTTTCATTTCTGCTTGGATATTATATCACATTGTGGTGAAGTAGAATGATAAATACTAGACTTTTATAATGTTATAAAATTAGCTCCTCTTTTATATGCAGGAGAAATAAAGTTTATATATATATTTATGTATCTGAACTCCATATAAAATATTTAGCCTTTTCAGATTAACCAATTTAATAAACCTGAAATTGTTTTGTATTTTGAATTTTCAACAGGTAATAAAGGTCTTTGCGTCAAAAAATGATCACAATAATAGCTTATTAAAGCTATTGACAATTGCCAGGGAATTCATTACAATAATAAAGATTTTGAACACTAAACATCACATGATCATCATTCTATATGCTAGTCTGGGGATATTGGATAAGTAGGCACTAGATAGGGATTTTATGCACAAATCCTCCTGCATCCTTTGATTATTTCTGGCTTGCACTGAGTGGCGCTACTGTATGGAGAATTTTGCCTGAGTGTAATAAAGATTTTGCATAGAAGTTAGTTTTTTATTCTGAATGTTAATGCAAAAAAATCAAATAAGGCAATTTATTTTATTTATTGGTAAACATTGAAAGTGGTCAAATTATCAAAATGAACAAACACTAAAAATAAATAGTACTATAGAATAGGTTTCTTTATAAATACATTTTTAAAAAAAAATAAACAAAACTATTATTTATTTGCATGCATTTTATGAATAATGTTTACTAACACTAAATAATGCTGAAACTATTTTGTGGATTAAACTTTTGACTTACAGTTGCAATTCAATGAAAATTCATAAAATATCATATGATATAACTTAAAATAATAAGTGCACCCAATAAATTTTTTATTCCTATCAAAATGTTATCACACATTTTATTGAGCTCTAACTCATAATAATAAATCAACCCAAACATGTAGAATAAATCTATTCTGTATATTCAAGCATGGCAATGAAAAAGGTTTTAAAAATATGATGTTAGACTTTTTTGTCACAATTTAACAAACTGTGTGTCTGGCACACCTGTTCAAAATTGTGCTGACAAAATTCAAAAGCACCCCATGTCATAATTGCTTTCTTTTTCCTAGCACTTTTTTTTTGTGTTAGAAAATTTAAATTTCAAATCACAAAACAAGTGATTTTTTTAAAAGTATCAAAACAGACATGTGTTGTCCATCTGCATAAATAAAAAATATGAATGGTGACAAATCACAAAGATAAAAAAAAAATCAGCATAATGAAAGGACGATCTAAGATGCCTAATAATATAATTAATTTTAGTTGTATGGACAAAACAAAAATCAATACTTTACAAAATCACCTTTTGTCTTTTGATCAATATATTTAGCCAGCCATACCATCACCCTGATCATCCTAATCTCAGGCACCAGTCTAGAATCTTGTCACCCCTGCTTTATAAAGGCCATGTTTTAAATTAAAACTCTCTGGGGATAGTTTCAGTAGTGTATTAGCTTCTGAAATCTTCTAACTCTTTTTCATCGTTCCAATTCATTTTTCTCTCTATCTCCTCTTAAAACTTTACTTTTTTTAATTTCCTGCTCCCTAGAGTAATAAATCATTAGATTAAACGCTAGTTCTTTATACATGATATAGTAATTAATTTCCCGTTTTCATTTTGTAAAAAAAAAAATAATCTTTTATTTTTGAAAGTCATTTTAATTAATATATTTCTTTCTAGATTATAATTTAATATTTAAAAAATAATGCCATTAACTACTGTATTATTTTTTTTATATAAAAAGAAATTCCACAATATTTCACTATTTATTATCTTTTTAATATTTCTACTTTTATACATAGCAAACAAATAAAAAAAAAAAAAAAAGAGAGAGAGAGAGAGAGAGAGAGAGAGAGAGAGAGAGAGAGAGAGAGAGAGAGAGAGAGAGAGAGAGAGAGAGAGAGAGAGAGAGAGAGAGAGAGAGAGAGAGAGAGAGAGAGAGAGAAAGAGAAAGAAAATATATATTTTTAATCAGAGGACGCATGCATTATATGCTGTAGCAAGATGAATTTAAGAAAAATTATGAATAAGAAATAGAAATAATAGTAATATAAAAAGAATAAAAATATCAATAATAATAACAACAGAAATATTATAAAAAATAAAAAGATCGATAGTAAATCACAATATAAACAATCAGCTATTTTCAAACGTGTAAAAAAAAGGACATCATCAAGTGTCTTCTGAACTTAAGTAATAAATAGTTTACTTAAGAAACAATAAAAATAAATTAAAAATGTCATTTTATAAATAAGCAAAAAATCATTGATTACTTCTTTAAAACTGAAATTTTTTAGCATGCAGCTGATATATCTAAAAATTCATTGATATAAAAATCACACACATAATAATAATTTATTATATTTCACATTTGTGATTTTAAATTATTTTTCCTAATCTAAATTTTATTTTAAAAGTCTTAGATATAAACAATAAAATTTTACAAATATTTATATAAATAAAGATTTTTTTTTTTGCTTAAACTAAATCTCATTTCCATCTGTGCGAAATCTAGCTACGCCTTTATTAACATATTTTTAGTTTTTGGTAGCACAATTAAAAAAAACATTCATTACTCTATATATAGTTTTTTATATAGGACATAAATTATAATACTATGAATATTATGAAAACTAGACATTTTACAAAGGAGATGTTTGTATCTGTAAATAAATATTCTCCACATTTTTGAATATAATTAGAATTCTTGATCTGCAGATTAATTCTTTAGCACTTGATTTGTTTCAAGAAAAATGATTAAGTTAAAGTGTTCTATGTATCAACATATCTAAATGACATTATGCTTGTCTTTTAGGTTCTATTTTTATTTCGTCTTATATATGTTTATCAAAATGGATTTCCAATACTTCTTCATATCAAAACAATGAAAAGAAACAGATTGAAAATTGAAGATGACATAAAATTGGCATTAGTGAAGAGTCACAAATTTTGAAATAACTTGTAAAGTTTGTGGAAATATTATCATTATATTCTTATTTCATTCTATTAAAAATGTCTTTCTAATTAAATGTGGTATCACAGTTACTTGGCCATTATAAAAAAGGTCATGGAAAAAATAGAACACTGCATTATAAGAATTAAAACAAACATATGCAAATTTGAATTACAAAAACAAAGAAGAGAAAAATCAATATTATATATATAAGCATGAGGAATAATAGACTCTACAATCACTGTTTTTAACAATTTGCTATCCCAGTTTTTATAAGAATAGCAAAAACAAAAAGGGATATTACCCAGATAAAAACACAACATTATTGTATGTGGATAATCATTAGACTAAATAAGGTAGAATTAATTTCTACTCATTTTGAAATCCTTATGAATTAATAAAGAAATATTTTTAAATACTAATTAATATTGCACTTCTAATTATGTGTTAAAATGAAAATAATAAGCTTTCTAAGCACTATATATAAAAATGCAGAAAGCAATTTAGTGGATTTACTTTAAGTTTGCTAGGTAAATCTGACAAAAAAGAAAATAAAGAATAATAGAAAAATTTGTTATCATCATCATCATCATCAACCATTATCAATCCATTGCAGGATGAAGGTCTCTCCAAGTTTAATCCAACTTCTCCGATCTTTACACCCCTGCACATTTTCTTATTTCATCCATCCATCTCACATGTGTTTATATAAAGTTAGAAGCATAATATTATCCTTTTCATAATTTTTACAAGATGACTCGAAGCCACTTCAAATTGTTCAAATCCTGTCATTTTTAATGCTACAGTAAAAATTTTACCATCATTTGAAAGGTTATAAAAGGTTTTGTAAGATGCTGCCCTCTCTTGAATTATTTTACTAGTAAAAATCAATAAAACTGCACATCAAAGTCTAACAAAAGAAGTAGGCTGTACATTCTTAATTTTGATTGGCTGTAACCATCAAGTTCAAAAAAAGCCACTTGTCAAAGCCGCTTGTCAAAACAAAACTGCTAAGATTTCTTTTCTTTCATTTCAAAAGTGATAAACGAATGTTTTAGACCATTTTAAAAGTATTTTTTGACATATTATAAATTATTTTGATAAAATATGCTAAAAATAAAATTATTTTAGAAAAATACTTAAGACTTTAGCAAAAATTATTTACTTATCCACGCAATGTAAAATTGGAAAAGAAATCACTGACATCATCAAAACGTTTTGGTTGGTCAGTAACATTTGTTTTATTTTTTTTGCTATTGAATATTTTTATAATTATAAATAAAAATTTATTTTTGAAAAAACATTCATTCTCTTTCATAACCTGAAAAATTATTAATATACTTTTTACAAACGAAACTAAAGTGAATATAATATTAAAAGATGAATATATTTTGACATTGAGTTTGTGAGTTGACCAATTAAAAGTTTACTCAAAAGGTTAATTAGTATTTTCAAATTTGATGTTTGGTTAATTAATTTAAATGAATTTTAAAATAAGTAGAAAATAATTCTACCTTGTAAAGTTTAATGATTAGCTATTTGGAAATTCACCAGAAATCACTGATAAATTTGCAGTTTTTATAAAATACAAATGCAAATGAATTGATTTTATGCTTATATCTGACAAAAGAAGGCAATTCATTTAAATAAGTAATGCTTAAAAAATTACTATTTTCATATTTACCTAGAGTTAGAACATGCACTAATTACACACAGATATAAACCAAACTAGTAAATCACTATCAATAAACTTATAAATTTATCTAAACAATCTAAATATAAATTTAACAGAATAACTTAAATTTATTTTTAATCACATCATGAAAATCAAAAACTAAAAATGAAAGTATATCCCACTTTAGTTTTCAAACTTTTCATGACCACATAAACATGTAATCTTAAATATAAACAAACTGCAACTCTTTTCATAACTTATTATTTCATATTATCTCATAAACATATTGTGCTATAAAGCATAAGTTTCTTGTTATATTCTCATAAGCATTGCATTGTGTCTTCTATTTTTTTGGGAACTGTAAAATATGTTCTTAGAACAAAAAGTTTGCTAAAAGTAGTTTGTTTATATTTGCAAATCAAAATTTAAGCACTATATAATCAAAAGATAAATTCAGGAATAGCATTACAAACTATCTTTAAATCTAAAATACTTATGACATAAATTAATAAGTGCTTTTATAAAATCTAATGGATCTTGGTACTAATTGAATTTATTTTTTAATGATACTTTCATTGAATATTTACTTAGGGTTTACAGTATATTAAAATGATAACAAATGACATAACCCCAACTTGCATCTAATGTAAAAGCAGCTTTTTTGTCTAGTGCAGTCTACCATAATTTTTAGTAATTACAGAATACCAGATGCTTTCTTTTTTGAATCTGAAGATTCATATTTAAAAAACTGCAGTTATATATCCAAATAACTTTATTGTACCTATTAAGCTAAACATCTAAAATTCACACCAGCATAAGGTTTAAAACTCAAGTTAATCTGCTGGACCGTTATATAATAGATGTGAAAAATAATTTTCTTTAAAAAAATAAAGACAATATATCTTACAGTTTTAACATTTTTGTATTTTTATTCTACAGTTTTTAAAAAATAAAAACTGTTCTTTTTAATGCAAAGCATTACAAAATAATCTTTTTTAATCTCAATAATGTAAGAATTATTTTTTTTAAGATTAAATATTAATATCTTTTACAATTTGTGAATAATTTATTATATTTTCTTTGTATATATATATATATATATATATATATATATATATATATATATATATATATATATATATATATATATATATATATATATATATATATATAGTGGAATAGCAATTGCGAGCCCATTTGCTTTTTATAACTTAAAACTAATGTTTGCATTTGGAATGAATAGACCATGAAATTTCTTTGATATGAAAAATTTAAAGTTTTTCAAAAATAGTTATCCCACTTTTATTTATCTATAAAGCGATAACAAGTAACAAACTCGATAAGAAATGCCATTTTTTATTGCTACTTTTTGGGAGACAATTTAAATAGCATCCTTTGTTTCAAATCAGGCTATTTTAAAGCTGTATTATATATGTATTATAATATTTTTAATAACTGTTTAGATGAAAATATTTAATGTGTGAAGTTATCCATTTATAACTAGCTAATGAAAGTTAACTATCCAGGAAAGTTAAACTGTCAGGATGTCCTCAGTAAAGAGCTTTCTAATTAAATTAGTATAAATGGATAACTTTGCACATTAAATATTTTCATTATATATATATATATATATATATATATATATATATATATATATATATATATATATATATATAAAGAGAACATTTCTTAGCAAATTGTTAGGTTGAACTTTGAAAAAGTTGAGAATTATAAGTTAAAATTGCATAAGAACAAGTTTGTTTGCAATGTTTTGTGACCATATGTTGGTAAAATATTTAGGAGAGATGAATATTTGAGGATTTATCCATCATCTGCAATTGTTTCACATTTGTTTGCAAATGTTAAAGTTCATAAGGAGAATGTTTTATTATGTTTGATGATGGATTTTGGGCATTGTTATTATCAAAAACAATCACAATTGTTTGCAAAATGGTTACAAGAATTGATGGGTTTTGGTGAATATACAATTAATTATACATTTGAATTTGTTCAGATTTTGGAGTCTGCCAAGGTGGTTGATGATGATTATATGACCTCATTAGATATATGTGAGTTATATGGATCTGTGAACCTTAATAAATTGATAAGTGTAATTAATAAACTTTTGTTGGATTATAATGTAGACTTTTGTAAAGCTAGATTTATTATGGAAGTGTTGGAATGGATTAATGGTGACATTACTGTAAGACATGAAAGAAATAATTATCAAATGAAGAATAGATGGCCGATGGGTTTGGCAGTGAGTGGTATTGTGTGTAGTTTATACATTTCAGAAATGGAGAAACATGTTGCTGAGCCATTTATAAAGAGTTATGATTTAATATGATGTTTTTGTGTATGGTTCAAAAGATGTTAAATGAGAATTCTGGTTTGTCATGGACTATTGAGTTTGAAAATGATGGTATCTTTAAGTATTTAGATGTAAATGTATATAAATGCTTAATATGTTTGGGTATAATATGTTAGTTAAACCATTGAATGTAAGAGGTTTTATACATCCATCATCGAATGTTCCTTTGAATTATAAAATGGCTTGATTTAAGTGTTTTTTGTATCGAAATTTGCATTTTTGTAAATTTGAAGCAGATAGGAAAAATAATATTGAGAAATATATGGATATTTTGATAGGAGTGGGGTACAAAAAAACAATATTACACAGACAATTGTGTTTATTTTATCAGAATTTAAAGTTTAAACATAAAATGAATCTAAATAATAAAATGGTCAAAAAGTGATTTTCTTTAGCTTATGTGCCATCTATAAGTAAGAAATTGAAAAATATTATCAGTGAAGATTATAATGTAGGATTTCTTTCCTCTTTTTGCTTAAATAAATTAATAAACAATTCAAAGGATAACATGGAAGAAATAAATAAGTATGAAATGGGTTATTCTGTTGCTTGCAAAAAAATTGGTTGCAATGCTATTTATTACGATGAAATGAAGGTGAATGTTTTAATGCAATTGCAACAGCATATTTATCATATATATATATATATATATATATATATATATATATAGAGAGAGAGAGAGAGAGAGAGAGAAATTTGAACTTAGAGGATTTTCAGTTTATATTCATCCTCTGCTTTATCTCAAATAACTGATATACAAGACCCCACACACATGAAACAGATAAATGATTTTCAATATACATCTTTCATTGAGAATTAGCACTTATCATTTGGCCAGATCATAATCTCCCACACATATATACAATCAGTTCGCAGCTTATAATAACATAGCAATTCTTTAAACTTTAATGGAAAGGTTTCTATATTTTCATCCTTCCAACAATTCGATCTTCCATTTCACTGAAAAAAGAATGATGAAATGCTCAAATTTTTTAATGGATTTAATATTGTGGTCATATCAATGTAGACATTACACTAATCTAATCCATCATATTATTGAATTATTACTTGTCCCTCATATTATTGAATCATTACATTTATTACCCATTGTTCTTCTAATAATATAAATGGATATGTAATGGTCCAATAATGTGAGGCGTTAGATTGACATAATGACTGCATGGGTATGGCTACAACATCAAATCCACCAAGGGCTTTGAGTGGTCTGATTATTGTCTAATCAGATCTTATGCACATTTAGTTGTGATATCAAATGATCATATACATATTGTTTTATAATATCAAGCACTTAGAACAAAAAAATATATAAATTTTGTTTATAAATTTCTTTAGCATATAGCTCACATCTGTAAAAAGACAGCCATTAATTATTTATAATAGGATGGTAGATATTATTACACTATAATATTAAATAATAATATCCATTTAAAAATTTTAGTTTATCTAATATACAATTAGAAGTAAATTAGATGTGACTTTATGCTCTTGTGATTGAAATATGTGGATATATAATATTGAAAATATTCTGGTTAATCAGTTACAATATTTAATTGGCTATTTTTTATGTGATTATAACTCAATGGAGGAAATAAAGTAAAATTATATTAAAGTGTAGTTAAAAAAATGATAATAATAGAAGAGTTAAAATAGCAACTTAGGAAATAGGTGGATTAAAATCTAGAATTAATATTGTTTGGTTGTGAGGAGATAACCAGAAATATGTAATTAGTGCTGTAATAAAGAATATTTTTAATGATAATATAAAAAATCATAATATTTTTAGTTAAGTACTGAATAAAATATTTAATTTTAGCAAGATGAGTGATACTAAAGAGGAAGAGTTAGAAGTTGTAAGGTTTAAGAGCTCTGGGAGCAATTTTCACATGACAGTTCTAATAGAATGTATGAACCAAAAATTTGATAATATGAGAGATGATATGAATAAAAAATTAGATGATAATAAAGATGAAATGAATAAAAAATTAAATGATAATAAAAATGAAATTAAAAGTAATAATGATGTAATGAAAAGTAATTTGGATGATATAAGAAGTAACTTGAAAAATATGAGAAGTACTATTGATGGTAGATTTTATAAAAATGAAAAGGATTTAAAAGTATTAAGAGAGGATATGGGGTTTAAAATGGAGTTATTAAGTGCAAGAAATGTTGAAATGATAGATGATAAGATTCACGAGTACTATGAATTAACTCAAAAAGAATTAAAAATACATAGAGATGTTTTAGATAGCAATTGTAAAAAAGCAAGTGAGAATATAAATATTAAAATAAGTGAATTAAGTCAAATGTTGACTCATAATGAAGGAGATAATAAAGAGTGGTTTTTGGACTCCAGTTAACTCTGTTTCTGGCTCCCCATTTCATTTCCCTTTTCCTAGTTTAGAGAATTAAAATATTTCTAAAACTATCCCTATTAAAAAGGAAAGTTTCCTAGCTCTCTTTTTATATACAAGCTATATCAACAATGTAATCACAAGTAAGAATAATTTCAACTTTTATAAAAACGCTATGTAAATATATGGAAGCCATTAAAATTACAAAATATTTCTATAGAGATTTTATTTTACCTTTTAATGAAAATTTTCATTTCACTTAATTATATTGAATGAATGAGAGAATCTGGTTGATAGGAGGGCCCCCAGGGGCCTAAATCTTAGTTCTTTATAGGGAAGAGGCTGGGATGAAGATGCTGTAGTGATTGTTACCAACGTTGGTTTTTCTCATTCACAAGATAAGAAAAATAACATTAATTATGAAATTTTTTTAACATTATCATCATAAATGATTGCAGTTTGGCCTCATGATTTTAATTGCAAGTGATTCACCTTATTTAAATTTATTACTTTCAATATTGTTATTGATAGGGCTGGCCTTTTGCTGTTCATGTAATTTTCGTGATGGGTTAGAATGGTTTTCAGCAGAGACATTTTGAAGCTTGGACTTTTTTTCCTTGTTCTCCATAGTTTTTCCATAATTTTTCCAAAGTATTCAGGATTGTTCTCTTGTGAAGATATTCAAGGCCATTTGAAAAAACTGAACAGTAGATTGATTTAGTCCATATTTTATCTTATTTCAAAGTGTTTTTCTATTTCTCAACTTATATACTGCAAATCGGATTTCTCAATATTGTACTCCTAAAACACTATTCATATTTGAATTCTAGATTTTACAAATAATTTCTAAGCATACCTTTTAATTAAAATTTTCATTATACTCAACTTTGGTGATTGAAGAAGAGAGTCTGGTTGTTGAAAGGACCCCAGAGGCCTAAATCCTGGTTCTTTTGGGGGTGAGAGCTTGAATGTGAGTGCTGTGGGATCGTTACCAATATTGATTTTCTCGTTCACAAGGAAGAAAAAGTGCTATTCATAGTGGTTTTTTAACGTTATTGTTATAAACGATTTTATCCACATATTATTGCAAAGTAAGCTGCAGTTTGGCCTAATTATTTTAATTGCAAGTGATTCAGACTATTTATTATTTTCAATGTTGTTATCTCCAAGTGTTTTCCTATTCTCAACTTATCCATCGCAAAATGGATTTCTCAATATTGTACTCCTAAAATGTTACTCATATTTAAACTCTAGACTTTACAAATAATTCCTAATTGTAACATTCTTTTGTCTTTAATAGTTAATCTTCTCATGGATTAATGCTTTAAGTTTCCATGGGTTGATCACTTCTGAAAATGCTATGGACCAAAAAATTCAATGTGTCATTTTAAATCTCCACATTACACTATGTAAATCAATATTTACCTTGTAAAACATTTTATACCCAATAAAGTCTCTCTTTTATAAAAAAAAAAGAGAGGTTCTATCAGTTAGAAGAGAAAAAACTTTCCAGTGATCAACTGAAAGTGAAAATGAAAATTTCTAATAAGAAAATATGCAGTTATATCACTAATCTTGATTCTCAAATACAGGATATTAAAAAAAGAGTGCTGATATGAGTGAAGAAAAGAATTTTAATTCTGATAAATTTAAAGAAGAAAGTACAAAAAAAGTGTTTGAAGATATGAGTATGGTAAAAAGAGAAATTATAGACAGCTATAAGTTTAGATCTAAAATGGGTAAACACATAAAAAGATGCAGAGAGAAATTAAGGATGTCACAGATAAAAATAAAAATATTATAGAGAAGATAGGAGAGCAGAAAGAAGCTATTAATTTAGAATTAAAGGAATTCCAAGAAAATTAGAAAGATTACATTAAAGAAGTAGTAAGTCAGCTGGAATTGGTTGTTAATCTTAAAGATATTTGTAAGAAAATAGATGCAGAAAGTATATTAAACAATAAAAGGTTTACAGAAATAAAAAACATCAAGATAGTGAAAACTATTGTTAATAAAGAAGTTGATCAAAGAAGTGGACTTGACTATGTAGATTTTCAAATTAATAAGGATATTAAGGATGAGTCTAGAAATAAGGAAGAAGTAGAAATTAAAAGAGGAAGGATTAGTGAAGATGTTAGTACAAATAATGTAAATCCTTTAGCTATGAAGTTTATAAGAATAGTGCCTATTTTCCTTTAAAATTTTTAAACAGTCTAGAAAGAATATTTTCTTTATGCCTGATGAATGATAAAGAAAAATTAGCCATTGCTAATAATCATTTGTCAAATGCTACAAAAAATTGGTGGTAATTCTTGTTTAACAAACCAATGACATATGGAGATTTTAAGTATTTAATGATGTGTAGCTTTTGGTGTAATGATAGCCAGGATAATGTTCATTATCAGATATCTCAGGAGAAATATAAGTTTAATAAAGGAAGTTATACAAAGTTTTGTAGGGAATAAGCTGTTAAATTAAAAAGTCTTACTACATTTCCAATACTAAAACAGCACATAGTAAGAATTATTCGGCATAATCTTCCAAAATCGATTAAGCAGATACTTAATGCTGCTGATCATTTTATGATAGAAGTGACAGAAATATTTGATGCTCTAGAGATGGCTGATTCCTCATATGATAACAGATCTAGAAATCCTAAAGATAAGTTAAGTTACCCTGTTTCAATTATACAGGTTGTTACAATATATATTGTGCTGGTCAAAACATGTTTATCCATCTAACATGAGCTGGAACTCAGAAAATGTATTTCAAACCCAGTCAAGCCCAAGATTTAGATCGGGGACCAGCCTGGATTCGAACCCACTCTCTAAGCCCAGATCTAACATCTAATAAATAACATAGTAGTGACGGCACAAGAGAATTAATTTTAAATCCGGCCGACTAGCAAAGCTGAGCAAAACAATGAGACATCTATTAACTATGACTAAACTAAAATATATATAAGCAGGCTTTACTTTTGGAAGTGGAGAAAAGAAGGAATTCGAACTATTCAAATCAGTTAGACAATAAAATATTTTTTTATATACTGACAAATTATTATACATTTATAAATTAAGTACATTAGTATGTGCGTGAATGAGCAAGCGGTAGATAATTACATAGTGTCATTGACACTATTATTTCTCACATGCCCTTTATTAGCTAAATAATATATTACAAATAAACACACATCTTTGGTGGGTCCAATATTAAGATGCCAATCAAATATTAAAAAGAATTACATAATATTGCCATTAACGCTTTGATTTACAGTTCAGAAACATGGTGACTACCATATATTTCTCTAGGAGCATTCCGAAATTCATTATATGTATGATATAAATTATTTTCATGCCATTGAGATCATTAAAATAAACAAAAGACAGTTGAAAGATTATATTTGAAACTATGACAAAATATTTAATGAAAAATTATTTTAACAATAGTAAGATGAACACTTTATTTTTCCCCAAGGCATATACTCTTAAATATAGAAATAAGTTATGATGGTGGGATTGTATGATAAGATTGAAATAACATTTAATTAATAAAATAAAAGTAATTGGAATTTATATATATATATATATATATATTAAGCAGAGCGCAATTTTAATATTAGAGCATTAAAATTGGGCCGTGAAGCAAAAGAAATAAATATATGAAGATGCTTGCAGTACTGACATTATAACCAAGAAATAACAGGAAAAGTTGTGCTTCTGGATAAAAGATGAAGTGGATGGCCATAGTGTGTGCCATACTTAGGGATCACTGCCAGAGACCTTTTATATGAAGAAATGGATGGGCATAGTGTGTGCCAAACTTAGGGATCACCACCAGGGACCTTTTTATACAAAGAAGTGATATGCATAGCATGTGCCAAACTTATGGGATCACCACCAGAGGCATTTTATACAAAATAAATAATGAGAAATCTATGGGTTCGATCTTGTCGGAACCCCCAGATTAAAAAGCACATATATATAAAACACAAAGATTGGCCAAATGTCAGTAACGCAGTACGAATGATAAATGTCACTAATGACGATGGAAAAGTTTTACTACTTTAATAATAAATGACCCTTGTTTGAATACTATAATTTATATAAATAATATGATATGCCACTATATTATATATATATAGAGAAGATTTCATTAAATAAAATATTGTGACAGTCAGATGATGTATGTTGGCTTAACCCAGTTTGAATACTAGGTGAAAGTACCTCAAGGCCATCCATATGCAAGATATTAAATCAAGAATACTATGACCTCTGCCCTATTTGTCTATTCTCGAGGCTAATTACGAACAAACAACATTATCTGAGACACACATAAATTATTTTATCACCGGCCACAAAGCTTAGCAACAGAGGTAGAGACATGGATGGAAACACCTATGGAGCTAAATAGTTAAATGTGCAGTAAAAGTACTAAAAAACATGTGTTTGCATGCCTGGATCATTGGAAAAGTAAAGTAAAGCATTATAATAAAATTAGGAAACTCAAGCTTTTTATAGTTAAATAATATGTTTAATTAACAACTTTAAAATATGAATAATGATTTAATGGCCTCTGATATTCCCCTAAATTAATGAAAACTAATTAGACAATAAAAACAGATTAATATGTTTGCAGTCTAAATCTTTTTTTTCCAATTTTAATAAAATTGTCAACCTGAATCTCCTCGATAAAGTGCAATAATAAAAATCTTTCACAAAGCATTTTTTAATTGCTTTGTGCTAAAACAGAGTTTAAAAATTATTTAAAATGTATATAGCTAAATCTGATATACGTAATAAGCTAGTGGCGGACAAAAGAAGTGTTATCGAGGAGATCAAGTTGGCAAACAAAAGGAAACTTACTTGTATTGAATTTTACAAATATAATGAAAATTGGAAAGAGATTTAAATGAAAAACTAACCTTAAAACTTAACTGCAATGGAATACAAAATATTTATAAATGTTAGTAATGAAGACTAGCGAAGGAAAAAGGGTTAAATATATAGATAGATGATCACACAATTTACATTACAAATATAATTAAATACAACAATTTATAATATAATTCAATTAAGAAAGGTATGAACAAAAGGGTAGAAAATAAATAGTTCACTGGAGGAGAGATATGATTACCATCCTGGTTCCTTGGTCATGTTTCCTACAGTGTTCGTGGCTTGATCTGACAATCAGTAGGTATTTTCCCGGACAAGGAAAGTGGAAATAAATAGCATGCTTTTATGAAAAGGTCTACAGACACAGCACAGAGTTCAGATGACTATTGAGTGGATAATAAGGCATTTTGATGGTATTTAGGAACCTCGGTGATAGGCAAAGCTATTTATTTGCCTAGCCAAGCATAGTAGAATCCATCAAAGTCATATGACTTTTAGCTTGAGCATGTTCAAACTTCTTCATGATTTTGAAGACGACAGTTGTCTAACTTTTTGGAATAAAATCTCCACAAGCAAAATCTGAAAGAGTTCTCCACAGAGAAATCTGAATGCCAGCAAGAAAACTCTGAATAACTAAGTCTTTTGTTCTCACTTTTATTTATACCCTCTTTGTCAGCTACCTTCTATTGTTTGTATGATCTTAGATCTTGATAAGCCCACATGCTCCTTCGTTTCAAGATAACACTTTCTAAAAATAACTTTTACTTTTTTATTCTAAATTTCTTTCTTTAAAGTTTGAATTTTATTAATTAAAAAAGAAAGAAAGAGAAGGCCATCTTCAATTTGACTTGAATGGGCTCACTAATTAAAACTATACATTCTTTTAGAAAATGTTGGCTGGCTTATCTCAAAATCAAATCATACTAAATATTTTAACAAGATTTAAAAAGAAAAATACATTCTTATTTCTTTTAATAAAATAAACATTTTATTTCAGCAGAATTTTGCATTAACTCATATATATATGCTTGACGTATATATATATATATGTTTGACTAATAGATTTTACAAGTAATTTTTATTAGCAGAAATCTAATCTTGAAATGGAATTTATTTAAAATGAAATAGTTAAATGCAAATACAAATTATATAAACGTAATTAATTTTAGCTTTAATGCAAAACCCTGCTGATATTGGACTATAAACTTAATTCAGGCCTACAATACTAATTAGGTTTATAGGAGGCTGTGAAGCATGAATTGGACTTCAGATCCATTGCTTCAATATACATGAAGATTTTATTTAGTAAAAGAAACATTATGATTTACCCCCTTCCCTTTGCTGTTATTTAAAATAAATCAATCCCATCTTCGTTGATTTTACAATAACTGAAATATATAAATACGGTATTTGATATTTTAAGCATATACTATTTTAAGAGTATAAAAAAAATATCTAGCAGTTATTTAGAAAACAAATAACCGGTCACCCTTTTCAGAAATGAATAAATAATATTTTAAAATTTCAAAGTGTTAATTAGCTTGAGTTCTGGATTTTCTCCAGGTAGAAAATCCAGAGGTAAACAAATCAATTTTTATATTGAAACGAACCTAAAATGTTGATTCATAAAACAATCTGGCAAATGTATTAATTTACAATGCATTATATATATATTGAAACGGATATATATAATGCATTGTATAATATATATATATATATATATATATATATATATATATATGGCTGCAGAAAGGAGTTTGCTATTAACTGAAAGGAGACCCTTTGATTCCTCTTGGAGGCCTTAAAGGAACCGAGCAGGGCAAATTCCTAATGTCCACTCCATACGTTCTTGTCGTTGCAGCTGTTATTACTATATGTTTATTCATATAGTATACGAACATGGATGGGCTGCTCACCAACACGCATTAGCCAGCATGGTGAGTTTATTGGCTTTTTACCTCTGAGTTTAAGATCAAGAAACACCATGGTCTTTCTTCTCAGTGCCTGATAAGGCAGAATGAATGTTTGTGTAAATGATAAAGATTTTTCCCAATTATACAATTATGACAGACAAAAATAAAGCATGGCCCTTAATCCCAGGAGGCTGTAAAGTCACCAACCAAGGCAGCGGTTGGTGGCTGAAGGCGGAGGGTGCTAAGAATATCCTGGAGGTGGACCCAGGCTGCCATTTGATGACGACTTTTTATTTAGGTACTTACAACTGCAGATCACTTTCAAGTGAAGGAAGATTGCAAGAATTAGAAGAAGAACTCTCTTAT
Organism: Epiperipatus broadwayi; assembly: GCA_028023455.1. NCBI lineage: Eukaryota > Metazoa > Onychophora > Udeonychophora > Euonychophora > Peripatidae > Epiperipatus > Epiperipatus broadwayi. The sequence goes on along the minus strand of JAQFVV010012561.1, from coordinate 2,692,016 downwards.
ATTAAATGGGATATTATTGGACTTTGTGAAGTTAGAAGAAAAGGTGAAGAGACAATTGATTTAAATCGGTGGACATATACTCTATTATAAAGGCACAAATATTGGAAATACAAGTGGAGTAGGATTCATTATAAATAAAAAGTGGAAGAACAATATTGTGGAGATTGATGGTGTATCAGACAGAGTGGCAAGATTAGTTATACAACTTAATAGCAGATATCAAATGCAGATAATTCAGGTTTATGCCCCAACAAGTTCTCACAGTGATGAAGTAGTAGAAGATTTTTATATGGATGTACAAAAGGCTTTTGATCAGAGTAAACAACATTTTAAAATTGTTATGGGAGATTTTAATGCTAGAATTGGTAAACAAATGAAAGATGAAAGTGTTGTAGGTAATTTTGGTTATGGTAATAGAAATGAGAGAGGACATAGACTTGTGGAGTTTGCAGAGAAGGAAAAACTTTATATTATGAATTCTTTTTTTGAGAAAAATGTTAGAAGGAAATGGACATGGAAGCATCCAAATGAAGGTACAGCAGAATTGGATTATATTTTGACTAACAGGAAATACATATTTCAAGATTGTAATGTTCTTAATAAATTTAACACAGGAAGTGATCATCGATTAGTAAGGGGTAAGATACATGTTAATGTAAAACTAGAGAGACAAAAATTATTAAGAAAAACTATATTTACAGTTGATATTCCTAATCTTCAGAAACATTCTAATGAATTTAAATTAGAACTTACAAATCGGTTTCAAGTATTAGTAGATTTTGAACATGATTCAGATTTGAATGAAATTAATATGAAAATAACTGATACACTTTTAAAAACTGCAACAAAGATAGCTGGTAGAAAAAAGCAGCAATTGACTAATAAAATTTCTACTGAGACTAGAGAACTTATGAAGAAAAGAAGGAATATGAAGATATGCAAGAATGATGCATTAAAAAGAATTGAATATCTCGAATTTTGTAAAATGGTGCGGAAAAGAGTTGAAAATGATATAAGAAAGTATAACTGTGAACTAGCAAGAAAAGCTGTAGAAGAAAATAAAAGTCTTAAGAATGTAAAACAACATTTTGGTATTGGTAGGAAATTTATATCTGCAATAAGGAAAAAAGATGGAATTATTACTAAAAAGAGAGATGACATTATGAAATTGGTAGAAGATTTTTATCAAGAATTATATAGTAATAAAGAACAAGTACCTCCTATATCTATTACATCTTCCGAATTGCCCAGAATTTTAAATGAAGAAGTGAGAAATGCAATTAAATGTATGAAAAAAGGAAAGGCTCCAGGTAATGATGGAATTATAATTGATATATTAAAAGAAGCAGGTGAAGAAACAGAAAAAAATATTAGCAAAGTTATATACCAAATGTCTAAATGATAAAGATGTACCGGATGATTGGAAGAATGCAGTAATAATATTAATATTTAAAAAAGGTGATAAAGAAGATATTAGAAATTACAGACCTATCAGCCTTTTATCAGTTTTATATAAAATTTTTACCAAGATAATTACAACTCGTCTACAGAGAACCTTGGATTTTCACCAACCAAGAGAACAAGCTGGATTTAAAAGTGGTTTTAGTACAGTAGATCATATTCAAGTATTGAGAGAAGTTATAGAAAGGACAAATGAATATGAGTTGTCATTATGTTTTGGATTTGTAGATTATGAAAAGGCATTTGATTCTATAAACATTTCTTCAGTGATTAAAGCATTGGATCATCAAGGTATAGATCCAGGATATTGTCATATTTTAAAGAATATTTATAAAAATGCAACAGCAACAATTAGATTACATAATGATACTGGGAAAGTCAACATTGAGAAAGGTGTAAGACAAGGTGACTCCATATCTCCAAAACTTTTTACAGCAGTGCTGCAAGAAGTATTTTGTGGATTAAAATGGGAAACTAAAGGAGTGAAAGTAAATGGAGATTATTTAAGTCATTTAGATTTCGCAGATGATGTAGTTGTTTTTGCAAATAATGCTTCAGAGCTGCAGGAAATGTTGCAGGAGTTATCAGATGAAAGTAGGAAAGTAGGACTAAAGATAAATGTTAAAAAGACTAAAGTAATGTTTAATCGATTTGCTCAAAATATGAAAATAAAGATTGATTATGATGAATTAGAAGAAGTTAACAGTTACAAATACCTTGGTCAGATTATTAATACAGATGGAAACATAATGGAGGAAATTAATCATAGAATTAAATTTGGTTGGAGTGCTTTTGGTAGAAATAACTTGATATTAAAAGGAAATATGCCTATGTGTTTGAAAAGAAAGGTTTTTAACAAATGTGTTTTACCAGTTCTTACTTATGGATCTGAGACTTGGACACTTAATAGAAGATCAATACAGAGACTTCAGACCACTCAAAGAAGTATGGAGAGATGTATGTTGGGAGTAACAAGAAGAGATCGAAAACGCAATGTATGGGTAAGAGAACAAACAGGTGTTACTGACCTCATTGAAAAAATTAAAAGATTGAAGTGGAGTTGGGCTGGACATATTGCTAGAAGAGATGATAATAGATGGACAATTGAAATTTTAAACTGGATTCCAAGAGATTGTAAAAGACCCAGAAGGAGACCACATGTAAGATGGATGGATGAAATAAAAAAATGTGTAGGGGTGATGTGGAAAAGAGAAGCTAAAGATCGGAGAAGATGGATTAAACTTGGAGAGACCTTCATCCTGTAGTGGATTGATAATGGTTGATAATGATGATGATATATATATATATATATATATATTCTACTCACCTCATTTGAACCCAACCTGTTAATTTGCAAACAACCTATTTCGAACAACAAACCACGAAAAAGTGACTAACTACTACTATTTCTATATTATTGAACACTTGTTTCTACCTAACTTCCCTTAACGCTCAACAACTTACGATTTAAGACTTACAACTTAAACTACTACTTAAAAACTTACAGGAAATAACAAACACTCAGCATCAACAAATAAAATATTAACTAATATTTTTTATATTTTTGTCCTCCTAAATTTTCCTTTCAGAAAAATGGTTGGTTTTCAGGCAAAGTGTCAAAATATCATCAATAGCAAACCATTAATAACATTCAACACTCGACTACCAAAATATATACTGATCAAATAAACACTTTATTATTATTTTTAAAGAAGAAATCCCTTAGGCACCAGCTAATTACTTTAGAATTAGCATGTCCATCTGACCAGTATAATTCGGTGCCTGAACGTCCACTAGCTCAGTCTGTTCCAAAAACAAAACAAAGGTATATCTTAAATGCCCACCTGTTCTAAATTGCTACTATTTTCTAATAACTAAAATAATTTTCCCCGAACCATTCTACATAATACTTTGCTCCTTTAAAACTAATAATAACAACATTATACTGAATGCTAAACATTTATAGATTTAACTTGGCAATTTTTTTCTAAAATATTATTATTAATGATTGGATTTTTTCCTCCTACTCTTATTAAAAAAATAAATGTTTATACTTACCCACACGTATCAGAATAAACATAAATATTTTAAGAAAAATAATTTAAATGTTTTACTTTATTATTTTAAAATAAATGCATCATTTTATCTTATAATGAAACACACATACACTTCTTTTTTTTAAAGATTAAAATAAGCATTTTAATATTGAGCAAATAAATTATACATGTTACATCATATTTTATTATTATTATTTTTAAGTTTAAGTTTAAAATCAATCACACATATGTGCATGCCAAAAATATTATTTAATAGAAGCTGCTTTTATTTATTTTATTATCACAAAATATTATTTTTTGAATTTTTAAAGTTTATTTTCTTTTAAGTTTAATTCAGAAAGTTCAAAAGTTTTTTCAATAAAGTCTATCTTTATTTTAAGAAGAAATCAGAAATATATATATCAAAGTCAAATAATGACCTAGGTTTTGTATAAACATAAACAATATAATGGAATTATTTCTTAAATCATCGACATCCAGTTAAATTGATTTTCTTCGTGGATCCTGTGACTTGTTATTATTTCCATGGCTGGTTTGGTGTTCCTCACACTCCACTATCCATTTAGTCTATTTCAACATAATTACTTTCTGAACTAATCGCAGATCTTAGATGCATAGAGAGTGGCTTTTGGTCAACTGCAAATACGTTGGTTTTTCAACAGTGCAACATTTATGGAAATATTACTTCAAAAATATTTTATTAAAATAAGAAAGTCAGAACCAAGAATGAACAAAAATTGAGCTATTTATACTTTTTTAAACAATGGAAAACTTTATTTTTAGCAGCAGCTGTCTTCTTCTTGTGAAAATAAAATCAGCTTCTAGCATCTACTTTTTATTAAAAATTGCATACACACATGCACATATATTTATTTATTTATTATAAAATAAAATGAAATCTCTTTATTATTTTATTAAAAATTCATTTAAAAAATATTAAATCATTTATTTATTACAAGATTTTTTCTTTCTTTTAAACACAAAAAAATCTTTTATTTTAAACAGCTTGTTATTTTAAACAACTTCTTATTTTAAATGGCGTTTACATTTTATTTTATTCAATACAAAATCTCCCTCCCCCCTACTCTTTAGTTTTTACATTTTATTCTCTTAATATTAAACTTTTATATTTTTAAACATGAAATTCATAATAATTTAATTACATATCAATGTACTTTGGTACATTATCTCCGTCCCTCCTCTGAAACTAAAATATCATTCTGAGCATTTTAGTTTTCTCAGAATTTAAACTTATAAATAATCTAATTTTATTTACTTAACATTTATTTAACTGTATACATGCATTCTTATTTATTTACTATAACCCCCATCCCATTATAATTTTATTCTATAACCGATCAGGTGGCTTTTTTTCTATCCATTAAAATATTTCACCCATCCCATTTCCTATATCTATCTAAAGATTCCCGAGTGTAATCGATTTGCATTAAAAATTCCACCCTCTCATCTATTGAACACTCATCCTTATTTAAGATTAAATGCTGTATCTCCGGTGGCATGTTATTTCACAATATTCTGATTATTTGTCCCTCTGACCTGGGAAATGCTGTTAATGCCCTCAAAATCACATGTCTATACTCAGCAAACATTTGTGGCCTATCACCTACAGTATACCATCAATTACATGCAGTCCACTGTAAGTAACCACTCACTACCACAACCTTATCTTCCTCTGTCAATCTTTTAAATGGAAACAATCAGTTCAAACTTTCTAAATACCTTAACAGGTTCTCTCCCACTTCCATCTTAAAGACTGAAACACTAAACTGCTTTCCCATAAAATTATCTATCTGTAGGTTCTGCCTATCACCGAAACTAAAATTGTCACACTTCTCTCCAATCTGTTTTACTTTCTGCTCTATCTTTTCCATCATATTGTTACATATCTCTTTTAATTGAACCCTTACATCCTCTTTGCCCTCTATTTTCCCTTCAAAATCTCCCAATTCTTTGTCGTTACCTCCTTCTATACTCCCTACTTCTAATTGATCTACCCTTCCCTTATTTAACTCCTTCTTTAATCCTTCTGTATTTCCTTTTACTTCTAAAACTTCAGTCCTTTCTTCATCCACATCTTTCCTTATTATTACTAACGCTTCCTGACCTCCACCCATTCTTCCCATTAATTCCTGTCTCATCTCCTTCATCTCTGTCCTAAATTCATTAATTTTTTGTTTCATTATCTGCTAATTCCAATTTATATTTTCACGCATCTCTTTCATCATATTTATTAATAATTGAAAAGCATTTTCTTCAACTATATTATTCATCATATTTAAATTTTATCTAGATACAAAGAAAAAACTATTTCAACGCAAGCACAGTCAACCCCCACCCTCTTAGTTCTAATTCTATGCATAGTGCATGTTATTTTTTTATCCTTAAAAAAAAAAAACATGTTTCTATTTTCTAACATCCACGAAAATCAAATTTTATCATACACCAAAACTAACCTGCTCGGGAAAAAAATTACAAGTACTACCAATACCTTTATGAAACTCTCTTCAGCAAATATCCCCTATTAATATAACAATGGTCAACTTTGACCCTCCATTTAAACAACTAACTACAATTCAAGTTGTATACTCTATTTAAACATCTAATTCCAAGCCACATCGATTCACCAAATGAATTCACAACTATATTTTATAGTACTCTTATCATTTGCTACAACTATTTTCAGGCTTCTTGAATCTCTACATCAATGTCCAACTATCCTTTACATTGGTCCTATGTTAATGTGCAAATGACCATTCAACTACAGTCCTATCATTTAAACAACTAAATTTCGGGCCATATTACTGCACCTATTAAATGTCCAACTATCTATGTTAATGCACTGAATGCTCCTCCAAACTACAACTTTTATTAATTCACTTAAAACGACAACTTTCAGGCCACGTTACTGCACCTAATAAACATCCAAACAACTATGTTAATGCACCATGTTGCCCCTCCTAAACTACAACTATCAGTTCCTCCTCTTAAAATGACCACTTCCGGGCCACATTCTGCACCTAATAAATGTCCAACTAACTACGTTATAATGCTGTGTCGCTCCTAAACTACAACTATCAACGGTTCTTCCACTCAAAATGTCTAATTCTCGGGCCATATTGACACGCTACATAAACCAGTTTCATGCTACATCAAATGCACCAAAAAGAAACAGTTTCACACCATGTTGATGTGCCAAATCTACCAACCTCTTCATTTGAACCCAACCTGTTAATTTACAAACAACCTACTTCGAACAACAAACAACAAAAAAGTGACTAACTACTACTATTTCTATTTCTATTATTGAACACTTGTTTCTACCTAACTCCCTTAACGCTCTATAAACTTACTATTTACAAATTCATTACTTAAAACTTACGGGAAATAACAAACACTAAGCATCGACAAATAAAAATATTAACTAATATTTTATTGTATTTTGTCCTCCTAAATTTCCCTTTCAGAAAAATGGTTGGTTTTCAGGCAAAGTGTCAAAATATTATCAATAGCGAACCATTAATAACATTCAACACTCAACTACCAAAATATATACTGATCAAATAAACACTTTATTATTATTTTTAAAGAAGAAAGAAAATCCCTTAGGTGCCAGCTAATTACTTTAAAATTAGCATGTCCATCTGACCCGTATAATTCGGTGCCTGAACGTCCACTAACTCAGTCTGTTCCAAAAACAAAACAAAGGTATATCTTAAAAGCCCACCTGTTCTAAACTGCTACTATTTTCTAATAACTAAAATAATTTTCCCCAAACCATTCTACATAATACTTTGCTCCTTTAAAACTAATAATAACAACATTATACTGAATGCTAAACATTTATAGATTTAACTTGACAAATTTTTTCTAAAATATTATTATTAATGATTGGATTTTTTCCCTGCTATTCTTATTAAAAAAATAAATGTTTATACTTACCCGCACATATCAGAATAAACATAAATATTTTAAGAAAAATAATTTAAATGTTTTACTTTATTATTTTAAAATAAATGCATCATTTTATCTTATAATGAAACACACATACACTTCTTTTTAAAAAAAAAATAAAATAAGCATTTTAATATATTACTTGAGCAAATAAATTATACATGTTACATCATATTTTATTATTATTATTTTTTTAAGTTTAAGTTTAAAATCAATCACACATACGTGCATGCCAAAAATATTATTTAATAGAAGCTGCTTTTATTTATTTTATTATCGCAAAATATTATTTTTTGAATTTTTAAAGTTTATTTTCTTTTAAGTTTAATTCAGAAAATTCAAAAGTTTTTTCAATAAAGTCTATCTTTATTTTAAAAAGAAATCAGAAATATATATATATATCAAAGTCAAATAATTACCTAGGTTTAATATACGACATAAACAGTATAATGGAATTATTTCTTAAATCATCGATGTCCAGTTAAATTGATTCCTTCGTGGATCCTGTGACTTGTTATGATTTCTGTGGCTGGTTTGGCATTCCCCACACTCCGCTGTCCATTTATTCTATTTCAACATAATTACTTTCCGAACTAATTGCAGATCTTAGATGCATAGAGAGCAGCTTTTGGTCAACTGCAAATGCGTTGCTTTTTTAACAGTGCAACATTTTTGGAAATATTACTTCAAAATATTTTATTAAAATATGAAAGTCAGAACCAAGAATGAATAAAAATTGAGCTATTTATACTTTTTTAAACAATGGAAAACTTTATTTTTAGCAGCAGCGTTTGTTTTGTGAAAATAAAATCAGCTTCTAGCATCTACTTTTTATTAAAAATTGCATACACACATGCACATATATTTATTTATTTATTATAAAATAAAACAAAATCTCTTTATTATTTTATTAAAAATTCATTTAAAAATATTAAATCATTTATTTATTACAAGATTTTTTCTTCTTTTAAACACACAAAAAATCTTTTATTTTAAACAGGTTGTTATTTTAAACAACTTATTATTTTAAACGGTGTTTACATTTTATTTTATTCAATACAAAATCCCCCTCTCCCTACTCTTTAGTTTTTACTTTTATTCTCTTAATATTAAACTTTTATATTTTTAAACATTAAATTCATAATAATTTAATTACATATCAATGTATTTTGGTACAATATATATATATATATTAAAGGGACGTTAATAACCTTGAATCATGAAGGTTTATTTAAAATGACAAAAAAGATTTTAGAAATTCAACTCGTCAGATTGTTTGAGATTGGCATAATAAGAATAATAAAAGCATATATATAAAATCAAGTAATAAATAACTATAAAGAATTGACTACACCAAAGTTAAAGAAAGTTACAACATATGAGATAGAATTAAATTTAAAGAAATAATTTGACAGCCATTTACATATTATATATAGAAATTAACTAAGAACAAATTACATATTAACCAAAACAAAGTTAAATAATATATTAAAAGAAATCTTGATAGATCAGTTAGGCTAAATTTAGTTTGAGGTGACGGCTTGAAAAGTTACCTGGCAATTTCAAGAGTCTGATTTAAAATATTGCATGTGCACGGCAATTGAAATGAAAGTTCTTAAATAACTGCAAGCTTCTAGTAGCATTAAAGTTCTTATATTGGGCTTTTACTTCCTCTTGGGCAGCAGAATGAGATGGCCACTGAAGATGATGACCCAACAGGGTCAAGCAGGTTGGTGGATTAATACTACATCATTTTTAGTTTCACAGTGGCGTGTAATATGTTTACAATCAGTTCTCTCAATAGTAGATCATCTCCCTGTGATTCAAAATTCAGCCATTTTATACTTTTTTTTTATCGGTTGTTTTTGAAGATGCAACAGTAAGATAACGTCCAAAAATAAATTCAAATCTATTTCCAGATTAGAAATAGATTTGACATGTTTTCAACAAAAGTATCTCTAATCTTAATCCCATTTTAAGTAAAAACCTTAATTAAAAATACCTTCCCCAGATTAAAACAATAGTGTTTCCAACCCTTAATTATTTTTAGACAATCAACTGTAGCATCTTCCATATTGGATTTTATAAAAATATATACAGTTTAATAGAAAAAGTACTTCAAAAAGAAAAAGTTTAAAAAATGATGTATAATAAAATATTTACAAAAAAATCAATATTTTGTTAATAAGTTTTTGCTCCTATATATATATTTGAGTCACACCTATGTAGTTTAATAAAAAAGAACTAATAATTAATAACAAGAGCCTGGGTTGCGGGTTCGCGTCCCGTCCGATGCTATGACACTTAAAAAAAAAAAATTTAAAAATTAAACTATAAATTTAGATGTGCATTCCAAATATATACATAAAAAATATATATATGACAAAAGGAGCAGGATGGGATATAGGGGTTTGAATACGGGTTAGTAGGTGAAAACATGAAGCTCAATTTTAAGCTAAGATTGACTGCTTCAATATATATATATATATATAATGAAATAGGGTATTTTCATAAGTTAAAGATGTAAATATAGCTTTTAGCTTCATCTGAATATTATTGTCATTGTTGTTTTTTGTAATATAATATAATAAATATTTAGACTAAATTTTACAACTAGATGTATAGTGAAATCTAGTCAAAACATCAATGCTATTACACTGACAACGAGCAAAGGATACAGTCCAGAATAGATGAGTTACTTGTGCACAAACACATAGAGGCATATATAAAAAGGGTAGAGAGCATTATTTCATTAAAAACAATTGAATGTTTTAATACATAGAAATTTGAGTGCTAGAAGTGGCAATCTGGGGAGCAATCAATGGACCTTAAACTTTAAAACTTGGCACTCTACCATTGTATCAAGTCATACAGAGCCCATTTTTTAAAAAAAATACTTATGTTATAATAATTTTATCATATAATGTTATATTTACATATAATACAAGATCTAATTATTTACAATAAATAAAAGAATTTATCCAGAATTTTAATTGTGATAAATATTTTTATTAACAAATATCAAAACAAGTAAAATAATATAGAGTATTAGAATCATGAAATAGATCAGCATTTATTAGAATTTGTTACTTTGCAATAGAATTATAAACTGGATACTAATATTCAATTAAGAATAAAATATATCAAGACTAATTCATTATTTTTCCAAGCAACTAATCATTTAATTATTATTTGAATTAATTAATAACTGATGTCAACTAGTAAATATTTCTTTAATATTAGCAGTGTATTTGCTAGTATATTTATATTTTGGACTAGTTCCATCATTTAAATCTTCCAATTACAGTAATAGCATACAGGTTAAGATATGCACATCATTTTGAGAGATATTATTTTCCTCTCTTCTTCAAAGGTTTTTGGCCTGACCAGTGACATTTTACTAGCCTGGGAATTGAACCTGGACATTTAGATTTTTGAATATTGAATTTTAAGTTAATGCTCTAAGCAACTGAGCCATCATGCCACAATTCTCTGAAACATTCTGCTTTTGGCAGGATGGCTCAGTTGGTTAGAGAATTACTTTAAAATCTAAGAGTCCAGGATTGATTCCCATGCTAGCACTGTCACTGGTTAGACCAGCAATACCCGAAAAAGAGAGGAGAATAATACCTCTTGAAATGTTGTGCATATAATAACCTAAATGCTATTACTAACAGGTGAATGTAATTGGAAGATTTAAATGATGAAACTAGTCTAAGATATAAGTACAATTAAAGTATCATCATCACAAACATTCAGAAAAAGAATATTTGCTGTTAATCTTGTTTTCTTTTCATATTAATATATAGTATGTATTCATTAAAACATCCTACTACTTATTTACATTTATCTTTCTCATGCATGCTATTCTATTTTTAAAATGAATCTCTTTTAATAAATAACATACATCTTAAAAGACATGAAGCTTTTTATATCTCTCTAGACAGAATATATAACAATATATAATTGTAAAAGTTTTTTTAAAGATAATTATACCATGGTTTTTTTTAGTCTTTCAAATAATCTTTCAATATGACAACAAATAAATAAATAAAGCAAGCTTAAAATAAATAAAAAAACATTTATATGAGTCTTTCAAATATTTTGAACATTTAAAATAGTATTCAATGCAGGTAAATAATAAATTTACTTTAGCAAAACTTCCAATGAAACATATTCATCTTCTAATTTTTAACTATTAATTTTTTTTAAATTATGGCATGAACATTTATTTCACTAATTATTTTATGTTCATATAGTTTTTGATATTTAAATTGTACTACATTTCAGTCCTGCATTAACGGTATTTAAGAACATCTGTCTGGATTCTTAAAGTAGTTTTGAAAGAACTATATACATCTTGATTAAAATGTCTTTAGATGATTTAAGAAACTGTACTTTAAAACAAATATTTGATATATAAATAAAAATCCATCATTATATACATACAAATAAAATGTCCATTAATTAAAAAACTATTGTAATAACAATAAAAAATAATAAATATAATGATAATTAATTATTTTATATATATATATATATTGTAGATATATATATATATATTATTCAATTAATCAAGTAAAAAAAAAATTTTTTTTTCTTTTATATATATGAGGATTTATATATGTGTATTTATTATTATAAATTTATAAATAGTTAATGAATAAACCATTATGTAGAGGGTAATAATATTTGGTAATGATTTATTATATATATTTTTATTAAATAAGGTGTCATATTATTTAACTTTGGTTTATTAAAATAGAGTAGATCAGAAAAGTGTAAAATAAGGCGATGGAGATTATTAGATTAGGAGATAAAAAAAATGTACACGTGTGAAAGAATGAATACATCTGTACAAACACAAAGATGCTTTTACACCTATTTCTGATGGCTATAGATTCCAGGTTTGTTGTTGTCTGTGTCTTAAGATTATTTTTACAAAAGAGATGCTTTGATGTAGATAACGATAGCGATCAATTTTAAGTCTTTATTGATTGTGACCGATGTCAAACTTGTGAAGCTTTGATTTTTTTTTTAAGATAAGGTTTCCAGATGTTTTTTTTCTTTGGTTGAAATTCGCGATATAAATGATTGAAACAATTTTTTAATCACTTAGTCATTAATTTTTTTTAGAGAGATGATCATTTAGTCATTAATTTTTTTTAGAGAGATGATCAGGCAGTATGATTTTATTTTTTGATCAGTCAGTATGATTTTATTTTAGAGACTCAATATGAATATTTTGGAGAGACAGTCACTCAGATTATTATTATTAAAGTGAGATGTAACTCAGTGATTATTATTTTGAGACTCAACTCAGTAGGAGAAAAGTAAGCGATAAGATTTTTTTTATTCACTCTTTAAAAATTGAGAAAGAAAATGAATCAAAAGTCTCTGGTATAAAGTCAATATAGACGAAGATGTGCGTCTATATAAACAATTTCCAGCAATATTAAAGAAGAGAGGAAAACATTGGAACAAGATTGAATTTAATAGAAGTTATTAACCATTATATAAATATGATATTAACATATTTGGCTATGCATAATACTATGCCTCTGCATGCTAAACCATTTTTTTCTGCTTTCTGGTTAATACAGAATGAGTTAAAATCGCTGATCTGTCTATGAAGTCATGTATCAAGTAATAACCAACAAAATGATAGAGTTTGAAGCCAACCACACAAGCTATATGGAATGCTTTGTTTCTAGTTCCTGGCTTATTAAAAGCTCATTACCTTCGAATGAATGGAGAAGAGGAAATAGAGGAAAAGAAAATTTATAAGAGCCATGTAGAACCAAGTTTGAAGCCATGAATCAAATGTTTGTTAGTTTACCTCAATCATCTAAAGTGTCAACCGCAATTATTTTTTTAAAAGGAGAGAGACAAGCAAATCCACCGGTACCTACTTATTCAAAAGTACTTATAATAACTTTTTTTTAAAATGGTAGAAGGAAGCCAATCAACAATGAATAATAATAGAATTGAAGAAATAAGCAAGTCAATTGATTCAGCATTATCTTAAAAGTATCTGCAATAATTTTTTTTTGTTGTTGTTGTTCAGCAAAGAAAAGCAGTCTGAAAATTCAAACTCAGGACATTAATAAGAAGTAAAAAGTAAACGGGTAAATATGAACTTTCTTTAACCGATTTTATTCTTGCTTATTAAAAGTAAACCTTAATTTACTGGTCAAAGCAATTTTCTTTTTTGATACAGAAACATTAAAGACTTGTTTATCTATAGTTATTTGCAATATCTCACAACATAGCACAAACATAGTTTAAATCTTTAAATTTAAATTTTTCATTATTTTTTTTATTATTTTTTTTATATTATATATATATTGTAATGTTGAAATGTTTTTTTTTTTTAATTGTTCACCAGTTATGATAATGAGCAACCTATAGATATATGCATTTATAATGTTTTTTTATTTTTATTTTATCTTGTTGCATATTAAAAAATTAATATCATGTATTTTATTTTCTTTCGCTATAAGGTTGCAAAAGAAAAAGATATTTTTATATATGTAATTTATGGGTATACATTTTAAACATATATGTTAACATTACCGTATGTGTGCAGTGTAACTGCTTATCCAAACACATCAAAGAATAGGTTATATATGATTAGTTTAAAATGGTAAATTGAAAAGTAGGGCATTACATTTGAATGGAAGTGAAATAACATATACAAGTTACACCTGAAATTTATTTTATGATATGATAAGTAAGAAAAGTCTTAAATAAGCATTTATAGAATATGTATTTTTTTTCTAATATTGATTTAAGTCAGCTTATTTTGAGATATCAAGAAAAATGACAAACCTATGTGTTAGATTTATTTGCTTATACTTATATAGATTTTTTATATTAAATTTTGTATTGAATTAATATGGTAATAAGCCATTTATTTAATTGTTGATTTGACTTTAAAGAAGGAAAGAAAGAGTAGTAGTGTTAATAAAATATAATTATATATCTTAATTGGTTTCCGAGTTATTATTAAGAATATTGTGTTTTTTCTTGTCTTAATTCTATCATTTTAATTCATCATCATTGCTCGCAGTTATTAAGTATTACCATTCGTATATATTGAGCAATCACTTGCAAATATTAAGCGTCCGCAAAATAATAGGTAAACTAGAATGTTGATATTTAGGTATTTAAGGATTATGCTTGAGAATAACCAAATTTTGATAATTATAGTTCAACAATAGAAAGCTAAAATTGTGTTGTGTCCATGAGTTTAGATCATCCTCATCAAAGATGGATATCATGTTATTGGTTTAAAATGTTTCAAATAATACTATATAAAAGTTATGATCGCCATCAATCATCATTAATAAATTATAGTCATTAAATGTAATATTTAGCGTAATGAATATATTTTAGTAAATAGGGGTTTATGGAAAATTGAATATTATGCAAAGAGATTCATGATGATCAATCATCACCACTAGTATTATTAAATCCCAGTATGAAATAGGATAATTTTAATAGATGCATATGAGTTTATAAAGATTAATTTATTGTTGTGAGTTTATTAATAAGCCATGGCTGGTATCATCATCACTATTATAATCATTATTATGATATCACTATTATTATCATTATTATTATGATATTTTTATCATCATCATCATTATTACCTTTATTGTGATAAATAATCTAGTTAAATGGCTATCAATATCAATAATGGTCTTCACATGCTTGTTTGGAAGCCATTAATTGGATTATACATGTCTGTTCATCAATATACGTAAATGAGCTAGCAATGTCTATAGGAATCTTTGATCTATAGTATAAACTTTGGTAATATTGGGATCTTGTAATTTTATCAATATAGATAAAATGTAAGAATGTCAATTTTTTTCATTAGTCATCCAAGTCATGTGTAATAAAAATGTACTGAATGAGTTTGAACTCAAGTACACTATAAACAGATACTTATCTAGATTGAAAACAATCTAGTGGCGCTCATGGGAAAACACATGTACTTAGCTAAACTGAATAAAGTGATATCATCCCTTTCCAACTTCATAATATTAGTTTTATAGATTATATATATTTTTTATAAGTTGTCATGAATAGCACCAGCGTGTGCATACGTCCATGAATGGTCTTATATATTTGGAAAGAAGAATAGGAAGGATTCTTTGTTAGAAGAACCTAGTATTGGAGATAAGCATAAGGCACTCCAGGAATTTCACAGTGGGTACTTTTATTCAGTTGCTATATTTAATATTATTTTATTTGATGACAATGGCCAATATGTTTTATTGTTCAAATGACTGCCCCAATATATAAATAAATACCAAGAATCTTTAATGCTGATATTTTCAAGTGGCACAGTGATTCTATAATTTCTTTATCTATGCTATGATGAATTAATATAGTTACAAATGGTACAGATTGGATATCTTATATCTAATAATTAATAATTTCCCCTATCTAAATATTTATTATGGTTACAAATGTGACATATTAAAATAGTTACAAATTATAGTTACAAATGGCATGCCAAATAGGGATTGAAATATGCCACACACCTGAGAGAGGTGTATTTCTATATTAATTTAAATAGTTACAAAAATCTTATATATATTAATTTGAAATTGTTACAATATATATATATATATGCAAATTTATAAATAAATATTTAAAAATACAGTATTTAAAAGCTTATAAAAATATATATATATATATAACCATCACTTAGGAGCGCTTTCAACCAACTTGTGGCTTTGTCAACTATCACATTTAAAATGTCAGCTTTCCCATAATTCTACGATGTCAACTTTCCCATAATTCTGTGGTCTTAATGTTTGCTGCTTGCCTATTAACCAAATGTTGCTTGTATTTACATATCACCATCGCCTCTTTAATTTTCCTTTTATTATTATTTCTTTCAATTTCCAATATTTTTACATTGTTATAATTAAAATTGAAACCATATATACATGAATTATGGTCATAAAAGACAGAAGCTGATAAATTATCATTATTTTTAAAATTTTGTTTTGTATTTTGAACTCTTTTAAATAACAATAAGTGTTCCTTTGTTCTTTTTTCCAATGTGCACCTCGATTCACCTATATATCTGTGGCCACACCCACATGTCCATTTGTAAATGATACAATTTTTATTTGTAAATAAAGTTTTATTCTTTGAATTGTTTATTAATTTATTTAATGTAGGTGGTGCATAAAATGCAATATCACATATTCCTTTATAAATTTTCGTAATGAAACTTGCCTGTTGATTTGAAATATATGGTATTGATATCCACAATTTTTTTATCAGAAGAATTAACACTTTTATTATTTTTATATTTATAAGTAAAATTTTTAATAGTATAATAAACAGAATCATAATTGTATCCAACTTTTAACAATTCAAACATTTACAAATAAAAAAATCATTTACAAATGGACATGTGGGTGTGGCCACAGATATATAGGTGAATTGAGGTGTACATTGGAAAAAAGAACAAAGGAACACTTATTGTTATTTAAAAGAGTTCAAAATACAAAACAAAATTTTAAAAATAATGATAATTTATCAGCTTCTGTCTTTTATGACCATAATAAATCATGTATATATGGTTTCAATTTTAATTACAACAATGTAAAAATATTGGAAATTGAAAGAAATAATAATAAAAGGAAAATTAAAGAGGCGATGGTGATATGTAAATACAAGCAACATTTGGTTAATAGGCAAGCAGCAAACATTAAGACCACAGAATTATGGGAAAGTTGACATCATAGAATTATGGGAAAGCTGACATTTTAAATGTGATAGTTGACAAAGCCACAAGTTGGTTGAAAGCGCTCCTAAGTGACGGTTATACATATATTTTTTATAAGCTTTTAAATACTGTATTTTTAAATATTTATTTATAAATTTTTATATATTATTTTGAAGAAATACAGACATCGATTTATAATATTATATATATATATAATGAAGGCATGCCATATTGATGGTTCTATCTATGATAATGATGAAATATGGATAGAGAATATAGAATGAATGCAGACATTGATGTGGTGAGAAGGCAAAGGGGACACTTTATTACATTATAACTTCATTTAGTATAATTAAATGTAGTTCAAATTTATCAAAACAATTGAAGTACACACAAATATATCTTGTTATAGTTATTAAGCACTTCATATATTAAATATTTTATGTATTGTGTAAGTGTATCTTTTCAAAGTATATTAGTGTTTCATTATGTGATTGAAAATCCAATTGTATGCCTAGGTTAACTGAAATACTCTGAAATAATGATATAGCCCCTCCTTCATTCATCTCAAGGTTATAATCTACGTATATGTGACAAATTAATTCAATCTTTTATATTTCTAAGCTAAAGTACTTTATTATTTTAACTAAAAAAATATACAATCAGATTTGAGTAAATCAAACAAAGATATTAATTTACAAAATCAGTATAAAATGATTAGATTTTATAACTAGTAATAATATGATAAAGCTCTCTGAAATTTTATATTAAAATTAATTAAAATATTAAATTAGATTTTCTACAGGCACATGGTTAGGTGCAACCTTTTTAATGCAAAATTGATATTTTATTCTCAAATTACTAAAAATACAATTTGTAAACATAACATAGATGTGTGGTGAATGAATTTAGTGAAATCAGATTGTCCTGCATAAGTAATGCATTTACTTAATTTCGGCCAAATATATAGTTAAGCTTTACTTTTATTAATATAAGAAATCAACAATTATGTTCAAGTAATTTTGATAGGGATAATTATTAATTAGTATTTAGTTTAACTATCTATTTGCATTTCTGAGTAAATAAATAAACCAATAAGTAAACAAATAAACCCTGAGACATTTGAGGTTAAATGGTCTCATCACCAGCTCAGTTCATTCCCACTTTGTAGTTTAAAAAAATCTAAATACAATATTTAATAACTACTATTTAACTTCAATAATAAATATTTGGAGGGAGTTTCTGTCCTATCTATTGTGGAATTTCTCTTTCATCAGAATCTGCTTAAAAAGCCACTTATTCATAAAAACAGATATTTATCTCTTATTTAATAAATATCAAATAAATGAAAATCCTATGAACTAAAAGAATATGCTATTGTAGATTGAAATATAAAATGATACTTTGAAAATTAGCAAGAAACAATAAAAATAATGATAGCCAAAATATGTTTATAATTATAAATAATGGGATTTTTAAACATTTATTATATATGTATGAACAATTTAGCTTCAAATTAAAAAAAAAAACACATTAACTGTCATAGTACATTAATAGTCGTTAATATTTTCTAAAAATGTTGTGAATGAAGCAAATAATTATATAATAATATACCCTTGATTGACATCAGTGATATCATTTCAAATTCAAGAGCTAAAAAAAATATATTATCTCTTTAAAAAAATATTAAGCAGGTAAATAAATGTTCTTTCTAAAAAAAACAATAATAAATAGTTCTTGTCCTTTTTCTTGATAATTTATCTCTGGAAATGCTGATAATAATTTTGTAGTGATTTTTTGTGTGTAGATACATTAAGATACGTATAATTAGTATAGCATGTTTCTTTGGAAAATGTTAGTTTATCTTAAATGGCTTAACAAAATGTTAATAAGTAAACAATTCATTTACACATATCAAATTGCTTACCTATTTTTAATAGTTAATATTAATGTGTAGAGATTTGTAAATTAAATTTTTAACTTGAAAGTTTAAAACAAAATTGAATGTTAAAATAAACTTTCATTTGTGAATCTTTATTAATTTATTTAAATCTTATTTAGTTGTCATGGATACATTTGTGTTGACTTCTATAATGCATGACAATTCTTAGATAATGGTTGTCCAGGTGTTACTGGTAGAAAATGGCTTTGAAGGCCCAAGACAAACTCTGTTTGAAATCCCTTTATAAATTAATAAAAAAGTGTCCAACTGAATAATAATAGTAAAAAAAGAGCGACTACTTCTAAGAAAAGAAGCTTCTATTTCATCAGTGGTAATGAGTTATAAAGAAAACAAGTCGTGATAACCTTCGAACAATATTTTAATAATAAGTTTTGGTGCACATTGTTCTGTTCAAAAAGTTTTACAGATATGTTTGTTCTAAATAATAATTATTTAAATACCTTTAAAAGTATAAATTTTAAATGACAGATTTTTCACCTCCCCGTTTTTTCTCTTCATTTACCAAATACTATGTTTTGTTCATTTTTGTGAAAAATTAAAAATGTTAGCTATAAAATAAATTAAACATTAAGAATAATAATATGATAATCTTGCTCACACTATTAACTTATCTATTATTTGATTAAATCAATGTTTTACTTTAATTATCTGCTTATATAATAAAATGTTTTCATACATACATTTTTATCATTTACAAAAGTGCATAAATAAAACGTGTTTAAATAAAAATCTATATTTATAATAAGTCTAAACAAAATTTATATATTGCTGACATTCTTTTTTATGTGGCAAAAATATTAGCACAACTTAAAATTAAATAAAGTTATAAATATGACAAAAATCAGTTTTCCAAATAAAGATAAAGTATAGTTTACTACTCTAAGATAAAAAATTATATGTACAATTCTTGGTTTTAAGCTTAACAATTTTTATTTCTTTATATATTTACAATATATAATAGTCTTTCAAAGAAACTAAAGCATTAACAAAAACCTTTTTAACAATGTTCACTTTATATAAAAACAGAGAAGAAAGAGACATTATTCATCAGGCTTACCATTGCCAAGAGGGAAGAGTTTGAATAATTTTTCATATTTGTTTTATCCTTAAGCTAAGAAAAGTTAGATTATTTACCAAACAATAATGGATAGTTAAATGAATTAGTTTGTAGGTTGTCTAACTAAAATTTTAGGATCAGATTAGAATTTAAAATACATTTCATGTTGTACAACTCTCAGATTTAAGCTTGGAACATAAACAAAGTAGACAATTCAGTAGCACTAAATCACGAAGTCATTATACATATATGTGTATAACATTAAGAAATTAACACAAATATATATGTAACAGAATTTAATAAAAAAAAAATTGCATTTATATTTGCATAGGAAATCAAAGTTTTCAATTTATTAAAAATTATGTTCTCAGTTGAAGCTCAATTTCCATTAATTGTTTCCATACCTAATAAATACCTTTTGATATGTTCATATCGTACTTATGACACAATTATGTATATTTTGTTTTGTGTGAAGAGAATTTATATTTATTTAAACTTCAATTATTTTTTATTTTAATATATATCCCAGCCAATAATCAGTTATTTATGTGCACTTATATATATATATATATATATATATATATATATATATATATAAGTGCACATAAATAACTGATATCCTATTCATATATATATATATATATATATATATATATGAATAGGATATTGACATGTTAGCATATGACATTATTTTTCAAAACTTCACAAAATTATTATTTTTTTAAGTAGTAATTTATAATATTTACTACAGCTGTAAACCTCAAGAATATGCGCATGAAAATGCAAAGGTAGGGACATCTACAGGTCTTAACCACAAGCTTACACTTTGGAAGAATTTTATGTGTTCTATAAAAATATCTTCAATGAAGTTTTGTTATGATAAAAATGAACTTTATATACTTTACTAAAGTTTAGGGAAACTCTAAATTTTATTTTATATGTTTTTAAACGAAAAGTATGTCTACACAATTTTTTTTATGTCACACATATTTCGTTTGTTTTAACAGCTAATTCCAAATAGAGATTGAATTAATTAATTTATGATACTCCAGACTTTTATTTCAAGTTAGTATAATAACCAAAATTGTGGTTAAAGAAAAAATATTTTTTGTTTTTTTAATGCATTAAATAAAAGCGTTTTTTATAAAATGTTTTTTCCATATATTATTATCAATACATCTCTTATCTCAGTTTCAATATTAGTATGCATGTAGAAAATATATGTATATATATTTAAAATATTTTATAAATAAGTGTATATATATATATATATATAATAAAATTATTGTATGTTTAAATAAAAAAATAATGTTATACAATTGTTTTTTGGATCTGCAGAAAATTGTTAAATAATTAAAATTATTAAAGGGGAATTAAATAAGGTTTTGTGAAAAATACATTAGGAATGTAGTATTTAAAAAAATATACATTAAATTTACTCATTAGTATAAATTATTGCTGTGATAATTATCTACTAAATAATTGCATTGCATGAATCAAAGCTATTATGAATTATTTATTAATAATCATTATACCATAATGTATATTTAATAATTTTGTTTATGGATCTCTTGATTTATGAAACACTATAATATCTGAGTCTTCAGTTTATCTATCTTAGATTAATACCATATTACTTCGAATTTTAGCCACATTTTTTATTCAAATTTTGAAGATGTGAAATTAGAGTGTGGCTTAAATTCAAAGCTAACATTGTAACATTTTATTTCTTCTGATCTCACATTACTAATGATTGTGTCTTTGCTTTACCCGATAGCAGCTTAATCATGATTTCTTGTTTGCACTTTTCCAAGTAAATCCAGTTGCTTTTTGATAACAGCTGTATAGAAT
The DNA here is from genome assembly GCA_028023455.1 of Epiperipatus broadwayi. Classification (NCBI taxonomy): domain Eukaryota; kingdom Metazoa; phylum Onychophora; class Udeonychophora; order Euonychophora; family Peripatidae; genus Epiperipatus; species Epiperipatus broadwayi. Next base: position 2,669,898 of record JAQFVV010012561.1, on the reverse strand, counting down.
TGTGTTATATATGACTGTATTTTACTTTTGAGTTGTTTTATTACCAATACTAATTTGAAGTGAATATTTTAACATCTTATTTCTGTCAATCTCACACTCCCCCCAACAATCACGTCTTTATACTCTATGCATGCATACACATAGAATTACAATCTTGGTAGCAGTTGTGTAGAATCACATGGTATCATATGGTATTTGGATATATTTTAGTTTTAAGTAAAACATATGATGCTAAATTTAAAAAAAAAGTTATGTTAATTTCTATTTAAGTAATTAAAAATGTTTCTTATTTTTCAATACCATATCTATTATAAAATCATTAAATTTTTTTTTTCAATTTTCCAAATTTAAAATACTCTTTTGGCTTAAATTTAAGGGTGGCTTGTATTTAAAGCAATGCAGTAATGCTATAAATATATCATGCAAACAAGCAAATATCATTAATACCACTAATGATTTTAAATGAAAATTTTCCAATTATGTCAATTGTAAAACTATAAATGTAATATTTTTAATAGTGTGTAGCAGGTTCTTGAATGATTATATAGGTAAATGGACAAACAGTCTATATATTAGAATAACTAATTATAGATTAGATATCAATTTTGGAAATAAGAAAAATTGTAATAAACAAAAATAAGTAAGTGAAATAAAAAATGTAATTTTAACAGTTAGGCTAAAAATATATTTAATGTAAAAAATCATATTTACTATCAAATCTGTATATTTGAGACAATCTTCATTAAAGCATAAATTCAAATAATAAATACATTCTTTCAAATTTCAAAAATCAAGTTTTCAATTGAAAAAAAATCCCAATGAAAACAATTATAAAGTTATTAAAAATAGCCATTTCCTGTTTAATGCCAGTAAATTTTCAGATTATTAATTTTATAATAAAAATAAAGATATTTAAAATAAAAGCTAAATACAAATGCCACATTGTTATTAAGAAACAAATATTTATTAATTTTACAAAAAATAAAAAAAATATAGACTTATTTTTTTTGTGCAAGTGCAGAAAAGTATTTTTTTCAGTAGAGGTTTTATTTCCCCCCCTTGGATTACTGATAGCTCTCAATATCTACATATTGTCATCAATAGTAAATTATTAATCTATTCAATGGTTTCTAATTATGAAAAATCACTCAAAGGTTTTACCATCAAATAATATAAATGGATTCCTGACATTAAAATCATTTTAATCTTTTATGAAAATCAAGTAAAGGAATTAATCTATAAAAGAAGAAAATTGTTTTTTTAAAGTAAAATAAATCTGCACACTTCTGTAATTGTAAAAAATATCTTTACAATTTACTAATATTTTCATTCTCTTGTATAATATATAAAATATTATAGCTTAATGTGTATATAATTAAGAGGAGGAGAAACCAGTCTCTCTCAGGCTATCAACAAATAGCATTCTAACTATTGAACTATAAGGATCAAGAATAAAAGACATCCACATATTCTTGGAGTTTCTGATGTACATAAATTTATATTTGTCAACATTAATGAAAATTCAGGGTGAAATTTATTTATCAGCCTGTTGGAATATGACATTCAATAATTATTAGATTAATAATCAACTGAAATTCATGGAGAACGAATCTCTCTTTTAATAACATTGCTTTAATAATTACATATACATTATGCATGTTAATTTCATATTTGCATTTATTAAATTCTACTTCATTATTAAAAGCAAAATTATTAAAAAAGAGATTTTATCTCCATCTTTACTTAGTTGAATATTAATCTGATAATTATCAAATGTCATATTCAATCTGGCTGATAAATTTATTTCATTTCAAACTTTCACTATTGTTAACAAAGGTAAATTTATATACATCAGAAGCTCCTACAATAAATGGATTCATTCTATTCTTGATTCTTTGTTCAAAATTTAATGGTTTATTTATTCATGATTTGAGGGAGATTAATTTTCTTTTCTTAATTATATATATATTGTAATGTATACACATTTAAATAATTTAAATTTATATTAACTGATTAAAGCATCACTGACATCATTATCACACACACACACACACACACACATATATATATATATTTATTTACATATGATGTGAAAATATTTATTTAATACAATGATGATGACCCCTACAGCCACTATTTACAATATTGGTTAGTGGTTAGATCACCCAGAACATAAGTTTCTCCTGATAAAATGGACATTGAGTTAACACATTGTTTAAGCAAATATCAACAATAGTTTATTTACAAAATATAATTATCAGTTAAAATATAATTTTATTTTACCCTAAATAAATCATTTCTTCATTCTTATGTATTATTATTTAATTCACATGCCTGGGGGGAAACAATGATTATTTATGAAGTGTCCAAGGTTTACTTTAATTAATCTTAAAACATTAATTTTTTAATTTAATCTTATATGTAATTTATTTTTTTCTATGATCATGCACATTTATTACAGAGTAAATCCCTGACCTTTAATATACTCCAAAGACAACTCTAAGTATAGCTGACACTCACAAATATAATTCATTTAGTAATATCATAAGCTTAATAGCATTGTCACATATCTATATCTAATATGGGATAACTTTAACCAATACTCTTTCTTACAATGATAATTCAAGGGAGTGGTCACTTCAAATCTAAATCTTTCTTTAATAATACTGCAATTTTGCTACAGAGATGGCTCCTTTGAATTCAATCCTAATTTAATAGAACAAAATCACAGATGAATTTACCACATAGATATAAAATATTTTAACCATTTGACAGTGTCTGAACAACTGCACATATATTATAAGCTTTACATACATAATATTCAATTACATAGCAATCAAATGGAGAGCTAAATTAACTACAAATGAACACAATTAAAATTCAAATAAATCTTTAACTAATAATTACATAGCTCTCATCATATAACACCTGAATTCTTTGCATTACATATTTTACTAGCATGTACACTTTACATTTAAAAAGCATATGACTTTTTTGATCATTTTCTAACTGACAGTTTCTACATAAACATTTGTTTTTCTACAAATAAAACTTCTAGTTACCACACACATATATATACTAAGGAAAAAGAAAGCAAATTTCGATCTTAAAAATCCAGGGAGACTATTTGTAAAAGCTTAATAGCAAATGCTATCCTTTTTTTAAACCAAAACATTTGTATCAATTAATTAAGTAATATGGAATAATCACTTTGGAAGTGAAAAAATAAGAAAAACTTAAACTGGAATGTTTATACACTTAGTATCATATGTTTAGCATGCATTCAATATCTCTAAAATGATATCACAGTCACAACAATATAGCTGCAAAGAAGAGGCAGGTAGTGTAATTTAAAGAGTATGTAAATGATATGCAAATACATACTCTTTAAATTATGATATCTACTCTCTACTTTGGGGCTATATTTCTATGAATATGATATTGTTTTAGGAATATCGAAAGCATGCTCAGCATATGATATTAAGTATATAAACATTCCAGTTTAAGTTTTTCTTAATTTTTCACTTACAAACTGATCATTCTGAGTTAGTAATAACATAAAGTTTTCTAGAATTAAATATACTAAAATAAACTTAAAATAGTTAATACATCATGATAAAGTCTAAACAATTTCTTTTAACTTGCAAAGCAAAAGCTCAAAGTTTAATTTCTTCATAATAACCACTAAACATCACATGATCACCATCTCTCATATTAGCACATAATTGTTATTAAAGAAAGCAAAACTCCATTCAGTAGTGCCACCCTGTGCCAACCAGAGTAATCAATGGCTCCTCATTGATGAAGGCTGCAAGCCAGAAACTAGTCTGGGGATATTGGATGAGTAGGCACTAGATAGGGATTTTATGCACAAGCCTTTTGGCATCCATTTATTACTCTGGTTGGCACAGGGTGGCACTACTGCATGGAGTTTTGCTTTGTTTTTTCATAATACCAATTATTTTTCAATTACATATGTAAGTTACCACAATGTTTTGTTTTGAAGTAAGCATTGTTTCTTTATTTTAATTAAAGATTTGTTTAAAAATAGTGTGACACCTTCCATATAATGACCCAGTGCAAATTTCAGAAGTTGGCAATTGTTCCACTTTTCTACTTATTCATAATGATGGTGTCCATCAAAACAAGAATTGAGACTGACTATTTAAAAAAAAATTGACTCTATGTAAATTTTAGCTCTTTTTTTGTACACACTGATCTTTTTAACACCATTGGTCTTGTTTTTAACACTTCTAATGATATTTTAGTTTTGATACCTACCCAAATAAATTTTATTTTAATTATATTAATTTCAAAAACACTCTCATTATTGAACTTGCAAATTACTGCAATTATTACATCACCTAAATTATTTTTCTTGTTTTTAAATTTCATATCTAAATATGCTTAATCTTAATTAATTTAATTATTTAAAATTTATTTCTTAATTGAATTGTTTTCCAATACATTTTATACATTCTTTGATATGAGAAAGTTTTTCTATAATTTAACAGTTTACTGTAAATTTAAATATTTTTAACAAAACCTATTATATTATTTAATATTATTTTACAATATATATAAACCCAAATACTTATATTCTTTTCATAAAATTATGTAACTCTATCAAACTTATACTGTATGGCATTATGATTCTAGCAGCAATCTGTCGAAAGTTAGCTCAGTACTTTTAAGACTTATTTTAGAGTTGTTATCATTTTATATAAATTTGAAAAGTATAAGTTTGATAGAGTTAAATATAACATTTAATAATTTTAACATTTGAATATACATATTACTAATATCCTTTTTTAACTTTTGAATTATATTTATTATCCTTATATTTCTAAACCAACTCACAGCCATTTGTAAAACACCATGATTGACAGTGAAATGAATAAGATATTATTCATTTCAATATATTTGAATATATATTAATTTTTTAATGCTGAAATATGTATTAACAAAAAATTGTTTTTATTAAATTTTAAATTATTGTTACAGATGTTACTATTATGAATTACTATATAGAAACTATGTTTAAATAATGAGAAAATAGTGAAAACCCCCTAATGAGCTATATATAAACTAACAGTGAGAAAATATAAGAGATAACATGATCCCACATACACTTTAGGTTTAATTGTATACATATTTACATGCAAAGCATGATTTATATATATTAATATAATTTCCAAGACATCTGTATCACTATAGTCAATGAGAGAAAGAGGTTGAGCATCATAGTTAATAATCTCTTCATATTAAATTAATCTTAAGTTAATAAATGTAAATATAACTTTTTAATACCTCAAATATTGATATAATAATAAAACAGTCAGATCTGTCTATCCTTCTGTTTCACCTACTATATGCTATAGTAGTATTTTATTTCTGTACACACATACCCAAATCCTCGGATATTAGACTAATTTTAAAATTAATAATAATAGTTATATGTGTGTGCATATAATGCGCATGTATATGTGTAAAAAATCAGCATATTTGCACACACATATATATATTATTTTAATAAATGTAAATCATGCTGTATGTATAACCAAAACCTACCTATAAACAGAAAAGAAATAATGTTATAGATTTAAAACATTATAGATTTTCTTTTATTTTAAATATTATTATAAAATTAATATAGAATTTGTAATATTTCTGCATATATAGGCAAATTAAGCTTAAATGTGTTACATAGAGTAAAATGTTTACCAAGTTTCAGATTTGTTTTTCGTAAAAATATAATTTAATAAAATTAATTTTTCCCACTATATTTTGACCTATTAAAAAAGGTAGAATAAAAATAGATTTTAAAATAAGTTTGAATAAATTCACCTGGTCAAAATCGAGGGAGCCACCTGTAAGATAATTGATAACCTCAAACTTTCTAAGAATATAGCAAACTAAATTAGACAAACAGATTTGAAATAAAACTGGTAAACAAGTTTGGTCAAGATGAAAGAAGGGGGGGGGAGTCAGTATATAAACTTACAGACACCATTTTGAAGGCATTCAGATTCAGCATTCACTCAGTTATTATAATTTTGCTAAAGTAATTAAATCATATAAGATGGCAACTATGGAGTAGAGAGGCAAAAACTTGCTTTCAAATCTCAAGAATGATCTACCAAGATGCGGGAACATCCGAAACAATAGCCCAGTAGTAGTTAAAGCAAGTGAATGTCCAAGATGAAATGATCATGCCAGTCAACAAGAACTTAAAGTGGTAACCAATTTCTACAAACTTTTAAATGAACAGTTAAACTAAATTTCCTAACTTCTCAAAACTAGCTAAAATTACTTTAAATGGCCAATATTATTTAGACTGATTTATTTTAAACTTTCCAAATATTAATCTCTAAACTAAAATGTAATTATTATTTTCACTATTTAAGTTGCAAGTCTTACCCAATTTATTCGAATTACTCCGATTTATTTAGTTTATTTGATTTAAGCTATTTTAATTTCATTCCATTATAATTAAGCAAAATAAAACCAAATCTTAGATTTCACTTATGTGAAATCTTATTTATAAATTTATATTCTTTCTTTAGAGTTAAGTTTATGCCTATATTATTTTCAATTATTTATTTATGTATTTATGCTATGTTTTATTCAGAATGGAGTTTATTAATATTTAAGTTAATTATGGAGAAATGATTAGATGTTCTCACACATATAATTTTGTGTTTATTAGCATACAAACAAAACTCCCTTTTGAAATGAGTAAAATAATATTTATTAATATGTAATTAAGCTATTATGAATGCTTAAAGATAGATTTGTTTTAAATAAACTATTTGGTTAAAGTTTGGCAGACGTGATGAAATACAGCATAAAGTTAGAATTTAATCTTATAATTATCCCAAAATATGCTGTAGGAAGTGTATATGTGCCATTACTTATTGCTATATATCATATTGAATGGGCTTTGGTTTTAAGGACCACACCATTACTCTTAGTTCAGACAATTATTTCTTTTTAAATTTGGGCTTTGGTTTTGATGACTACCCCATTATTTGTATTTAGGACTGGATCATAAGGACCCAGATTTTTTTATTAGTTGTTTGATCACTTGGACTAAAAGGTCTTTTTCACAGCAATGGATACAGTAGAAGGAAATTGGTTACATGGTAATGAAACCCATGAGCAGGCACACTTTTGAGATGCACAGACTCAGATTATGTATTTTATATATGCCTTAGTATCTGAAGTCTTACTACTCACCATCAGTTCATCCTGCCCTAATAATTAATATTTCAGCTTTGATCTGAACCAGAATCTAATTTTGTAAGTCCTTAATCTATATAGAGAAATGTATTATTTGTTAAGTATAGGTGTTGTTTAAAATTAATGATAATCATTTCTGCAAATTGACTAAGGCAAATCTAATTTTTCATTAGCATAACATAAATAAGGCATAGATGATCCTGAGAGAAAGTTGAAGTCAATTTCCAATCCTGTAATAACCTACATAATCATCACCTACGAGTGATTTAAAATATCAAATATTTATGATAATAGCTTGTAACTTATAAAATCACCATCATCTGTGAGATAAAATTCCAAATGTTGGAATTAATAGTCTGTAAACTTATTAAATCATCATCATCTGTGAATGAGATAATTTCACGTATTATTTTAATTGTTTATTTTATTTTCTTAAATTTGGCTTTTATTAAACTTATTTAAAATATAACTTTGCTTAGTGTCTCAATTTTGCTCATTATTCATTAGTTAATTAGTAATAATTATTCAAGTATTTATGAATCACGATCCAAATTTATTGATATCTGTCGGTTAGATCACATCTATATAGCTATACTAGATGAATATGCCAGTACTAAATCATAGTCTCCTGTTTTATCAATGTGCTACTGCCGGCACACAAATTAAAGAAATATGAATGTAGCCTCATATATGTCATCTGTAAGGTAATAAATCTTTAAGCGTTAGTAAAGTAACTGAGGTGAGATTGGACTCAGGATCTCAACAACCTCATTTCGATCAGCCTTGGGATGATTTGCTAAAACTCTGGATTTTGTTGCACAAATGAACAAATATGACCATTACAATAATGTGTGAATTGATGCAGAAGTACTGAAAAACTTCAGCAAGTTATATGTAGAGTAACTGTCAGTAAACATAAAATATAGAATGAGTCCAGGGATTATTTAAGATGTTTTTATTCATATGATTCTTATACATTGAGGACAAGAGAGTAGAGTTAAATTAATAATATCATATGATTGTGTTTAATAATAATAGGTATATTAAACTTTAACTAAGTTTAAAGTTTATATCTGAGCTTGATGTGATATAATAATCTATAGCTTGATAAATGATTAGGATTAATTATTTATGCATTTGTTTAAAAATGATATTGTTAAAAACTTTATTACTTGTAAATTAAGATATAATAATTGCTTTTACAATGTGATATTGAACTTCAAATAATTACTACCCCTCCCCCCCCCCATATATTGGATGGCCCAATCCTCATGGTTAATTATGATATAAAAAAGGGGATGGAAGAAAGCAGAGATGCTTTTTTCAGTATTTGTAAAGTTCTGAATAATTTATTATCAAAGGATAAACATTTTTTGGTTAGTTGGGCATATGATTATTTACATAGTTGAGCATTTGTTGCAATCTTTTAATATATATGTGTCAAAATCTTTGAATACTCACTTTTGCTTATCTTTTTACTTTTATCATCATTATTGTTTGATACTTCTAAGGTTAATATTTATTTAGAGTTGTTGAGAGGGCAATAATAATAAGAAATGAAAAAAGAGTAGATAAAGCAATTATACTTAAATTATAATAGGAACAATATTAATAACACAATAAGTCAGGAGTATGTGTAGATTTATTTATTTGTAAAACAAAAAAGGATTTGTGATTAACATATATATGTATTTTGATTTTTTTATATATTGTAAATTGTTTGTATTTTAAAATTATGTATATTTTTCATTTTTTAAAATTTTATTAATATCAAAAATATGACATTAAGATGTTTGAAAAGAAATTTGAAAGGATTATTGTCAATATGTCTGTAACTTTAATAATCAACAATATAAATTGAACAGAATATTCCTCAAGAAGCTATAAATCTAAAAATACTACGGTGATTGTTTATGCTATAAAAAGGAAATGCATGTGGGAATTATAAAAATATCATGATAATTCTTGTCATCATATATGATAGACTACGAAAATTTTGTTCATATTAATTTTGCATTATTTACCTGACAAGAAAATAATTCAATTTAAACTGGACATGGGTAGCAAGATGTGTGAGTAATCCAGAATTTTACTTCCTCTTTGCTTGTATGTACCACTTTACATCAAATGGAAGATCATTAGCAAGCATCCATATGTGAGAGAAAATCATATTAAATAAATAGATATCCTCACACGGAGAAACTAGAATACAAAAAGCATTTCTGAAAGCTATGACTAATCTTATTAATCCATTCTGTCATAATTTGCAGAAATAATATTTTGAAGATAATTGAATTCTTCTAAATCAGTCATCTTCACAAAGTTTAAGTGCCAAGATTAAAGCAGAGACTCTTAACTGTCTATCTTATTAAGAAAATAAGAAAATGATTAGAGAATGTCTATCAATTATAATTAAGGTTTAAAATGATGTGTATACCCTTTTATTAAAACAGGCAAAACTCTCCATACAGTAGTGCCACTCAGTGCCAACCAGAGTAATGTTCTAGCATAAGAAATGGTTATCATGTGATGTTTAGTGATTTATAACCTTTTATCATTTTTTTTCTTATTTTTTTTTTTTTTTAGAATATCTCCTTTCACAAAGATTGAAATACATTAACAGGTATTTATTTTTGTTATAACTATATCAGATGATTTTTAACACATACATGTATATTTTCCATATATTATAAATGTGTTAGGTGAAATCTTTACAGGCATTTGTATCAAACTGAAGCTGCTTTAAATGTTTAAAATTTTGACTTTATTATTATTACTAATAAGGTATATATATTTCACTCACATTTAATTGAGGATCATTTATTAACCATGAGATACATTTGAAGGATGGGTTTAATATTGTATTTCTTTTTTTTTTTTATATAAATGAATGTATACATGTAACTCTAGTGTCCCAGATAGTCATTTTTTAATGTTTATTATGAAGAAGTATCTATTAGAGCCACTGTAATGTTATATATAAAATTTCTACTAGAAAGTTAAACATCATCCAGATAGATATATTAATACTTTTGCTGTATTTAAAGGCATATTACTAAATATAGGAATTATTCTAAGATACAACCTATGCTTAAATATCGCGTAATAGTATAGCTTTGAATATATATATTATAATGGTCCAAAATGAAGTGGAAGTTTACAGTCTTACCGTATCTGCACTACAAGAGCGCCATCTAGGCATTTGAACCTAGAAAATTTATAGAGTAGGCAGATATGCACTGTTAAAGATCCAACTTTTATTTATTAAGACCGTTAGCTCAAGTCACTAGCTCAGTGGAGACGCAGAGATAATATATATAACTTGTTTAATTTGTATCTTAAATATAAAAAAATAAAAGCCACTGCCAGTAATTAACACACAAACAACATTTATTTACGTACATATATAATCATTTTAAAATTTGAGGAATAACGTTTATTATTTTAGATTTTAATATTCTTTTAATTTAAATTATTATTTTAAGATTTTAAATCATCCACACAGATGAATTTTATATTTATTTTAAGATTATCGAATATGAATAAACTAAATAGATTTGCATTTGAAAAGAAAATATTCTATTCCTTATTTAACCTTAGGCCAAAAGTTCACAGTCAAACCGGCATCAATCCATCTGATACATTGATGTATTTGATATAGCATGAAAATATGACAGCACAAAATACCATACTGTCAGGAATGTACATCTGAACAGTATGGTTTGAGAAGACATTGATTCTCAACCAAACAGGAATGCTACATCTGTCGGCAAGAACAATAAAAAAAAAACTCCATAGGAAGGGACTGCATTTTCTGTCTTACTATTCCCTTCCATAGGCAAAAAGGGTGTGTGTGGCATATAATGTGGTCCTGCCTGTAGCAAACCTCATACTACATCTACTAATTATACCAATATATCCAATCCATTGACCTAGTTTAACTACAAAACAAATAACCTAAGATTACCTTCCTCTAATTAATTAATATAACTTTATGAATCTATATAGCCATTCATGCCCGACTTAAATTTCACATTTATATAAGTTCGCACAGATGGATTTATACAAGTTTGTTCTTTAATGTTGAGCATAGATCGACTACATAGATTACATGCTCAAAAACATTTCAAAATAAACATAAATTATCAAAATATAAAGTCATTGATGTAATTGCAGAGGGAATTCACAAGAAACCCAATGGCATTCATCATAAGATGACACATTGACACCAATAACTAAAAAGACATCCAAATAAATACATTTTAGATATTCAACGTAAGATATCATTATTTACCGAATGTCTATATATTCTAATCAAATATGAAAACAAGAACGTAATTAAATGTGAACGAATCTATGCAAGCATCAATACTCAACTTAAATTTAATGCATTTAAATAATTTATACAAATAAATATTAATAGAAATAAAAAAAAATGGAAATGATTTTTTTTTTTAAACTTAAATGTATAAAATCTAAACATTAATTATCAATTTAAAATTTGAAAGTCAGATAAGAATTCATTTTAAAATTTAGGTTCTGAATATTAAAATCTTGAACAAAAGTTCTTAATTATTTTTAAGTTTTATAGTTCATGTCTTACAGAAGGAGAATCACAGTTCCTGGTGCCAATTTCTGTGACATCTCTATTTGAAGTCCGTTCTGTTATTCTGGAGGAGGCCTAAGCTGGTTCAATCCTGGTATTACAGTCATTTTATTTGAAATAAGTGAGAGAGAGTGACAAGTGCATCTTATCGCCTTTCTCATGAAATCAAGCTGAAACTCCTCTTAATTTCAATATTTTTCCTTTTATAGTACTTCTCCAGATTTATTGAACATCGTTTCCTGTTGCAATAATTTCCATTATGGTCTGAGCTTCCACTGCTGCTTCTATTTGGACATCTAATTTATTTTTTATTCTCTTATCTATATCTTTCAACTGACCTTTCTTTCTATAAGAGCCCCAAGGGCTAGTCTGCTGTTCAATTAATTTATAAAACAATCATTTCCATTTACAAAAATATTTTATCTTTAGATCTTGTACTTTATTAAAAAAAAGTACGTTCAAATATATTTTTTTTAAAAAAAAAAAAATAATTTTTAAAGTTTTGCATCTGTGCGAATATATATACGTATACACATTTAACAACTCTTTAATTTTTTAGCTTTTAATTTTTATTTACGAATTTAGTTTTTATTTTAATCTTAAATTAATGTAACAACATATTTTATACCATTACAATATATATATATATATATAAAACAAAATAAATGTCCGCTAACATCAATAATACAATAACAAAACTTAAATATATTCCAAACAATGGTAAACAATTTATAATACAATATAAATAAAAACTCAATAAAAACTCATAAAGAAATATTTTCGATTATATTCATAAACATTTTCAACTCAACTTTCAAAATGGAATCATCTATTACCAACCGGAAACACATGTCGATTTAAATATCTCACAATTCATTAATCCTAACATTTGCTAGATGTAATATAGAGAAAAGAATTAATGAACATAAATTGTTATATAAAAGAGTTTTGAAAAATGTACAGATATGTAATGATAATAGTAATGAAGTCAAGTTATATACTGAATCTGTTTTTTATGATCATGATAGAAATTGTAATTTTAAGTTTAATTTTGATATAAATAAAATAAAAATTTTAGGACAAGAGAGAGATAATGAAAAAAGAAAAATTAAAGAGGCAGTTTTTATTAGTAGGTATAAAAATACGATAATAAACAGACAGTCAGCAAATGTTAGGATTAATGAATTGCGGGATATTTAAATTGACATGTGTTTGCAGTTGGTAATAGATGATTCCATTTTGAAAGTTGAGTTGAAAATGATTATGAATATAATCAAAAATATTTCTTTATGAGTTTTTATTTATATTGTATTATAAATTGTTTACCGTTGTTTGGAATATATTTAAGTTTTGTTATATATATATATATTGATTTGTAGAGTTAGTTTAATTCTCCCAAAGAATTAATCATCTTGAATTACTTGAGTGATAAATAAGTAGAATTACCATTATCATGCCTTATTTAATCATATCACATAAATAGTCTTCATTTTGGATATAAATACAATTTAAACAAATATGTCAATAACAAATGTTACTCAACTTAAGCTCTATGAATCAATGGAGAAACCTATATGATAAAACAGTTATTCTTGTTTTGTTATTTCATTTTATTTTATTGTTGACACTCTCAAATATATTATAAATAAAAGATTAACCAATTGTTTTATTTAAATTTAACTTTGGGTAATTTTTTTATTTATTTAAAACTACATCACTTATTTTTATGTGTGGGTTATAGTGCAATACTTGATTTTATTAATTTAACTATTAAACTATGAGAATATCAAAGTGTTATTTTGATTACTTGCTCAAGCCTTAATGAACATCTGGATTGCAGATTATTAAATAATTAAGATGTTAAATGATTTCTCTGTATTAATTTGATTTTCAAATAGTTAGATTTAATAAAATATTTCCCTTGTTTTTATACTATATTCAACAGGTAATCTCAAACCTCATTAGTGCATTTTAATGTTAAACCCTGAAATTAAAGATTTAATAATAAAAAAGAATACATTCAAGTAGAGATAATAAACTTGGATATATATTTTTTCATTATTATTAGAAGTTTGACTTGTTTAATTATGAGATATTATCATGATAATTAGTTTACCCCTATTTTAATTATCATTAAAACTTGACATAGAAATGAAAAAAGTTTCTTTCTTTATTTGTTTATTATCTAATTTAAAAGCCTCCCTTCATAATGTAATAAACCTACTGGGCATTTTAATAAGATAATTTTTCTGTACATTTTGTCAGTTACAATTTAGCATACAGAAAATTTGTGAGGCTATTAAATAAGAAAGGTCCCTCTCATCTTTCATAGTCCTCACATACAGTTACAATCTGCCACCTCAATTCATGGGGCATAACAAAGCCTCTCTCACCCCATCCCTAGCTATGTACAGTTACAATATATTTAATATAAACACCCTTTACTGTGCTCACACATGTTTAACTCAGGCCATCCACATATTTTCTCTATTTTCCAACTATAATTTTATAAATATTAGATAAATTAGAGGGAATTTGAACCCAGACTTTTAAGATCCCTTCAGTCATTCACTCCATCTTATACAACTGATACACATGATCACATACATGTGAAAAAGATAAATAATCTCCAATATACATATTTCATGCTGAAACAGCACTCTTCAGTTGGTCTGGATAATCATTTCCCACATGTATATTAATGTGTGATCATGTGTATCAGTTGTATAAGATGGAGTGGATGACCGAAGAGAGCTTGAAGTCTGGGTTCAAATTCTCTCTAATTACATCTAGCTTAAATATATATATACTATACTTGTATTTAAATGTTATAGATTCAGCCTGTATTCTGCCCATCTCTCCTCTGTGTATTCAAAAAATGGTCTTAAGATTTTACATATGAGGCACTAGAATGACTTATAATCAACATGGGTATGACAAGAAAATTGGAAAATGCCACCATCAGATCTTTAGTGATATGGATGGTTGAAGAGTTGGAGAATGAAAAAGATTGAAGTCTATCCATTAAAGTTTGAAGATTTGCTATCTTAATACAAAATATGTATATTGTAGATTATTTATCATTTTTACATGTATGTAATCATGAGTATCGGTTGCATAAGATGAAATATATGATTAAAGGGAGCTTAAGCCTGGGTTCAAATTCCCTCTAATTACATCTAGCTTATTTATATATGTTGTATTTAAATATTAAATATTATATAACCAGTTGAGTTGACTGCGAGTTGACTCTCTGTAAGCGTGCGATTTGCTCAAAAAAGTTCTTTAAGCTCAATCCGAATTTGGTAATATTTTCCCACGTTTTAATTTCTGATTCTTCTTTTATTTAAATTGTTTTCATCACGCTTTTAACTTTTCTTCTGACAGATTTGATAAAAAAACTGCTGCTTAATATTAAATGTTTTAGTAAAAATAATAAAATTAATCAATAATCTTTTTATTGATTAATCTCCATTTAGTGTTTAATTGGGAGGGGGGGGGATTTTTATTCTGAACATTTTAAAAAAGAAATAATTTTCCTTTCTAATTGTGAAAGAGAGAAAAATACTTCTCAAAACTTTTAAAAATACAGTTTTTTTTAAAAAAGTAAAACATTAGTTTGTTTAGAATAGGGCACAATTGAATCTTTCAATTAAATAATTGATTTTCTTTATATTTTTTATTAACTTCAATACTTTGAACATTTTTATATATAACTTCTAAACATTCAGTAAAGTTAACTTAAAATTTTGTTTAACTGCGATTTAAGATAATTAGATTTCGGAAGATTTTTGCTCACAACTTAATTGATTCTAGAAAAGTAGGGTGAATTTCAAATTCTTGATAAATAGAAACTAAATTTCCATAAAAATAATATTCAAATTGTAGATATAATATTATATTTCTTTTTTTAAGTATACGACATAAAATGAAATACGCATGATTTGCTTGACGGAGTCCTGAATTAGACAATCAATGATGAATCGTATCCAAGAGGTCGTGCCATATTAAAGCTCTTTATTAGCAGATTAACTGCAGCAGTTTCACTCAGTTGACTGAATTGAGATTTTTAAAATTTACTTTACACAGTTCCAATGCATCCAAAAACTTCAGCTCTGAATTTACTCCTTTATTCCCATGCTAAACTGTTCAGAGAAGTTTATGTTAAGATTTAAGCTTAATGTAGCTGTTATTAGTAAAATTCCTTTTTTAAAAGAAAGTAGCTTAACTACACAAGTATATACTTGGCCATAAGATTTTGAAAAAAGAAATCATTGCATGCAAATAAACCATTTGATGTTGGTTTAAGTGTGAAGTCAAAATTGTTATTTTCTGCTTTTACTAGATGTATCAGTGAAAGTGTGATGATATTAAGATTGGTTTTCACAATACTACCTTCACCCGTTTTATTACTGCTTATATTCCAAAACATCCAACACGTAACACTGACATCATTTAAAGAAATTGAATTGGAAAATGGAAATAGAATTGGCTGGACATAATGCTAGGAAAGGAAATAGAAGAATAACTGAAGTTTTATCCTGGATTTCAAAAGATTGTAAAGACTTATAAAAAGATCGCACATAAAGATGTACAGATAAGATAAGAAAAATTCCTAATCTGATTGTCTTGCAGCTAATTGAGAATGGTTGAAAATCATGATAATCCAATATTAGATTTAGAAAATTCAGAGCAAAAACTTTTTTTTCTTGTTGAATAGTGTTATTGAATAAAAAAAAATCAATTTTTAGAAGAAATTTAAAGGAACTTATTAGTAGAAAGAACAAACTATGGCCAAAGTTAAGGAAAATAATAGCATTAGCTTTATGTACTCAAATTGCCCATTGGATTTTGTACAAGTTATGGATTTATTATCATGAACATTTTATTTAGGTAAAATAATTCTTGTAAAAAATTTGAATGCTTATGCACTCATAATAATGACATTTTATAAATGAATCAGAATAGTGGGACCATGAACTACACTATATTTTGTTCCAAGTTCCCTCCCCCCATGGACAGCAGAAATGTGTACAATTACTGATCTTTTGTTGATAAACAAAGATTAAAATAGAATACATATTATTTATTGTACAGTAAGTACACAATATATTTTAACACACACACACACACACATATATATATAACAGTTGTTTTATGTATATAGTGTGCATACATAAATTAAAATTACAGGCAAAATTAAAACAAAATTAATTATTCATAGTTATTAATAATAAATTGAAAAGCACATTTACATATATATTTACAGAACTGTCTGGATGTGTTTAATAAGTTTATTAAAAAGTAATATAATAAAATTTACTTTATTTTTTTTATTTATAAAAATGGATAATGGAAGTATTGGTCTTATGAAGCTGTTGATTAAAAGAACTTGAAATTTCTGGAGCACACATGATTTCAGAATAAGTTTATGGAGCATCATTTTGATTTGACATTAAAAAAAAAATTATAATAGGAAATTATTTTTGCTTCCTTTTTAAGTCATCAAATTCATCTTTGGGGCATTCCATTATGGGAACATTTTCCATAATTATATTCTTTAGAGTCTACATAGCCATTCTTTACTTGCAGTGAATTGTTTGGTATTGGGTATGCCAGATTCTTGGCTAAATTTTTGGTAAAGTCTTAATGCATTCTAATGCAACCAGGATACTCTTATGATTCATTTCATTCAGCCATAGATTTAAGGTTTTATCAGTTTTTACTTTTAATTACAACTTCAAGTATTTTAGGAACAAAGCAACAATAGCATAAATCTGTTTTCCCCTCTTTATAATTTCTACAATGGAAGATTCATTTTTTGATCCATATGACCCACTTCAGAATATCACTTTTTTCTTTTTTTATTAAATCAAATAATTTTCATTTTCTTGTTTAACAAAAGTACTTTAAATGTTTTTTTGAAATATCCTTCATGATAAAAAATGCTAGAAAAATAATCAGTAGACATGCTTTTAATAATTCTACTGAACTGAACAGGAATAGTATTTAAATTGTGAAGAGATCATAAAAATTCACATTTAAAAATATGATATTTAGTAAGCAAAAAAAGGCTGCCATTGTAACAAGATTTAAAAAATTTAATGAGTTCACAAATTTCATTGCCTTTATTATATATTTGTTTATATTCTTTTGTTTATTTACATTTGTTTTGAGATAGCATATAATAAAGTGCATAGTTAGATTTCACATAATTTGTAGCTCCACTGTATATTTACAAATAATATTGTACAGATAACCATATTGTTGTTTTGCAGATAATAGATTAGTTGCTTTAAAATGAAACTGATAGCTAAAAAGTTCATTCTATTTTAAAAATATTAGTCTAAAAGCTCATTGTTAAAATTTTTTAGAAAATTATACTGCAATAGAAGTTAGAATTGCAGTATATTTAATAAGCAGGATAAATGATCATCATCTAATTACATGGATCTATTTGTGTTTTACAGATTAATTTCTATAATCATAATAAAAACTTTTTTTCTCTGCTTCTTTTGGAGTTAGTTTAACACACTTAGGTTTTAATAGGATTATATAACTAGGTATTTTATTATTATTTATAGACAATAAAATATAATTTGTAAATATCTATTTCTATGTATTAAAAATATATATGTGATAAAAACAAGTTATGAGTTAAAATATGCAAAATTGATGTTAGTTTTTTTTGTTGAATTCAGTTAAAAAATAATTAAATGTTATCTTATTTTTTCATCCTTATAAAATGCTGTTACATTTCCCCGTAAAATTTAAAAGCAAAATTACAAAATGAATCACTTTTTTTCTTTAACACAAAGGAGCATCTTTTTTAATAGATTTTCAAATAAGTAGTATTGATAATATGAAAATATTTTCCACTTTTATAGGTTAAAAATGACTCCTTTTTTACTTCCTTATGCATTGCCACAATAAAATATTTTTTTCAACAATCAAAAGTTTAAAATTTTTAATTGTACTACACATTTTTATTTGAATTTATACAATATAAATATAACTTTTGCTTTCAATTGATTGCAGATTATACTTTTGAATTTACTATTGTGCTTCCAATCTATGATTACTTCTAACTTTATAAAAAAACTAAAATTATAGCATCTATACAACTATATACAAACATCTAATATAATAATACAAAAATGATCATCATATTTTAAAATCACTTAATCATTTGCTTTTTACATTGTATAAAAGTTTTATGTATGAATTTTCAGTTTATAAAGCAGTGAAACTTTTTATTATATTGTTTTAGTATTATTTAATGATGATTGTATAAAACCAAATTAAAAAAAGAATTGATAAACGAGGCTGGTATACTATATTAAAAAGACATGGATGATATATTTTTATTGTTTTTGATTATTAACATTATTTTATTATTAAAATATTAATGATATTAATAACAAAGCAGTAAATATGTTTATAAAGAATTTTTATATAATTAAAATACATTATTCCTTATCTCCAACAATGATTGAGAATGTCACATGTTCACAACACAGTTGGATGAGTTATATGTGCATATTAAAGTTTACAAATAAAAATATATAGTTATTATAATGAATATTAAAATAAAGTCTACATATTAAGTAGTAGGATTTTTGACATTTTGAACTAAATTATTTAAAATTAAATAAAAAGATGTCTTTGATAAATTATTTAATTTATTTCTGATCTTGAAAAAAGTTATATAAATCTAAATTATTAATGTATCAAAAGAAAGTTATTATGTTTAAAGATGTAATTTTAATGGACATATGATTATAAAAATTAATTTCAATATATTTTGTATTTAAAAGATTAAAAAAATAATTAAAAAGTTATTTTTGACCTCTAAATAAAAGGATACAAACAATGTTACTTTGATGAATATAATATAAAGAAAACAATAATTGTATTATAGTTATAATTTTTATTTTTATTAGTTAAGGAAAAATAATTTTAATTCCTATGCTTATTTATTTGGATATTTTTTAGTATGTGTCTAGTCATATTGAGGCATTTTATCTCAGAAGTTTGCAGGGTCAAGAAAGAAATGATTGAGATCAGAACCACATGCTAGTCAGAGTTTGGGTTACACAAAGATGCATGCCATTAATTCTCTCTTTTAGGTCATTTATTAGCAGTAATTGCTTATTGTGTTAGAAGTTTAAATACTATATAAATTACATGTAAATTGAAAGATGTGAAAAGTCGTATTATCTGTTCTATCAAGATATATTTATAAGGTTAATTATATATGAAGCTAATCTACATTCATAATAAAGTCCAGAAAAAATTTACTACCAGTAGAAAAATTCAGTTATATATATGTAAAGCCATTCTCTGTATGTAGAAAAGGAGTAGATTACTTATAAATAAATCCTGTTCTCTCTCTCTCTATATATATATATATTGAACTGTATTCGAATATGTCCATTCGAAACATCGGCCTCTTAGGCAGAGAAGAACATACTCGGAGAGTATGTATGCCCAAACAATAGCTATAAAGTATATAACTAACGTTACATTTCCAGGACATAGCTTCTTCTTGGCTGTTGAGTTGAACACCATGTCCAAAGCACTTTTTTGTTTGTGTATAACCACGGGTGCCAGCTGCTTATTCTAAAAGAATACTAAAAGAATAGACAATGCACTTTGAACAGTGGCCACTAACTCAACGCCTAAATCCATGACTAGCTCAGTTGTTTGTAATCACTAATAGATTATACTTAATTAGTGGTTAAAAGACTTGATAAAAGGGAATTGATAAAAAGAATTGACCGACAAATAAAGTTTAATTTGAAAGATAATTTATTAACTAACATTTATTTACTAAATTTAAACATTTTATACTTCTAATAAAACACACGCATATTTTAAATTAACATTCTAAATAGTTTAAATATTCTTGAATATTTTCATAACAGAACACTGGGAATTTATCTACTTTGACTAATAATATTGATATAAGGATCACGCACATATTAACTCATGCACACACATAATAATGATAATAAAGGACTACATAGCATTTGAAATTTAATCACACACATCAATAGTTCATTTATGTATGATATAGAGTTCATATAATTAGACTCTTGAAAGATTCGTATGAATTAATGCAATGCAATGGCTATTACAGTATAAATGAAATAAGCAAATGTTTTTACCTAGGCTTTTGAATGTAGACGTAGAATTTTGTTCTTTGGAGGCTGCTTTCGGTGAAAATGTTTCCATTATGAATGCTTACCAGCCGGCTGGGACGTTTCCTTGCTGAGTTTCCTGATTTTCACGATTATTACTATCGGAGACAATTAGATATTGACGGAGATTTTCTAAGTTGTTACGTTGACATTATTTCACGGGCAGATCTTGCTGTTTTCATCGGACTTTTTAGGCTGTGGAGAGGCGTGAATTCCCAAAATCTTCTCAACACTGCATTTTGTTTGTTAACTGACTCAATTAATTTCTGAACTGCACTACTCAATTACTTTTGTGAACTGATTACTGTCCGATAAAAAAAGGTCTATTTATACCTGCGCCTTGTTGTCTTTCTAATATCTCCGGCAAAGATCTGTTGTCAAATTCCAGTGATAATCATTTGATAAACGTGTTTTGGAAGATTGCTTAATTAGTAATAGCCATGCAATAAAACGTGTTGTTTTATTTTATTAATAGCCATTGCCGTGTTTTTAATGATAATCTTCTTTTATTTCGCATACATTTTATTTATTTACAAATCGCACATATATACGCACATATATTTTTAATACAATTTACTATTTAGTTTTAACATTATTTTTTCTTTAATTAAACTTGAATGAAAAGAGATTTGTATGTTTTAACTTTTTAAATTATATTTTTACGAATACTAATAAAAACTCTTTACTTCCTTTTATAACCCTTAGTTTAATTTCTCTAACGAAACACCCCTCTCCCCTTCTGATTAATTAATTGTAGCTTTTTTATTTCAAAACTAACGCTAGAAAACTATTTGATTCTTATCCTTTTCTAAAACAAACTGCAATAAACTCTTCAATGTTTAATTTTATGTTTTTCTTTTATGAACGATTATTTTAATAATATAATTTTAGATAAAATTATATGTGCCTATATCAATATAGGTACATTACACCGCCCTGCCTTTTGAGAGTAAAATGTGTCATTTTTGACCATTTTATCTCTGACAACATTAAATCTTAATTTATTATTCTTTCTAAGTTTGCTTTTTGGTATCTTTTCCTTTTCCATGCTAAGGGCAATCTCCAATTATGCTTTTCTTCTTTCTATGCTGGTAACATTGCTTACAATGTTCGTCCTGGATAATGACCATGAGGACAAACTAAATTTGTGGCACAGGGATCTTTTATAAATGAAGCTTCAGCTGCCGATTCTCTTGATTGGACTTTGACTAAGAAAAGGTGGCTGCAAATGGCAGGAATTTCAACTGTCCATTTCCGACTTACACCCTGGAAGACGATTGCCGATTCTCTTGATCGGACTTTGACTAAGCAGCTGCAATGGCAGGAATTTTCAACTGTCCATTTCCGACTTACACTTTGGAAAATGAGGTACGAGATATGGGGATTCTCCCCTGAAAAGTGACTTATGACTTACTCTGGTTGTTGCCAGTGCGCTTTTTAAAAGAGGAATGATCCCGGCCAATCCGTTGCGGGTACTAGAATTTATCCAGTCGAGAGCTTTAAACTTAATCCTTATCTAACTTATTTCAATACTACCCTCATCCCTTTAGATTCAAACCCTTATACACTCTTAATACAACTTAGATTGACTTTCATTTATATTATTTTAACCTTTCAATATTATTTTTAACTACACATGAACATTACTTTAACATATTTATTTGTATTAATCTAATCTTACACCATTATTTCAAACCATTACAAACATTATTTCAACATTATTTATTTACACTAATCTTATAATATTATCTTTAAACTATCACGGACATCAATTTACATATTTATTTATATTACAATATTACTTTTAACCCATTACTTTAACTTATATATTAACGTGCATGTACTCAGAAAAAAAACTATTTTGCTTTATTATGATTCATTCATTATTATTTTACTAGAGATTTTTTTTTTATCTTGATTATTTTAAACAATTTATTTACATCCTTTTCTTAACTTACGGTATTCAAAACAAACTTTTATTTTAACATGCGTATATTCAAAAAACTATTTTATTTTACTACGAATATTTTATTTATTTTCTACAGATATATTATACTTATTTATTTAACTTGTTTTTATTTTATGTATTTCCATTATTTTATTCATTTATTTAATTCTACAAACATTATTTCTAAATCCTTAATTTGATCCATTTATTTAACTTGATTTTATGGTTTTTTATTTATTTGAACTGTTTATTTACGAACATTTCCTTAATTAATATGTGCGTGGAGAAAAAAAATCTTTTATTTTGCGAAGCCTCCGTTATTATTATTTGACAAAACAATCCATCATTTTAAATAGTGAAATTCTAATTCAGGCTTTTCACCTACGTCAAAATAATTATATTAGACTCATAGTCCATTTCCGGTCCTTTTTGTTTATTTCCTTTACTATTCCGCCCGATTACTAACTTTTAAACTATGTCAGGCGGTTCCTTCTTTCTTTCTACTAATTTTATAATATAAATCATACTCCATATTCTCACTTCTATTTCTTGATTAAAATCTATTTTATCTCTTTCTCTTTCCGTTCTATTTTCTGCCTTGTAAATTAGAAAACTTTTAAGCTTTACAGACCTCCGTATTTTTCCTAATCGTGAATATTTTTTCCTACGCTTCCTCTTTGTTTTAAATCTATGTCTACAGCGAATGCTAACGTTTACTTTAACCTTTTTAAATTTTTGTAAAAACTTTTCTACACTATCTACTACCTTGAACTTATGTTTTTCTTCTATTTCTTGATCTACATTTGTGTCTACTTTATTTATCACAACGCTATCTGATTCTAATTCAATTTCTACCTCTTTTGTGACCTCAACTTCCTGACTTTCTTTAATTAAATCTAACTCTATAACTTCTTGGTTCTTCTCTACCTTTACCATTATCTCACATCTTATTTCTCTTACTTCTGCTCTGAGTTCTTTAATTTCTGTTTTAACCTGACTAATTTCTGCCTTCAATTCTGCTTTGAGTTCTAACTGACTTTGTTCAAATTTCTGACACAATTCTTGTTGACTTTGTTTAATTTCTTGATGCATTTCTTTTATCAATTCAGCTTTGAATTCAGCTTTAAGCTCCTGTTGGCTTTGTTCAAATTTCTGACACAATTCTTCTTTAAACTCTTGCATCATATTCATCATCATTTTCATCATCATTCGCATCTCAGATACTTCTTCTTTCTCTTTTTCCACTAACTGGGGATTTTTAAAATATATTGGGCTTTCTTTCGGATCCATTTTCGAAAATTTCAATTTCAAAGTACTAGCGCTTATGTTAAACTAAATTTAAATACAACTTATTTATTTATTTTTCTTACTAAGACGGAAACTCATGCTAACTCCACCCTTTTAGTCCTTTTCACTACCCGATCTTAATGCTTTAACTCTGCCCATAACATCTAATTGACTCTGATTTGATAGCATAAATGTCAAAATCTCTTTTCATTTCGAAAAAAAAAAAATTTTCGGTCAATTCTTTTTTTTTTTTTTTAAAAAATTAAAACACTTTTACATACGTAATTTAACTTTTTAGATTTTTATTTTCAACAAGAACAAAGTATTTAATTAACTGTCATTTATGACAAGTTCGGCCCACGTTGGGTAAAGCCATTTGAACTGTATTCGAATATATTCATTTGAAACACCGGCCTCTTAGGCAGAGAAGAACATACTCGGAGAGTATGTATGCCCAAACGATAGCTATAAAGTATATAACTAGCGTTACATTTCCAGGACATAGCTTCTTCTCGGCTGTTGAGTTCAACACCAAGTTCAAAGCACTTTTTTTTTTTGTGTATAAACACGGGCGCCAGCTGCTTATTCTAAAAGAATACTAAAAGAATAGACAACGCACTTTGAACAGTGGCCACTAACTCAACGCCTAAATCCATGACTAGCTCAGTTGTTTGTAATCACTAATAGATTATACTTAATTAGTGGTTAAAAGACTTGATAAAAGGGAATTGATAAAAAGAATTGACTGACAAATAAAGTTTAATTTGAAAGATAATTTATTAACTAACATTTATTTACTAAATTTAAACATTTTATACTTCTAATAAAACACACGCATATTTTAAATTAACATTCTAAATAGTTTAAATATTCTTGAATATTTTCATAACAGAACACTGGGAATTTATCTACTTTGACTAATAATATTGATATAAGGATCATGCACATATTAACTCATGCACACACATAATAATGATAATAAAGGACTACATAGCATTTGAAATTTAATCACACACATCAATAGTTCATTTATGTATGATATAGAGTTCATATAATTAGACTCTTGAAAGATTCGTATGAATTAATGCAATGCAATGGCTATTACAGTATAAATGAAATAAGCAAATGTTTTTACCTAGGCTTTTGAATGTAGATGTAGAATTTTGTTCTTTGGAGGCTGCTTTCGGTGAAAATGTTTCCATTATGAATGCTTACCAGCCGGCTGGGACGTTTCCTTGCTGAGTTTCCTGATTTTCACGATTATTACTATCGGAGACAATTAGATATTGACGGAGATTTTCTAAGTTGTAACGTTGACATTATTTCACGGGCAGATCTTGCTGTTTTTATCGGACCTTTTAGGCTGTGGAGAGGCGTGAATTTCCAAAATCTTCTCAACACTGCATTTTGTTTGTTAACTGACTCAATTAATTTCTGAACTGCACTACTCAATTACTTTTGTGAACTGATTACTGTCCGATAAAAAAAGATCTATTTATACCTGCGCCTTGTTGTCTTTATAATATCTCTGGCAAAGATCTGTTGTCAAATTCCAGTGATAATCATTTGATAAACGTGTTTTGGAAGATTGCTTAATTAGTACTAGCCATGCAATAAAACGTGTTGTTTTATTTTATTAATAGCCATTGCCGTGTTTTTAACAATACTCTTCTTTTATTTCGCATACATTTTATTTATTTACAAATCACACATATATACGCACATATATTTTTAATACAATTTACTATTTAGTTTTAACATTATTTTTTCTTTAATTAAACTTGAATGAAAAGAGATTTGTATGTTTTAACTTTTTAAATTATATTTTTACGAATACTAATAAAAACTCTTTACTTCCTTTTATAACCCTTAGTTTAATTTCTCTAACGAAACACCCCTCTCCCCTTCTGATTAATTAATTGTAGCTTTTTTATTTCAAAACTAATGCTAGAAAACTATTTGATTCTTATCCTTTTCTAAAACAAACTGCAATAAACTCTTCAACATTTAATTTTATGTTATTCTTTTATGAACGATTATTTTAATAATATAATTTTAGATAAAATTATATGTGCCTATATCAATATAGGTACAATATATATATATATATATATATATATATATATATATATATATATATATATATATATATATATATATATATAAGCACATATATAAAAAACTATTATGAATAAGGATATACAGTTATATACATATGTATTGTGCATATTATTAAAAAACTCAACATCGGTGTTTAAGCAAAAAGATCTATGTGTCTGCTTTAAAAAGAACTGATAAACTCAGTAATTCTAAGCTACAATTCATTATGGAATATTGCCCTGAATAATTTGGCACAATTGATAAAATATCAACTTGGAATCAGGAGATACCAGGACTGATTCTCACACTCACAGTTTTGGTATGTGTGATCTTTCAAGCAATAAAACAGCATGTTTTGCTTGCATGGTTTGATGCAGTTGGTAGAGTATCTGACTTGGACCATGATGTCCCAGAATTGATTCTGGCACTCACATTTCTGGTACTCAAACTACTTATGAATTCCTGATCAATGGGGCTGCAGTCACTTTCAGATTTCCTTCATTTTCTTGAGGCTATTTATTGCACTATTTTATCAGTTTTGCATTCACTTGACAGAAAGAGAAATGAAAATATATACTGATTTATTAGTTTAAAAAATCTGCCACTGATTAGTATATTTCTTGATCTCAATTTTTCAGAATTTTTCTGATAGCACTTGCAAACACTTTATTATTATGGTTTTTATGGAAATAAAAATTGTATACTTAACCATAGTTTATTTAAATATTTATATTATTTTTCAAAATATTTGCATAATATTTTTAAAAAAATAAAGATAATTAGGATTATTTTATTCAAAATGTTTCATTTTTTAAAAAAGATAAGAAAACACATGTAAATAGTAAAAGAGTTACGATTTATTCCAACTTCACAAACACTGTATTAAGAAATTTTGTGATATTTTAATAATTATAAATACAATTTCAAATTTTAAAACAGAATTCCATTGCTTTATAATAATTTTAACAATAATTTGTTCAGTTTTAGAAATGAAGTTTAATTAATAAATACTTCATTTTTTTAAAAAAAATCAGGATATGATAATCATCCAATAAAAAAGCTTATTGTTTTTATTATGTATTCCACATTATTTTTTCTACATTTGAAAAGTTCAAATATTATTTTTAAGAATGTTTTCATTTACAAATTTATATTTATTTTAAATATTTTTTTAAAATTAAGAACAATTTATTAATTTATAATATAAAGGTTTTAATAGTAAAATAAATTGTTGAACAATAACCCTAATATTAGAGGATGTCCAAAAATATTAAAATGCAAAAAGGTTAACATTAACAATTGGTTAAAAAAAATAGATTGGAAAAGTTCTAAGAAAACTTAAAAAAAACAAACAAAATGTAAACTGTCTTAAGTGAAAGGGATTGTTAGTTTAATTTAAAGCTGCAGAAGAAAAAAAAAGAACTTAAGTCTGATGAAAGTTTATTTTTAAATTTTATTATGCAAATTTTAATAAAAGACACTTGATTAGTTTATAATTATAAAAATATAACAAGATACTTAAAATATATTAACTATAAAAGTTATTTTATGTTAAATGAAAATCTGAATACTTAAAAATAGTCTTCCTATATTTTCTATAGGCAAGCAGAAAAATAATTATTTACATATTATAAAATTTATTTAGCCTATATGCTTAAGGCAGATTAAGATTAATTAATGAAATATTTTGATATTACTAAATCCACAAATCTATCATATTAATGGCAATTTATTATTCATATTTGAATAATATGATTATATTTAGTATTTTTTTAAAAATCTATTTTGGAAATTGATATTTGTGTGATGTAAATAATTAAGTCAAATAATCACTGATTTATTAAAGAAAAAATTATTTTAAACTATTCATTTTTATTATTATCACTATTAATTAATTAATAAAATTATTTATTAATTTTAAACTCAATATATAGTGAAAGTCTGCTATGCTGGAAAGAGTATACATTTATGATTCCTCTAAAGATTTATATTTTAGCACTGATTTCAATCAGGCTGGGCATATTCATACAACTAATATGGATGTATAGAATATAGCACTTATAAGCTAATTATTATGCAAATTTGTAAATTTAAATATACCACCTGCATGACAATGCAACACATGAGCCTTTTTTGATTATCACATGGGTGTTATTTGTGATACATCACACCTTTTTATATTTTCTCTTTCAATCATTACATTCAAATTCATGTATTGCATTATTACACAAGTGGTATATTTAAATTTACAAATTTGCAAACTAATTAAATTATAAGTTCTCTCTTTTGGTCAAAAATAATGCTAAGCTGTAAATCATTAAATGAGTCATAAGTTTATAATGTTTCCAGCATAATGGGTCTTCACTATATATTGAGTTACAAACAAATAAGGTTAGAAAAACAGATAGATTGATTTATTAATTTTTAATTATTATTATAAATTTATTTTAAAACTAGATTAAGTACTTGATTTATTTTATTCTTGTATACATATTTAGGAGAATTTAGATAACTAGCACTTGTCAATAATAAAATTATTTTGTCAGTTTTCAAAATCTACATAATTTATTACATTATATATGACAATTTATTTTTGAATAGTATACTCATGGTAACAAGTTACACTGAACTGAGTTATCTGACAAAGATTTAATACAAACTTTTATTTAGCATTTAATATATGATTATTTATATGTTTTCCTTGTGCCTGCATTAAGTACCTTTATTTATGTATATGCTTTTATGTGATATTTGTTCCTTTTTTTGCACAATTACATTAAAGATAAAAGAAAAAAAAATTATTGCTGCAAGTTTTGTCTTCCAAGAATTTGCCTTAAAAATAATATATTAAAATTAAAAAAATATTTATTTTATTCATTTAAATAATAATTAAAAAGTGCTAAAGTATTTATTTAAAAAGAGCTGGTATATCTGCAGAAATGTGAAGAAGAAAAAAGGTTAGGTATTAATCATATTATATATTCAAACATATTAAATAATATCTATAAAAATATACTATTTTTTTTTTATAGTTAATCATGCCTAAAATTCTAGCACTGATATTGTGTGAACTTTTAAATAACATTCTAAAACTACTGTATTAAAATAGACTATAATTAAACATAATTTTCAATATGAAAATGGACATAAAAAGCTTCACTTGGACTTCCAAATTTAATACTATATATATCTTTAAATAATAAAAAAGAATAACACTTCTAATGATAATGAATGTAATTTTATATCTCAAAAGCAGATCAAATTAAAATATAATTTATGTGAAAAAAGAATTCAGAGTAATCTCAACATAGCCTTTATTAATAATATACATTACTTCAATTATATGTTATTCAAAAAATATATAAAAAACAAAACAAAATAAAAACATTAAAATTTGTAAATTTAATAAAAGACATCAGCAAGTCCTGCTTCATCTTGCAGTGCTTTCTCTAATTCTAATGCAATTTTATTTATTAATCATGTTTTTCTGTATTAAATATGTGATAACCCAGACATTATTTATCTTCTAAAATTTGACATAATACAATATTTTACATGATAAATTGTTT
The DNA here is from genome assembly GCA_028023455.1 of Epiperipatus broadwayi. Lineage (NCBI taxonomy): Eukaryota > Metazoa > Onychophora > Udeonychophora > Euonychophora > Peripatidae > Epiperipatus > Epiperipatus broadwayi. The sequence continues at coordinate 2,639,943 of JAQFVV010012561.1, read as the reverse complement.
TATAAGTCTAATTTAAGTAACTTCTTACTTTTCTTAATAAGTGATAAAACAAAAGTTATCAATTTTTAGTGAAAGAAAGAAATCTTATTATAATGAAGGCTATATGATTAGAAAGAATGAAGCATCTATTAGAGAAATAAAGGAAAAGGCAAAAGCTATTTATGCTACAATTATCTTCACCTATAATGTCTAAAGTTATAAAACAATTAAAATATAATGTTTTGATAAGATATTGAATTCATAAATAGTAGATATAATTGCATTGTACCTTGTATGTATATACTACAGTAAACAATATAAAAATGTATTGTGATCAAAGATCATAAACAAAACATAAACTATATCTTCCATTTATAATATACTTGGAATAAAATATAGCAGATATCTTGGCTCCAATGTATTTGATTTGAATTGAAAAAATAAAAAAACCCAAAATAGTATAATGTTTTTTGAAAAATTTTACCTAATTGAAATAACTATCTGCCAAATGTTATATTATAATCAATTCCAATTGCAATGAGAAGCTACTTATGAAAAAACTTATAGAGATTTTTTAAAATTTATATTTCATATCTAAATTAAAATCTCGGACAAAAATTTCATTGTAATAATGGTTAAAGTTATAAAATAATATTAATTATTTTATATAATTAATTATATAGAATTATTTATAGATGTTAAAATATTTAAAAAGTTATAAATGATTAAAATTTTTTTTTATTGTGGATTAGTTATTCAAGAACAATCTATTCATTTATTGCTAATTTGGACATTATTATTGTTTTTTTCTTACAAACAAATGATATTATTATGAGATTTCAATATTTTAGAGATATTTTAAATAGCTTTCAAACTAAGATAATTATTCATATTTTAAAAATAATGTATAAAATGTATGCAGAAAATAAAATTGATGAATATTCCATTAATGAACGTAAAATAAATAAAGGCAAAAAGAGTAACATTTGACCTTCCTGCATTAAATAAACATAAACAAATATTAAAATTAAAATTTATTCTTTAACTCTTATCATAGAAATTTTGTATTCTGTATAATTATTTAATACTATCATTCATTATTTACTCATTTATATATGATCAGAATAGATTCTACTTAGGTCAGACTAAAATAAGATGTTTGATGATATTTGTAACTCAATATTCTCATGTTATCACTACTCATTATTTCATAACTTCAAACTTTAAAATATATTAAATAAAAAATAAAAAATTCATAAATTTGAATTATAAAATTTCTTATATGCTTGCTTATAAAAATAGTATCTTACATTATTTCTCAGCCATTTTCTGATATTTCACACTCAACATAGATTCAATCAATCATAAGGTTACTCTTTCTCTTTCTCAATTTATTAGTTTTTCAATAATTGCATCATTCTATTCTTTTGTTAATTATTTTTATCAATATTTTTTTTACCATATGTCATAGCATTGGCTGGGAGGTGAACCTGCAACAACTGTCTGCAACCAACTGCTTGCTTGCAAGGTGGCTGTGCTGACCTCTCGGCTAACAACACTTGACTTATTTGTGCATAATTTTTAAGTAATACTGAAATATATATTGTAATAATTAAAGTGAAGGCTTAATATATATCTTGTAACAGAATAAAAAATAAAACAACAAATCTATAACAATATACATGGGTTAGCAGAAATTAATAGAACTACACAAATTGAGTAAACCAATTCTGTGACAATATAAAATTAAGCAATACTTTTATTTAAGCTTAATGATTATATATAAAGTTTGTATCAATAATTTATAAAATAGTTTTGCTTTATGTTTGAATAATATCAATTAATGTCTTTGAACCCACTAGGTTCACCTTAAATATTTACTGAATTCTAATAAAGTAATGAAATTTATATTTTTTTGCTAATTACATTTTAAATGTTTGTGATTGCATGAAGTCTTGAATTATTATTATTATACCATGTAGCTGCTAAATCAAATAAGATTATTAACTTAAGTTTAATGATAAACAATAAATTTGTTCACAAAATAACAAGATATTGATTAATATGTTTTAATAGTTTACAATAAATTATTATGAAATGTTGTAAATACTTTGACAGTAAAGTGGTGTTGAGACATTACCCATTTTTTAACTATAAAGAAAATATTAATTTATTTTTATTTTTAATATATATATATTAATTATACAAAAGAAAATACTAATTTTCTTTAGTTGCCTTACTGATTATTTTTATCATTAATTGGATAATTAATTTATTATAATTTTATAAACAACTTATTACTCATGATTATCTATAAACAGACAAAACAAATCATTAAGTAAAAATCTATTGTAATTATTTATATCTTTATTTTAAAATTGCTAAGATTTCTTTATGGTTATTTATTTATATACATATCCACTTATGTTTACATGAAAAATCGACATATATACATTAATAACTTTTAAAACAACAACAACAACACAATAATAAAAATAATAATTATATAAATAAAGCATACAATCTGTTTATCAAATGGAGTAAGATACTAATCAATGTTTATACACAAAGAATTCCACAATCTTTAAGTTATTTTTATTAAGTTTACACATAAAACAATCTATAAAGATAATCCATAAAAGGACAATATTTTCAAAAATATAATAATTCCCAAGAGCTAATCTCTTTTTTTAAATATTCAAAGTTTACTAAAATTAATAATTCATAGTAAGTTATAGCAATATTTATATTTTAGTTGACACTAAAAAGCAAGCATTGTTTTATTCTTCTTTTAAATATAAAATTGATATTTTAATAAATCCAAACCATAATTTATTTGGTAATAATCATTGGTAAATTATTTATTGGCACACAAATAGATGCATATATATGTAAATTCTCATAGTAAAACTATAAGCATTTTATAACTTTTAGAATGCAGTCAAATAAATTCACTTCTTAGTTGTTAAAATAAATCATTTCTCAAAAGACAAAATTGTTTTTTGGAGTAAAATGTTTTCCACTGCTTAACTTTCTATTGTAATATTTACACAAAACATTATATATATATATATTATATATATATATCACTTTAAAAATATTATTTACTGTGAAACCATAGTATATATATAATTTATCTATTGATATAACATTTAGGCAATTGATTTAGAAACAGTACCAAATGCTCAACTCAAATTTGTACCTTCTAAGTTTGTTCTGAGTGAATGTTTTCTTTTAATTTTTAAAAGATAAATATGTCAAATAAAAAAAAATAACACAATAATTTTATTATTTCTTAAAATAAAAATACATTTGTTTGTTTAACAAAAAGATTGTTACAAATAATATATTTTTAATAATAAAACTATATTAAAATATGGAATTTTAAAAATATACACAATAACTTAAATATGCATGCACATATAGAATCTTACACCTATGTAAAAATATAATTTGTTATTTATATCTCTAAACCAGTGGTCTTCAACCACCGGTCTATAGATTGGCACCAGGCCACAGAAGTTTTCTGCCAGGCCATACTAGACTGGCAAGAAAGTTAGTAATAACAAAATAATAAGATTTTAAACTTTTAATTAATATAAACAGTTTTTATTTATTTTTTCATCACATTTTTAGCAGGTTAAAAAAAAAGAAACAGAACAAAAATGAAATCTAATCAATCATACATATATTAATTTGTTTTTCTATTTATCACAGATGTTTATGGAGGGGTATAATTAAATTTTTTATTATTTTTCTAAAAAAATTCAAAATTAAAAAAAAAAAACTTTTTTATTATACAAACTCCAGTTGTCTTTTGATAGCCAACCACGGCCACTTGTCGGCATTGTTTATGTGTTAAAACAATAAAATGTAATGTTACTGGGCCACAATTTTAAAAATACGATGACTTTTTTTGATCTCTTAAATTTTTTCTATTCCCTCTGTTAATACAATATTTCATTTTTAGTGGTTTTTTTTTTGGCTTTAACTTTTATTTTTAAAATCAATTTTTTTTACCTTTTTTTAAAAATAAAAACCAAAAAATAACTTCTGTCTCTAACTTTTACAAAGTATTTCTCAATACACCCCCCACCCCAAAATAAAGTAAGATCAAAACTTTTGACTTTTTCAAGTTTCAGGTTTTTGTTTTTGTTTTGTTTAAAAATATGGCCACTTTTTTTTGGCCTATAAGGCGATATCTTTTTTGCCTTTATTTTTATACCGCTAATATACTAAAACTTTTATTTTTAAAACCAATTTTTATTACCTTTTTTAAAAAATAAAAACAAACCAAAAGTAACTCTTGTTTCAGTGAAGTCAAAGTATTTCTCACCCCCACCCACCCCCAAATTAAAATAAGATTTTTTTTGGCATTAACTTTTATTTTTGAAATCAATTTTTATCACCTTTTTTAAAAAAGAAAAACAACTAAAAAATTTCTGTCTCTAACTTTTACAAAGTATTTCTCAATCCACCACCGCCCACCCCCAAATTAAAATAAGATCAAAACTTTTGACTTTTTCAAGTTTCATTTTTTTTTTTAAATACTCCCACTTTTTTTTGGCCTATAAGGCAATATATTTTTTGGCTTTATTTGTATACCACTAATATACTAAAACTTTTATTTTTAAAACCAATTTCTGTTACCTTTTTTTAAAAATAAAAACAAACAATTTTTTAAAAAAACTTTTCCTATTAATTACATTTTTTGACCCTTTTAACACACCAGCACACACACAGAAAATTACAATAACATCAAAACTTCAGACTTTTACACATTTCATTTTATTTTTTCAGATTTAAAATACGGCACATTTTTTTTTTGGCTGTACGGTGATTTTAATTACGTGATTTCTATTTTGCCCTTACTACTATCAAAAGACAATCTCCATATATATATATATATAACCATCTTGTATATTTAACATTGAATACAGATATTACATTTATCATAATCATTGCCATGTAATTACACTAGCTATGATATTTCCCAACATTCAGGTAAATAACATTTTATTCTTGCATGTTTTAACAATGAAATAATAAACATAAAAATGCAAGTACATTAATGAGAATGATTGTTATTGTACTGTTTTCTGTGTTCAGCATGTGAAGGTAAGCAACACCATTACAATACACAATAACTAGTGTGCTATTTTGGTCATTTATAACAATTATGCTTATCTGAGGCTAAGCAGGTTACATCTTTAAAAAAATTTATTTGTAAACTTCTGCCGATCTGCGAAATCTTATTCTTATTTTTGTTGGTCTGCAGGTGTGAAAAGGTTGAAGACCACTGCTCTAAACCTCTTGTTAAAATATGTAAAGAGACAAAACATTAATATAAAATATATCAAAATAAACATATTTAAATTTATGAATAATTTTATAGTAAGATTTTAAGTTCAATACAATAAATTATTTATATTATTTAAAAAAATATAAGAAAAATAAATTATGAACAATACTTTGTGTTAGGGCGTGTCTATAATAACTCCAAAATTAAGATAAACATTAATTGATTATTTTAAACAGTAACTAACACATAAAGTAATGACAATAATTTTTTTTAAAATATGACAATGCCTATTTTAAGTCTAATCACAGATGTTACCATGTATATACAACTAATAAAATTAAATATATACATTTAACATAACCAACATTCCGATGATGATAATCAAAATAATCCTAGCACTAAAGATATTTTTAATTTCTTTTTATATATTCTATTGGAAATTAATCTTTAGGCATCGATCTCTCTCAAATAAGAAGGTTACTTCTGGATATTTATTATCATTAATCATCATTGTTTTAATGTACTTTCGTTATTCCTGCTCCCCCCTTACCCACCAGTGAATTTTATGGTGGTTATAGAATATTAATGGCATATGCATGGAGTGAGTTTAAGAAAGAAAAACAAACTAAATTTAGTAATAAAAAAATTATTTAATTTATTTACACTATATAAACAAAGTACAATATTGTTGATTATACATTTGCAACTACCATATTATAAAGAAAGTAAATAAATAAAAACACAAAATATTAAATTAAATAAACATAACATTACATTTAGTGCCTTATAGTTAAATATGAAGAAAGATCTTATCAGATAATGAAATTGTTTAAATCATGATTTTTCTAGAAAACATAAGTATACTATATGTGTGCACATCTTTAACAATAAATAGTCTTTATCAATTCAGTCCTGATTGTGATTATCCTCTTTGACTATGGTACTGGTAAACAATTACATTTTATGGCAGAGTTCTCTCCTTTTCTTACAGCATGTTTTACTTTTGTAGAGCAGGCAATGTTGCATTCTATGTAATTTCAGCATTCATATCTGGATATAACTGTATAGTTCCAGGTCTTTTGACTGGTATGACCTTTGTTTTGTAGTCATCCATGGAAAATAGTGCTTTGTGAGCTAATGTTATTATAATTGCTGAGGTGGATGGAGTATTGTAGAATACTTTAAAGCAATCAAAAAATACAGCTAGCCAAAACTATTCTGAGGAAATCTATTTTGGCTAGTTGTTTTTTAACAGCTACTTCTGTATTGACATTTTTAATTTCTTCATAAAATCAATCTGCATTGCATTTTTTTCAAGCAAGATTAAACTATTGTCATTTTTCAGACCTAGTTATATCTCATGTCCTCATAACATGTTTTTAACTTTTAACTCATAACTAAGTCTGTATTAATTTATATCAGGAAGTTTTTTTTTTTTTTTACAAAACAACTTTATCCGGATATGCTTATAAGATTTTATAAAATTTTACAAACATATTTTTTCATAAATAATTTTACATTATATAATTATTTTATAAATGATTATAAAAATAGTTTTCTTTTTATTTATAGTAATGTTCTTTAACAGCCTCAATTTTACTGCTTTATAATTTTTAATAATGTATTCAGATTTTTCATTCAATTTATTATAAGAAAAGACAAATTATTTCTTTAAACCACTACAAGCAAAAAAATCTGTAAATGTTACAAAATAATAGTACATTTTATTAAACTATACAATCCAAATTCATTTGCTTGCACTGAAACTTAAGTAAATGATCTAATTTCTCTTTCTTGCCTTTCATTATAGGAGTTATACATTTTATTAATTATAATTTTACAAAATATATTTCTTTTACAAATATTTAATAGAATGATTAACTAACTCTATAGATTATTTTTTTAAAAATTTCTTAAAACCAGTGAAATTTAAATGCTATACATACATATGACTTGTATGCACACACACACAGCAAAAACTGACGAATCCATTTATTAAATTCTTTTATTAGCATTTCTTGATCAGGCAGTTTTGTAATAAAAATGATTTGATCTGCAATTGATTTTAGTATTTTGCATTATCTGTAATTTAAAGCACGTGTATGAAAATTTGAATCAAATGTCATTGACATAGTGTTTATCACTGTAGCTAACTATTGAATTGTAAGTTAATTACTTAATTATTTATATGTAAAAAAGTAGTCTACTTAATATTGAATTGTAAATTATAAAAATATTAGGTTGATAGGAACAGTTTTATGGAAATTCCATCACCAGTTAAACCAAGATCTTAAGCAATATAAAACACAAATCAAAATAGAATAGAAAATTATTTTGTATAAAACAGATTTTATTTACGTAATCAATGTGCGTTTAATAAATTTATAATTACAACTTTATCACAATGAGTAAAAAATGGAATTAGACGTGATGCTTTTTATAGTCAAAAATTTTATTTTGACTTCTACTTATTATAATGAGTGATAAAATATGAGTACAAATTTAAAGTATATAGAAACAAAATCACAACCTCAGAAAACATCTAGAAAAAGTAAAATCAGATTTAAATAAATTTTAAATTCACTCTTCCCCTCACTAATATCTTTTTATAAAATATAATTATAAAGTATTATTCTCAGTTCATAAAAGTATAGCATAAAAATTTGTTAATTAATAAGATATACATTTAAATATTCTCAAATAATTATTTTTTAAAAGTATTTGAAATACAGGCATTCTTCAGATACTTGGGGCTTAATTATAAATATAAGGGATTTGAATTCAGACTTTCAAGCACTTTTAAACTATTCACACTATCTCATACTACTGATACACATGATCACACACATTTATCTTTTCAACATGTGTGTGTGTGATCATGTTTATCAGTGGTATGAGATAGTGTGGATAGTTGAAGGATGCATAAAAGTCTGAGTTCAAGCCTCCTATATTTTTTAAAAGATGAAATGGTTTTAAATAATAATTTAATATCAAGTGTGTTAAAATATATTTACAATTTATCCAGAATTGTAACACTATGGGGAAATATGGGGTCATACCTGTGATAATGGTCACCAGTACATGAAGATCAATTGCCTTAAATTGGTTAGCCATTGATAACTCTACAGAAAATTGGGGTTTAAACCATAAGGAATCTGAGGAATTGTATTTTTATCCTCAAGTTAAAAATACAATAAATATTTAATCTCAAAAGGAATGAGCATGTTAGATCAATCTGAGAGATCAGCATAGCTAACTATAAGTTCACCAGCACTTCCCAAAAGTAATAATCATTCACCATCATGAATGATCTATCAAAATAAATAAATCAACAGTCCATCTCATGGCTGGATTAGAAGCAATAAAAAATATATATATCAACAATCAATTTGGTGACTGGATTGGAAATGGGTTTTCTGTAAACCAGGCTAATTATTGAGCCCTTGCCAGCTTGCAATTATTTAAACATTAATTTGGATGCACAAACTTAAGTGCTCATCCATTAGAATATATAATAATCAAACAATAAGGCTGAGACATTAAAACATGCTGATCATCATCAATGCTCTGGCCACTTAGTACCATTATTGTACTGGCCAACTATAAACTTAATTTCTAATAGAGACCAAACTAAATAAAAAGTAGTGTGTGGATTTTAAGAATATCCTCTTTGTGCCAACCCAGGAATTATCATCATCATCATTATCTGGATGCCCATACACTAAATATAACTACCCTATTCCATATAGCTGTTATGTGCAAATCTAGCCCAGGATACAAGAACTATAATTTATTACTGTGAGAGAGAAATAAATCAACTTATCATAAATAACCTTAAGCATATCATGCACTTCCATTACTTATAAATAAATAGCTCTATTGGTATCATAAAAAAATCAAAAACTAAATCATAGAATATAAGCTGTCATGATATAAAGTCACATACAGAAATTTCATAGAATAAAGTAATTATTTGATATCTAATTAACAAAAGAAAAATGTCATGATAGTAGATAATTTCAAACATACATTTCATCATAATAAATAAATAAATATATAGTTTGATAAAATTATAGTAACCTATCAAGCAATTTTTATTCATGGAATAACTTTCAATTCATTAGGTTATTTCTTTAAAAAATAACTAAGAGTTTGTTATGTACTTTCAAAAATCAAAAATAGCAATTTTTGATTCTATCCAGAGGACAAATTGAGAGAGAGAGAGAGAAAGAAAGAAAAAAAACTTTTTACATTTATGAAACAAAAAAACAGATTTCCTATTAATAAAAATATAGTGTGCACTCATAAAAAAATATAGTACCTCTGGCCATGGCTTTAGTGCTGGAGTCATTTCAGTTCCAGTTTTCTATTCAATCACCTGCTTAATATAAAAATAGCTATATTTATTAAGAACAACTAAAAAAATAATATTCAAAACAATGTTTAAAAAATTGTCCAATCATGATTATATGCATATGACACTTAACAAAATTATGAGTTAAGAATACTATATTCAATTCTTTTTATAAAACTTTTCTAAGTAAAATTTGATGCTTTGATTGAATAAAGTTAATAAGATCTGAATCAAGTTTGGATCTTAAGACAAAATATAATAAATGATGAAATAAGATTATCCTTCATATATTTATTATATCTGAAACAAAAATAAACTAACATTCTTATTTTATTTAAAATTATTATCTAATAAACTAATTTAGGATGTATGATAAAATAAAAATATTCTTAACTAATTATTATAATTAAAAGAAAAACAGATTAATATTCTAACTTTCCAAGAATTTAAAAAGTTTTTTAAAATTATTGTTTGAAGATTTAGGGATTTTAATATGGATATATTGTGCCAGTCAAAATCATGTATTCATTCAACAAGGCCAATAATCCAAGCAAAAGTACCTCAAATCCAACCATACACAAGATACAGATGTCAGGGGAATGGTGAATCCTAACCTATCTGCCTGAACTATTGCCTCTCTGACTAATGGATAACGTTTGTGATGACACTAGCAGTCCTTAGTTTTATTCCATCCCAGCTGGAGGTCACAGTTCACAAAGAGACTCGAAATAATAAATGGTTTATATGAGAAATTAATGACTTAGTGAATTCTGACGATTGCAGAATGGTACAGATGTGATTTGATATCGATTACTAATGGTTTGAACCGTAATAATTATAATTCTTTCTGGCAACATTACAAAGAAGTGAATTTAAATCAAAGAAATATTATAAATAAATAGAGTAATTAATATTGGAGATTTAGAGTGATGACAAACTAAGCTAATTTAAAATAATATTGCAGGAATTTATTAAGGAATTGAGTTATTGTTATACAAAATAAGTTGAGTTTTGTTTATACAACTAGGTTATTATACTTCTTAAATTAGTTTTGATGCAGCTTTGATAACAAAGTAAAAATTTGTTAATTGGTCTGCCAAGAACCAATCAGCAATAAAATGTCATTAGCCCTCTTTAAGAGATTACAAATAAATCTATTCTATATATATAAATAACAAGACATAGGTGATGTGTATTTAAAACACTATTACATTTAAATCAGTTGTCTATGATGAGTGTGGAAAGCAAAATAGTTCATTTTAAATTAAATAATCAGATTTAACTAATTAACGGGACTGGTTTGTGAAAGATGTGCCATCATGGCAGAGAGCATTTCAGGTTTGCTAAATAAAGATATAAAATGATGAAGGCAGTATGCTATTATAGATTACAACAAAAGAATAAATGAGGTCTGCTACAAACCTCTGGGTGACTTTGCTAAAAAAATACCTGGTATCTACAGGTAGATGATAAGAGAAATGTTGGCCATCCAGACAAAACATATCTCCAAAATGTAATAATAGATTTGATGTGATGGACTTCCCATACACATTTTAATGGCAATACCTGAAAAGGGTCCCTTAGAAACAAAATACATCTATTATTAAGGGAAAGTAAAAGATTGGACTGGTCATATTTAAACTTCCAAGGTCCTGAGAGGTATGTAGCAAAGCAAGACTAATGATAATAATAAACAAATGGTTGTAACTATAAATACATAATGCCTTAGGTATATAGATAGTGTATCACTAACAAAAATAATAAATAAATTCCTGATTAAAATAATTATCTCCCTGATGTAATAAAAAATCCCTAGAAAGCTTAGGCCATTAATGACTGAGTCATAAAATATAATATAAAAAGGGAAGGCAAGAATTAAAATTAAAATATAAATTGTTTTCCACACTTTCCAAATATTTCATTTATTAGTGAGTTGTCAAATAGTTTATCATCGAAGATTACAAAACCAGTCTCTCTTAATTAACATAGACGGGGCATTGAATATCAAAGGCATAATAAATTGTACATCACAATTTTAATATTTTATTGACACAAACGAAAATATATATGTATGAAATCTATAAATGCTAATTTTCGTTTAAGGTATTTGGTTTACAGAAATTGTGATATATTTTGCTTAAATGATTTAATAAAGTATATTATTTTCTCAGAGATAATTATGAGGGCACTTTTAAGTTGGAGGTAATAACAAGATATCTAACTTTTAAAATAATTTCAATCATTTAAAAATAACTTTATAATATGAGGTACAAAACTAAATGAGCTTTCTCCATTAATTAATTTAATAGAAATAAATCTCCTAAAATGATTTTTAACTGGAGAAAATAAGAGAGAGGATTTAAAGTTAGTTGCTCATTGAGTTTTATACTTTGCAGTTTCAATATGTCAATATTATAAATAAACCAACAAAAAAAAATTAATTTAAATTTGCCGCATCAAAATAATGTGAGATTTTTATAAGAATTGATATTTTTAAATTTAAGAGAAAAAAAAATTAAAAGATGCATTTTAAAATTAAGTTGTATAAACATTACAGATATATATAATATAAATTAATATTGATTTAGAAAACAAAGTAAGCTAGAATCATAGGCTTGTGGCAAATTGGAGGTTACCTCAGAAGCAATAGGTAGAAACAGGCAGTTATAAAATCTGATCATTTAGCAGGCTTCCTTGACACATTACAGTCTTGGGCTAGGTGTTGATAGTGCTGAAATGGCATTGATGAGCTAGTGGAACAGAGCTCTGGAAAACAACAGCCGATCTTTTACCCCATCATTCTTTAGGCATGATGTACTATATATACTAATCAATTCTCTCCAGTGAACTGTTTTTCAATCCTTTCTTATCAAAATTTTCTACTATTTATTTGATCTGGCCTTATCTATAGGATTCAATCTACACTGACAACTACCAATTGCAATTTCCCTAAGCAGTTCTCTGAGGTTGGGGTCTGCCTGGGTGGAAAATCTACAATCCTGATTTCAACATGCCCCAAGGGTTTATTCTATTAATTAAAAAAGACAGCAACAAGCATGATTAAGGTTATCAGTCATCATATTAACAAAGCCTATTTAATTAAGATTAAAGAAAATGTAGATTAAAAAATGTAAATTTTATTTACAAAAATTTTAGGAATTTGGTACATTCTATAAATAATACGATGACTTTCAAACCTAATATTTGATATAAAACTTAAGTAGGAATTTACAAAATATTCCTTACAAATATTAAATTGTTTACATAATTGATCCTTTAATGTATATTTATCAAAAGATAAATATAAAATGTTACCAACTGATTAATTGAAAAAAAAAGGACTTTAATGAAAGAATTTTAAATATTTGTAACATTTTATAGATATCTAGGATTCAATTATTTACTCGATGCCAATTTAATAAAATAAACACAATATCCATTTCTACAAATATAAAATAAACTATTATAAAAGGGTTAATTAGATAAAAGATTATAATATTGATTATAAATATACTACCACCTATTATGAGATGGGTGTCAGTTAATATACAAGATTGGGTTCAAACCCATACTAGTGCTGATGACATTAACACCAGGTGAAGCAGAAATATGTACTATATTTCCAGCTTCAACATATGAGTTTAAAAATATACATGTGTAGGCAATAACAAGAGTAAAAAATTAGTAAAGCACTCATATAAAACATTTAAGAAATAAAATCATTCCTGCCAAAGAGTAAATAAATTTTAAATGATTGTCATGCATTTACATCAAAATCATATGAAATAATAAATCCAAATATAGAGTATATTATAAGTAATTCAAAAGTATATAATTTTAAATAAATTTTAGAATACAAAAAAAAAAAACACCTCTAGAACTTTTAAAAACTATTATTTTATTTTATATTCAAAAACACTTTAATGAATAACAGTAGTGACATAATAAACTCTGATATATTATGAATATATACTTCCAAGTATTTAACTTTCCCAAAAAATAATATTACATTAACTATTAAGAAATTGGCTTCTCCTAGTAAATACTTTTATCTAAAAATATGGAATTTTTATTACAACAATTGTTTAACATGAAGATTATTATATAAATATTTTTATGAAAAAAGTACAAACAAAAATAAAATTTATTATAAGTCAAAAATTTACTCAGACATACATGTAAATAAAATTCCAACTTTCACTCATTTCACTTAGCTCTAAATCATTTTTCTAATAATAATAACATATGTTAAGAAAAATATTTTTTTTTGTCAAAAATTTATAGCATCAAATTAAAATTTACACATCTAGAAAATGTTTCTTTTTTAGTTTAGTTTAAAATTAGCTTTCAAATGAAAGCTAATTATTGAAAACTATATTATTTCAAAAATTGAAGACCTAAAAAATAACATACAATCTTATTTTTACCAATCTTTCATTTTCCTCTTTTTTTGCTTTTTATCTTCATTAACTTTAAAGAAAAAGAAAAACTAATTCACATTTTTTATACATAAGATTACTAGAAATTGATAAAGTGAAAAATTTTATTCTGATTTGGTATTATTTTAACTTTATTTAGAATTTAATGTAATTGATGAGCGTCTAAATGATATCAAAAGCAAGCACGTAATTTTCTTTTAAATTAAATAACTATCAAATAACATTAAAAGGTAAATTAATACACCACACAGGCTTACACACAATTGCACATATATAATGTAGTATATAAGGAATTCGAACTCAGACTTCACATGACCCTCAGCTCTTCATGCCATCTCATACTGCTGACCCACCTGATCATACATATGTTGAAAAGATAAATAATCACTTTTCAACATGTGTATGATCAGGTGGGTCAACAGTATGAGATGGCATGGAGAGCTGAGGGTCATGTGAACATCTGAGTTCGAATCCCTTATATATTAAAAGGTATAACAAATAAATAAGAAATATTTTGATTCCAGCAATAAATTCCAAGATTAATTTTTGTTATTTCACAGATTATTTTATTTCCTAAGTTGCATAGTATAGTGGGATAATATGGAATTGGAATGCATAATGACATCTAATATCAGGTACCCAATAGGAACCCTTTACTTCTTATATATTATATAATTAAAAAATAAGTTAATTTGCTAATCAATATTGGAGTTACATGAGTTTTAAAATAGAACACAATTAAGCAGGAAATTTCATTCTGTTTTGCTGAGAATGAATTTAGATTGGGAAACAAAAATCTTTATAAAATATAGTAAGAGTCTTCAAAGGCTTTTAGCAGTTTTATTTTCAAAAATTTTCATGTAAATTCACAAGTGCAAATAAAATCTTGTTATAAAACTCTTTGTCAGTCTCTTTAAAATTGATCACAAGTGACAGGCTTTGAAAGTGCCATTATTTAAACAAGCCAATTTGTTTAAAATAAAAAAATTCCAATTAAAAATTTTAATATACATCATTTTACATAATATATTTTTTAAACCATTTATTTTTTGAAGTCACTAAAAATTCAAAAATAAATTGTAATACAATTCTAATGTATTGTTTGTATGTGCATGTGTTTATATGTATCTGCTGACATACATGTGTGTGTGGATATAATATATGTATTTTTTGTGCTGATATATCATAATTAATTAAATTTATTTTTAACATTCCGATTTAGTTTCACCTTTAGTTCTAATTTAATTAACCCATTGGTTTTCAGCTAATGCAATATATAAAAGAAAAGAAAATCTTAAGTTTAAACTACTATTATCATAGTGAAGCATTTATTCTTGTTACATCGACGACGACGGACTTTTAATCATTATAATATATATAGAAAAATATTTAAATCATAGTAAAATGTAAAATTATATTCAGTAAGATTTGTGTGTATAATTAATAAAAAATAAACTATTAAAATTGGTAAATCAAGCTTTTCAACAGAATGTATCATTATCAAAACTTTGATATAGATGCACTTCATCAAAAGTCTGGCTTAGCAATTTTAATGCTATATTAATTATGCACACGTTTTTGTTAAACACACACATACACACACACACATATATATATATATAAACCAAATTTAAACACAAGTTGCTACATAATTTGTAACAATAAACTGTCAATCCATTCTATATGATATATCGATTTTTGGTTTTTCATTACATTTTTAAATTCAGAGCATAAAAGTACATGTTATAGAAATATATAGCAATCGTTTTTTTAAACTACCATTGAACAATCATTGCTTTATGCAATATTTATTCATGTAGATATATTTAAAAAAAATTGAAATTGACATTTTTAAAATCAAAGAACAACAACAACAACAACAACAACAACAACAACAACAACAACAACAACAACAACAACAACAACAATAATAATAATAATAATAATAATAATAATAATAATAATAATAATAATAATAATAATAATAATAATAATAATAATAATAATAATAATAATAATAATAATAATAATAATAATAATAATAATAATAATAATAATAATAATAATAATAATAATAATAATAAAATCTCTCTCTCATTTCGTTTTTATAATTCACAGATACAGTAACTATTGTTTTTATTTTAAAATGGATTAAATTTTTTGTTTTGTTTAAACTTCATAGTAAAAGATTTAACCTTGTTGGTGTTAAAAAAATTCTAATATTTTCTATTTTTTCATCTGATGAAAATTTTTGAAAATTTTTAAAGTTTCACTTTTGTATAAAATTCTTACTTTACATTAAAACTCAATATTTTTTTATAATTTAATTTTAGAAATAAAAAATATTCTAAAAAAATAAAAAAAGAGTTGCAAATAAAAAAAAAATGTATTATATCATACAATAATGTGAAAATAAATACTCTTCAGAAAATAAATTCTTTTTTTTTAAAAAAAAACATGAAATGAATGTGAATTTATGATAAATCTACCAAATTATTGTTTAAAATCTGAAGTTTTAGTTTACTAGCCACCACACATGCTTGATGGCTCTGTTGCTAGTCAAAAAACAATAAATATAATGTTACCAGGCTGGTTTACAATTTTGTTATTATTTATTCAAAAACAAATAAATATAACACTATCACCTTTTTTTTTTTTTTAACAGGGATTTACATTTATTTTTCTTTAAAATTTTTTTTTTTTTTTTAAAAAAGTGCATTTACTTTTTTTGGAAAAAAATTAGTTTTTAAATTACATTTTTTTAATTACATTCTACATGTCAATGCATAGCACTGTAATGTGCAGGAAGGGGGAATGATGATTTTGATGATCTGAAGGATTGGCCAAAAGATGCACCACTCTGATCAAACATTTTTAAATTACATTATACATGGCAGCATGTAGCACTGGAATGTGCAGGGAGGGGGACTGATGGTTTTGACAATCCAAAGAATTGGCCAAAACATGTGCTACTCTGATCAAACAAAAAATATATATTAGAAACTTTCTGCAATAACATTTTGAAAACTATTTTAAAAAAATTTGCAAAACAA
Source organism: Epiperipatus broadwayi (assembly GCA_028023455.1). Lineage (NCBI taxonomy): Eukaryota > Metazoa > Onychophora > Udeonychophora > Euonychophora > Peripatidae > Epiperipatus > Epiperipatus broadwayi. The sequence continues at coordinate 2,622,816 of JAQFVV010012561.1, read as the reverse complement.
CATTATTTAATAAAATGTAAGAATTCCATTTTAAAATTACCGTCTGATCAAACCAAGTTTATGGTTTAAAAACAACAACAAAACATAGCCATTTTAGTAGTCTCATAGCTGTTCTTGCGCAAAATTCCTTTTTTACATGAATTCTGTAAAATAGTGCTGGTACATACACTTTGGAAATTTGTTTCACCTTAAAAAGATGTATATAAAAGCACAGTGATGGATTTACAATTATTACTATCTAAAAGTATGTCAGGTTATGTAAAAATCATTACTCCAAATGCACATAAAAAGAGTTATGGCCACTTGAATTCTATACACCCTCACATCATACCATATAAATCTGTGAAGTGTGCACTATTTGAATAGTACTGTGAAGCACAAAAATGGGTCATAATATTTGTTTAATGCCATATAGGCCTGATTAGCAGCTAATATGACCAGAACTGTTCTATAGGCAATGTAAATGACATATTTCTGTGCTTTTGCATGGAATCAGCAACATCAAGCTGCATGCAGCAGCTAATTGACAAGTATCAAATCTGATATTTGCTTTATAATTTTTACAATATTTGAAAAGATTTTAATACTGTTTCAATTCTAACAGATGATGATGCTACATGATTAGTTTCACACAAAGTATAGCTAAGCCTATGCCATAATTTTCTTTGTTATATTACAGTCAAATTTATTAACTTATATTTTTAAAAGTAAAAAAAACAAACATATATATATATATATATAATAAAAGTGTATAATTAGTGTGTAAAAATAATTTGAAATATTTAATAAACAAGCAAAAAAATTAAATTGTTTTTATTTCAAAAATTATGTGTTGAAAATGAGAACACAAAGAAAAAAAATTGTCAATGCTTTGGAGGAGGGCATGTCTTTTGGTTAACAGTTGAGTCAAAACTTTTAATATTTTCTTCAGATTTTTTTAAAAAATTAATTTATCAATAGCATTAAAAAATCTCCACAATAATATTACTTAAAATAATAGTAAAATAATAATCTAAAGTGACAGGACTATTATGCTATTTTTGATGTAAACAAGCCATAGAAATTAATTAAAGAGCTAATAGTTTAAAAAAATAATTGTTTTAACTTTTTATTAAAAGTCTCAATATTTTCAAAAATAATTAAAATGGTAAAATTATTCATAAGCAAATAAATATTAATTTATTTTTATAATTTTTATAATAAAATAGTGATTAAATAATATTAGTCTTTAAAATTTTTTAATGATTATATATAATTAATATTTCAACTTCTTAAATACATACAATTATTGCATTAAAATTATAGATAAAGTTCCTGCACCTTATCTATATGGTATATAACATTTATATAGCTCTAAACAGAAAGATGATTTATTATTTCTAGAATTTCAGAAGACATGTGATTCTTTTATTAAAGACCTATAAAAATATTTGTCTGAGTTTATATTCCATATAAAATTTCAAAAAATGATCTAAAAGAGAATGTTTTAACTCTAAATAACTCAAATTTGTTTTCATTTTAATTTATGAAAATATTAAAATTAACTTATATATATATATACACACATTTTATAAAAATAAATATTGAATGTTTTGAATTATAATAGGTACTTGTGCATTATCCTGTTTATCAAGCTCAGCAGCCCTTTTTTTAAAAGATACAATTTCAGGTACATACAAGTATTTTTTTTTTAAAATTTTATTTTATGAATATGTATTAGTTGTTAAGTATAATAACATTAATAAATTGATTATAAATTTTATTCAGAAGCTTTTTTTCAATTTTTATTTACTTAGATTATAAAGCACACTTTGGATATTGTCATAACCCATAACATACATCTTTATTTTTATCATTACCATTTTGGCAAAGTAATGAAAGATTATGATTTTCCTTTGACAAAACAGCATGGAGTGGAGTATTTCCAATGGTACAGAATCCTGCCCTACTTTTTAATTAGGTATAATTGAAATTCAAATGAATTGTCTGCTCAAGTAGAATGAATACCTTTCAAAATATGAAAAGTAGTTGTGCAGTTGAAATAATTAAAATTAGCAGAAATAATTTATGATTATAATATATTTTTTAATAATCTGTTTCAAAGAAAACATTTCAACAAACAAAACATTGCATTTATTATTACTCTAATATAAAAAAAGATGATAATTTTTTTTTTATAAATTATAGAATTTAAATACAAGTAAAATTTTAATGCCATCACCAGATTTTCAATGATATAAATAGTTGAAGAATTGGAGAGTGGAGAGAATTGAAGCATGTCCATTAAAGTTTGAAGATTTATTATTTTAATACAAACCAAGCAGTGATTATATATAAGTGTGAAAGCTGATGATCTGGATCAACTGATGAGTGCTGGTTCAGCATGAAATACTATATTGGAGATCATTTATCTTTTTCACATGTATGTGGTCATGGGTATTGGTTGTATAAAATGGAATGGATGATGTAAGGAAACTTGAAAGTTTGGATTCAAATCCCATCCAATTAAACTTACAGCATTATTGATTTACTATTTAATGTCTATAAACCGTTTTTTAAAATTTGTGCGGATTAGAACGAAAGTTTAATTATCTCGAGGTAAAAGAAATGTAGAAAAATATTTCGTTATGTCTGATAATAATCAACAAGTAGTAAATAAAATAAACGAAACCTCCATCTTGATTGTAATTAAAAAAAGAGTTCTGATTCTATCACCGAATGAAGAAATGCTTATTGTTATAACATTTTAAAACGTGAATAATCAAGATATTTTGCTGATAAATTTATGGACTATTATTAAAAAAATTCAAAATGAAATGATGAATATTAAATTAAAAGTTAATCAACTAAGTGATGTTAGATATTATATAATCTTATTTTTGTAATAATAATTGAAAACTTGTTATTAGTAATTAAAAATTAAATTAAAATTAGGCTTGAAAATTTATTTAATACATGCTAAATAAGTATTCAAAAGAGGTATATAGATTCGGAATTTTTTAAAATAAATAAAAAAAAAATAAATGAAAGAAAAAGATGTCAAAATGCATTTGATTGAATTAATATATTTAGTAAGATGCACAACTTTGTGCTTTTTATTATTAAGACCATACTCAAAATCTCCAAAAGATATTTTTATAATAAGCACGTTTCTGCTTACTCATTTCATGCTCAAACCTAACAAATTTAAATCATGGTCATTTTAGGAAAAAAGTATGGGGGAAAAAAAAATGTCATAATCAGAAAAGACAGATTAAAAAATAATTACAACTGATATCATTGTTATTATATATATATGAAATGCAAATAAAATAAATTCGTATATAAAAAAATCATCAATGGACCAGAACCATTCAATTAATAAAGATCTAACTTGATAATGTAAGATCAAAATTTGCTGGATCACGTGAAAAAGCTAGGCTTTGGATTATCGAAGTTATTCTTATTGTCCCGTGTCTATAAAACATCGGTTGCATATGTGTTTATATTATCCTACAGACCAATACCTTATAGTATTTTAATATTTTACTTTAATATTGATTCTCTTGTATTCTTTATTCTTTGTTTTTGTTGTTTTAATTTTTTCATCTAGTTAAATTTTTTATTATTAAAGCATATTTTAAAATAAAATTTAAAATTTTAATCGATTTGCTGCCTGCGATTAAATATTTATAAATGCAGTACTTGTATGATAAGAAAACATCGTGCTAAGTTTATTGATTTTTCTAACAAGCCTGAATTGATTAGCCGCAACAACTTATAAAAATATTGTAAATTACTGTTTAAAAAATTTAAAAATCTATATTTATAAAAGATTTTCAACTCGAATTCTTTATCCAAATTATTATAAAAGTTTTAATTGTTGTACTGCATTTCTAAAAATAGTAAGCGTGAAAAAAATCAGACTTACGCTTTGCTAACAGATTGTGAATTAAATATGTAAAAAAAAAGAGAGGGAGAGAAGGTAAAGGAATAATGCTATAAACAATAATTATGAATTGAAATGGATTAATAATAAAAGCAAAAAACAAAAAATAACTAAGTGTATTTGTATTTAAACTTAACAACAACTTTTATTTACGGTATTATATCATAGTTTAAATAATTAATTTACAACGAAATACAATAAAGACATTGAAGTGAAGTGCTAAGTGAGTTAATATCATGACCGTGTTTACATTTTGACTGGGTAATTTTAAATTTGTTTTAGGTTCTAATTAAACTTAGAAGTTTTTTTTTTTTTTATGTGTCAAAGTATCGGTCGGGAAGCGAACCCGGGACAACTACTTGTAAGGCTGCTGTGCTGACCACTCGGTTACCAACGCTTGACTAGAAGTTTTTTCTCATATACCCACGCTACAGCAACTTAGCCAACTATTTAATATTGGTCGAAAAAAGAGTATCTAGCTATTGCTCAATTTTTGTTCACATAGCAAATTGACAAGCCTAATAAAAATTCATTTTCTTCATTGTTTTTGTAGGAGAACTGTTATAGAGGTTTTTGCTATACAATGGAATGGTTAAAAGCTGTTTTCACATCACAAAGTTAAACTAAACAAATTGCCAGTCAACTAAATATTAAAAGTTAAAATTGTTCACAAACAAATGAAATTATAATTTTAAAAGCCCTTACAGAAAAAACAATTTTTTTTTGTTAGTTAGTCTAAGTTTAAAACTCATTTTTCAAGCTATAATTTAATAAAAAAAATTTTTAAACACACACACACAAATCATATTATTTATGGGTATATGTGAAATTTTTTTATTTACTTAAGGTATTTTACAGCAATTGCGTTAGGCCTTCAGTAATACATAATTATAATAAACGACTACTAAAACATAAAGTGCAAAATAAATTCTTTATGCCACCATTAATAAAAATCTTATTTTCATTCAGTGATTTGGACATCTTCAGAATTTATATAAGATAGAGAGAGAAATTTAGAAAGAAGAAATTATATTTTTGTTAAAAATATGTTAGTTCTAAATTGTTTTGTTTATTAACTATATAATAACACAATTTAAATACTAAACTTTCTCATTTTCTTTTTTAGAACCCTGTAAGTCTGATATGTATTTTTTTTTCTGAAGAATAGTCAGATGTCTAAAGCTGAACTTCATGTATGAACTTTATTTCAAATAATATCTTCACAACATTTTATAATACTCTTATAAAAGTATGAAGAACTCCAATGAGATGGATTGATTAGCTTCTGATGAAAAAATCTTTTGATAATAATTTTGTCTTTGTGACTGCATTTTTATTAAATGAGACAAAAATTTATAATTTTATTTCTGTTTATATTTTTCATTTGAACTTATACATCTTCTATTACAAGTAAATTAGGTGGCCTATGTAAAAACTATCATATGAGGCCTGATTTTTTCACCTTCAGTTATTCTTTCTACCTACCTACCCACCTACCTATCTCCTTCCCTCTCTCCTTCCATACCTCCCTTTCTATCTGTCTATCTATCTGTCTATCTATCTATCTATCTATCTATCTATCTATCTATCTATCTATCTATCTATCTATCTATCTATCTATCTATCTATCTATCTATCTATCTATCTATCTATCTATCTATCTATCTATCTATCTATCTATCTATCTATCTATCTATCTATCTATCTATCTATCTATCTATCTATCTATCTATGTATCTATCTATCTATCTATCTATCTATCTATCTATCTATCTATCTATCTATCTATCTATCTATGCATCCATCCATCCAATAATAATAATAATAATAATAATAATAATAATAATAATAATAATAATAATAATAATAATAATAATAATAATAATAATAATAATAATAATAATAATAATAATAATAATAATAATAATAATAATAATAATAATAATAATAATAATAATAATAATAATAATAATAATAATAATAATAATAATAATAAAGCACAAGTGCGTGTGCGGCGTAACTGCTCCCAAAAGCTGTTAATACAAATAGCTAACTAAAAATATTAAAACAGCTGAGCGCTTTCAAAGGATCTTGCCTTCATAATCATAGCTTGCTTACGTTTAAATTTATGCAAATATGCTAATTCCATCTTTTTGATAGAGAAAAACACGTGTCCTTCCTGTTTATGGCATCGCTGTCGCGAGAGATAAATAAAGCCTCTTTGATCTTTCTTTTGAGGTCATGTCTCTCTCTACATACGATGGCAGGATTGTCCGGAATGCACTCATGGTGACTTGTGCATAAATTTAAACGTAAGCAAGCTATGATTATGAAGGCAAGATCCTTTGAAAGCGTTCAGCTGTTTTAATATTTTTAGTTAGCTATTTGTATTTGTATTAACAGCTTTTGGGAGCAGTTGCGCCGCACTTGTGCTTTATTACATACATTTCCCAAAAGTGAAATTATTTAACTTAATCGAATAATAATAATAATAATAATATTAATAATAATAATAATATAAAAAAATTATTTATCATATAAATGTACAATGAAGTACATTTATTTAAATATGCAACTTTTCAACTGCAAAATAAAATAGCGATATGATTCTGGAAAAAGCTATAATAAGTAATGACTCTGTATGATGACACGTTACAAAATGAAGTAAAAGTTAATTGTATTAATAATGAGACAAAGAATCTTGAAGATAAATGCAAGAGTTCATTATTTAAGAAAACTAAGGAAGCTTTGCCCAGACATGTTAATTCCCAAGAGCCAGTCATACTAGATTTCTTTTCCATTTTTTATATTTAGTTTAAGTTAAAATTTTTGTAATATCTTCAGCTTACTTTATGCAAACATATATTATATACTGCCATTAAGACAATTTAACATATATTGTAATAATCCTGAAAAAAATGTAGTTATCATTATAAAATAAAATTTAAACTCATTTTAAATTAAAACATTTCAACATGTTAAAAATTACTAATATAGTTATTTATAAATTGCAAATTTCGATAGATAACTTCTGGAAAGAGCTTTGTTACATTCCTCATAAAATTACAATTAAGATTATGTATATAAAGTTTTAGGCATGGTATTTCATGTCGCCACAAATCTAAAAATAAATACATTTGTTCAAACTTCTCTTGCTAAAAAAATGTATTGGAAATATGTAAGAGCTATTGTTTTCTCCAACAAAGCCAGAAAAAAAAACTTTTGAGGCCAAATTATTGTATGTTTATGAAAAATAAACATTGTAAATTATAATTATTAAAAATAAACATATACAATTTACACACACAAATATATATATAAACACAACCCTATATAGGTTGATATATGAGTAAATCTAGACTGCTTAAATGTTCGTATTTTTTACGATGGCAACTATATTTTTTATTTACTAAAATTAATTTTAAAATAATAAAAACATATACAGTGTAAGTTTTCAAGAAAATAAAAATATTAACTATTTGTAATTTATATATTGTATTAGTATAAAAAGAATGTAATTTTATTTATCATGAGACTTCACTAATTTAGGCTAACTAAAATTTATACCAATACAATTATATACCATACTTAAGTCACTTAATGGTCCATTTTGTCTGGAACAAAATATTTAATGGTATAAATGAGTAAAAATTATTATATACTGCTAATTAAGCAAGCTAAATCTGTAAAAATATGATTAATTTAGTAAGTAGTTTACTAAATTAGGACATCAAAATTTATATTGTTATAAATAGACTTAATTATTATCAATTAAATAAATAACATTTATCCTGTTTAAACACTAATTATAATATGTTTTCAAAATATAATAACATGAGACATCTAAGTAATAGTCAAAAAATATAAATTATAAAACTTAAAATAAAATGAGTGCTGGTTTATTTAATTCAAATAACCAATAAATATTTATTGAGATATTAGCTTAACTTATATGATTAATGAAGTGTAAATAATAAAGTTGCTAAAATAAGACTATAAATTATTAAGATATATACATATTTATTTATCCTTAGATAATGGAATATCTTAAAGTACTTATTGTAAAATGTAATTATGTAGGGTTAAATTAATAACATAATATAATCTTTTCCATGAATCTAAAATAATCATGAGATTTAAATTTCAATCAATAAGGTACTCATCTTATAACTAAAGATGCCACTCTATGGCACCATTTTTGCACTAAAACACATAAAAATGCTGTTTCCGTGCCTGACACATTCGAACCCCCATTTTCTATAATACAACTTTTTTGTTGTGCTACAGTATGCAGGCCACTATGTCGCATTGCAATACAGCATGTATGTCACATCACAGCAAATACATTTTCCAAATTGACACAGTTTATAAAATAGTTACAGCTTGATGAGAGAGTTTGTATTTGAATTGGATGGAAATATTGTTTTCATTGAATTTTTTTTTATTTTAAAGTATTGAAATGTTCAGATTTTTTAAAGTAATAATTCAAAGACTTTTTACAACATACTGTATTGAAGTTTTAATTGGAAAATGTTAAAGATCTATGTTTTTAGTGAGTTGCAATTAGGTAATGCATCAAATAACATACTGTTCATAACATTCCATGAGACAAAGAAGATTCTATCGTGTGTATATTTTTGAAGGAAAAAAGAGTACCAAAAAAATATCCAGTAAGAAAAGTACAAATATGCACAATTTTTTGTAAATTTCATAAAAAGCAAATATTATAAACATGTTTAATAAGTAAAGAAGATATTTATATGTGTTTGTTGTTGTTTAAAAAAGTTTGAGTTTCTTTCTTTTGTCCAAGTACGGTTACGATTTTGAATTTTTTTATTTTAGCATTACAAACAACAGAACACTAACCCTAAAACTAACCCTAACCCTAAACCTAACCCTAAAACTAACCCTAAACCTAACCCTAAAACTAACCCTAAACCTAACTCTAAAACTAACCCTAAACCTAACCGTAACAACTTTTACTTTTTATTGTCATTCTATTTGAAGTAAAAAATAGTCGTAATATCTCTTTGTCTGTAAAAAAAAAAAAAAAAGTAAAACAAAAACTAAAAAAATAAAAAATAGACTAAGAAATTTTACTTTTTATTATGATTATTATTTTTAAGTTAAACAACAACAACAAAAAAAGTCGTAACACAAGTAAAAAAATATCCGATAGAAAATTGATAAAAAAAAAGCCGTAACACAAGTAAAAAAATATCCGATAGAAAATTAATAAAAAAAAAAGCCATAACACAATGAAAAAAATATACAATAGAAAAAACATGAATCAAATTGTAATTTGTTGATTTTATTTTACATTTATTATTATCATTTAAATTATATACGTTAATAAAAAATAATATTTATAAAAGACAATTTTGTTTTTATTTTCACATTACAAAAAAGCACAGCAAAATTATTATAATCAATGGCCCAGGAATGGTCATATTTTATAGTTTTAGTGTGAAAATGGCACCATCCAATGGCATCTTTATCTATAAGACAAGCACCATCAATAAAACAATATTTTATTTATAAAAATAATATATATATCAATTAATAAATATATAAAATAATTTAATATCTGTATTGTAAAATTCTTAACTTATGTAATTATAAATGATACAATGATGATACACTAATAACCAAAAAAATATTTATATCATTACTAATAAATAAATATATAAAAATACATATTAAATGACTCGGGCTGTTTAAATATGTTTTACAATCACTTTTATCATCATAAAAGAAGAGTGGTGAATTTAAATACTGTTTTAAAAGTATACATAAATTATTTATTTTAAATATAAATGGTTTATTTATACTTTAATTATATTACTCTCCAAATCTAGATTAAATAATGAAACAAACAACAACATACTTCTAGAATGTTATGTAAAATTTACATTAAATTTTGATAAAAGAAAAAATTTAATATTTTATTTCAAGTTTATCTAATTTTCTTCTTCCTGAATTTTTCTTATACTTAAATTAAACATGTATATAAACATATAACCAGCTGTAATAAGTAAAATATACAACCTGAATTATTTTCAAAAATTGTTGCATATCCCTTAAATGAATTATTTACATGGACATATTTTGTAATATATAATAATAATAATAATAATAATAATAATAATAATAATAATAATAATAATAATAATAATAATAATAATAATAATAATAATAATAATAATAATAATAATAATAATAATAATAATAATAATAATAATAATAATAATAATAATAATAATAATAATAATAATAATAATAATTATTATTATTATTATTATTATTATTATTATTATTATTTATAATTTAAAAATCCTGGTGCTTCTGATCAAGCTTGATGTGAAGAAAATCCATATTGTAAAATAGATTTAAAGATTATCCTAGTGAGAATATGTATTTTACAATTATAGTATCATAAAATTATGATAAATCCTGACAATATTAATATTTTTTTTCAGAATAATACAATATTAATATTTTTATCATTGTATAAAATAAACATTACTTATTCTTTTAAATACTTTAAATCTTTTTTAGTAATTCTAATTTTGTTCACTATTCATTTAGTTGTTTAAGGCATACAATATATATATTTAAAATTCCATCATGTAGAGCATTGCATATTTTCTCCAGTATTATTATATAAATATTTTAAGTTAATTTTATTTAAAGTTGTTATAGACATCTCAAAAGACCTTATCTTTTGGGGTCAACATTTATTTTTATCTAGATTTCTATTATTAGACTTCAAATTTATTATTAATATATATATATCTTTTAAAATTTTGCTTATTAAAATGCAGAATAAAAAAGAAAGTTTAACTTTAAAACATGGGCATTTCATATGATTTTTTTCAATGTTGAAATATTGACGTCATTGACCTGGATACAGTAAGTAGCTAATGATCCTCTCAATTTTACAATCGTTTCCTTTAAAGAGTTATAATTTCACCTAATCACGAGTTTATTCAAATACATCATTGTCCCTGAACAAAATGTTTTATTTTAAACTTTTAAAAAATATTTTAAAATAAAAATATTAACACAAGAAATTAACATTTTTTTTAAAAAAGCCATAGCATAACTTAAATAAAAATAAATTAATATTTTTGCACACTTTTTATTTAACATAAAATATATCTTTTAATTACCTATTCAAAATAATTATTATGAAATAATAATAATGGTTTAAAAAAGCCTACAATTTAAATTTATTTAACTGACCTAATAATAATGCATATACAATCACACCCACATATATCATACAATAATTTATTGTTTGTTTGTCAATGTTTATAATTTAAGTGCTTAACACATGCACTAATATAAGATATAAGTTAATAAAATATTAATAAAATGAATCTATTGACATGCAATTTAACTTGTACACTCTTTTTATAACAAAATATTAACTTAATTGCAACAACTTATCTATTATATTACTTATTAAAAAAATTAAAATTATATAAAACAAAACTAACACCATTATTTTATATTCTGCTGTATTCTTAACAACCCTATATCAATAATGTACATCACTTAATCGCAAACTGATAACAGATAAATCAATGAGAAATTTTTTTTACTTTTTTTTAAAGAATACAATAATTCTAATTTTGAACCTAACCTCAGATAGTGCAATATATATATATATATATCAACAGATGGCGTTCTACCAAAAACACCATCAAGCGTATGTTTACATAAACGTCCGAGCATGCATTCACTATCTCTAACTTTAATTCCACTTTCAGATCATGATTTTAAGCTATTTGCTATCATCGGTGAAAGATAGGAATTTTAGAAACTAGATCTAAACACAAACTCTGAGCGTTTATGAAACAGTTTCTATTCAGCTTGCAAGCGTGAATCTTTTAGACATGTAATGTCTTCAAACTCAGCATAGCAAGCCACATAACTACATGGATCTGATCTCAGTTCAGCATCACCACATAGTAGAAGCCTCTGCAATATATATCATTGCTAGAAAGACCTCAAAGGTACATTTATGAAAAACAAAAAACAAGTTAAAAACTTGCTAACACTTGTATTTATGTTAACAGATGGCGTTCTACCAAAAACACCATCAAGCATATGATAATATCAATTAACAATGCATGCCACATTAATTTGTTTTTTGTTTTTCATAAATGCAACATTAACTTTTTTGTTTTTCATAAATGTATCTTTGAGGTCTTTCTAGCAATGATATATATTGCAGAGGCTTCTACTATGTGGTGATGCTGAACTGAGATCAGACCCATGTATCTATCTGGCTTGCTATGGTGAGTTTGAAGACATTACGTGTCTAAAAGATTCATGCTTGCAAGCTGAATAGAAACTGTTTCATAAACGCTCAGAGTTTGTGTTTAGATTTAGTTTCTAAAATTCCTGTCTTTCACTGATGATAGCAAATAGCTTGAAATCATGATCTGAAAGTGAATTAAAGTTAGAGATAGTGAATGCATGCTCTGAAATTTATGTAAACATATGCTTGACGGTGTTTTTGGTAGAACGCCATCTGTTGACATAAATACAAGCATTAGCCAGTTTTTAACTTTTTTGTTTTTCATATATATATTGTAATGGAAACGTATACGCACATCGACGGACATATATATATATATATATATATATATATATATATTGTAACCTAGTGTTATTGACACTTGGTTTACTTGGCATTATTTCTGCAGGAAAACAATGCTATTCTTTAAAGAAATAAAAAGATAAAATAACAATAGCAATAATTGATTAATAAAGTATGCTATTCACTCACTTTGGCATGTTTTGGGTGAATAACTAATAGATTTAATAACTCAATGTCATTTTAAAGAGAGAACATGAATAATTTAATTGAGATATTAATAATTAGAGCAAATTAATATGGTATAAAAGCTAAACAGTAATTGATTTTGGATGGGTAGAGAGGGGAGAGTGGATGAGTGTCTTATCATAAAGCACAATAACTTCTGGTAATTTCTTTTTGTAAAAAAAAAAAAAAAGAAGAAAAAAATAATGTTTAAAGAATTATACATCACTGATTGTTAATTTAATGTATTTATTATTATTTTTTTTATATTGTCAAATTACTTTGTAATCCAGGTAAATAATACTAAAACTATATGATTGTAATAGGTTTTTCCTTTCTTTTGTTTATGTTATAATCAAATGATTATTTTTCTGGAAGAGGTCACTAAAATAAAAAAAATAAAATAAAAAAAAAAAACAACAACAAAATGAAACAACCAATTTCATAATCAAGATCATTTTTTTTTTGAAAAAATATAGTCTGCTTTTAGTTTTCAAGGAAGGAACAGTGCTGAAATTTGGTAACTCAATTTTTTCATTTTATTTTGCAGAAATAAATGTAATCAAAGTAAAATTTTAATAATATAATGTGTGGCTAAAATTTTTTGATAAGATATCCTGATTTTCTTTGCCATCTACCTATTTAAAGACCTTTTATACTTAAAAGTTTATTGTCTCATGCTAAAGTTCAAAAATGACAGATGTAACTAAAAGAGTCACGAAAAATTATATTATATCTAAATTAAGGAAGGGAAGTGATTTCCAAGAAAAAATTAATTATTTATTAACTTTATGTCATTTATTGATATTTTCTTGGTATAGAAAAAAATAATAATAATAATTGAAAGAAATATTTTGAAACCAAGGAAAATCAACTAGAAACATTTTTGCGCTCTTTCTCAATATTGTCTGCCTTTACAAGTAATGTAGTTACATACGTTAAAATATGTTTTATTCACCAAGAATTGTCTGGAAATAATAATAATGATAAATAAGATTAAATTATGCACCTGTATATTTTTTTTAAAAAAAAAAATATAAACTTTCTCAGAGTAAATATAGGAAAAGCCATATAGGGGCATTCTTACGGAGAAGTTACCGTTAAAAAAAAATTTATAATTCCTAAAGTATGAACAAAACCAAATATCTTAGTGACTTAATGATAAAAATAAATGATATATTATATTATACATCAGTTGGAATTATTAAAACTTCATGTACACGTAAATTGACTGCAGTTATTATCATAATAATCTCTCGGAAAATTGCGCATTTTCGTCCATAAGTAAGCTAGCTAATAAGTATACGTATCGTCAATAAAAAAAAATATTGTGTATGTTTATCATCTATTGTCAACTGTTCGTTATGTTAGAATATGTATATTTTATTTTCTTGGATCCCAAAATTGTAGTAGTTCCATTCAAGTAAGAATTAATCTTCAATTCTGCTATATATTTCTTTACCTAATTTATTAAATGCACAAAATAAGAGAAAACTTTTATTTAAAGGAAATAATACCATGCGTTTATTGTTTTTAAACTTGCTTCGTGAAATACGACTGGATAAAGCTCTTCACCTGGACCAATTGCTCAACAGAAAACATTTTCTAATGAGAGAGTATGCACTTGTTAATTAATGATTGTTTAAAACTAAGTTATAAATAATATGTATTTTTTTTGTTATATCACATAGGTTAAAGTCTGTATGGTCAAGTGATATTTAATAGCCTTGTAATAACAAAGGTATGTTTTAATATAATTATTATAGGTTAAGTTGATATTTAACACGAAAGAAAAAAAAATCTATAAAATATGTTTTAATTATTACATACAATTGTAGGTAGAAATTTTGTATGTTAGATACGTAAAAGAAAAATATTTAGATATTTAAGGGGTGAAATAAATATTGAAAATTATCAGAAGTAACTAAAAAAAAAAAAAAAAAAATGCTATAACAAAATATTTCTTGTTAAAGTTTTGAAACGAATTTATGCTGTATTAATTGAGGAATTTATTCCTAATTATTCTTAAATAACACATCCACTTTATTTAGTTTAAGATAGTATGCTACCAACTATTTTTGAATGTTCCTTTATTAAAATCAAAATTATTATACTTTTATTCTATGATGTCCATTGATTTCAGATGTTGATCAAAGTATACACGGTAACATAAGTTTATTATAATCAGTGTATTTACTTATCCTGCCCAGATATAGCATTGGTATATGCTTAATATTCGCATAGGTAATAATTATAATGTATTTATTTTGTGGGATGAAAAATGATCTCCCCAAAAGCTTTGTTTTCCATGAGAGGAAGATTTTAAATATAATGTTCGGGTATGTTTATAGCCCAAGTGATCGATTCTCATAGATAGGACGATCAAGAATTTATCTAGCATTTAGTATGCTTCATTCATTTAAATCCCAGGAGAGGATTGTATTTGGTGTGTGTTCATTGTATGCCCAAGTAAGAGGCAAGAAACCACCAAAATATTTTAATGTAGTAGATTACTCTACAGACCTTCGTGGTTATTCCATATTCCTCATGTGAAAATAAAGATAGCTCCACCATGGAAGGTGTTGATTATTGTGCTTAATTTTGAAAGTTCGGGCAAGATAAAGGTTATATTGGAGGTGTTAATTCCTCAAGATCCACTTTAGTATAAATAGTGCGTTAGTAACTAGGGTCGATATCTGTATTGTGCTGCTAAATATTGCTAGTATTTGACAAGTAAATCAATGGAGAAAGTAATTAAAATTGCGTAGTTTTAAAATGCTTATTTATTGAAGGAATATTCAAATGCAATATTTAATTCTGGTTAGTAATTAAATAATACTCATATTTCAAAAGTATACGTATGAATAAAATTTGTATCATAACTTAAGTTAGCATTAAGTTAAATGTAAGATGGTAAGTGTAACTTCTGATAACTGGCCTATAATTAGAATAGGTTATCCCATTAAAGACCATAAATAAAATAAATGTATTAGAAATAAATTTAATATTTTGCGTATTGCATATGATGGGATTAATCATTTTTAAAAAACAAAACAAAAACAAAAATAGTTAGACAATAATTTTGAATAAAAGCTTCTACAAGGTTACCAAAATTTAATAAACAATGTATTGGTAATGAAATGTACTTTTAGTTAATCAATCCATATGATTGCATACAGGAGAAGTAGTAACCTCTAGTCCATAACCAAAAGAGTATACAGATTAGTGTCAGTTATATTTTATATTTTTGTATTACTATGGGATTATTGAATAAATGTTCATATATTTTTTTTTGTGATAATAATAAATTATAGTCTTGTTAAAATTTGTTGTAGATTCATTTTTTTGTTTTTATATGCTAAATATAAGTGTTTGCACAATATTTGCAAAACCTTTTCTTGAGTCTGAAATCATTCCAAATTCTTAAAGACTTAATATACCAGATAAATAAAGTTAAGCAGATCAGAATATGTCATTATATTTTAGTTTAATGATAATTATTTATGGAGTTGAAAACTTAAGACTAAACATTCACCTTTGTATAAAAAAAAAAAAAAAAAAAAATGAATTTATTCCCAAACCATTAACTTTGGTTGCACATTATTCCATTCCCATTTAGTTAAATTGTCTAAGTAATAAATCTTAGTTATATTATTGTGTTGTCATGGATGATGGAAGGACACAAAAAGCACCCTTGTCTTTTTATTATTCTGACTGAGATTCTGAAAAAAAAAAAAAAAGGCTGTGTATTCAAAATTATACATCATTATTGAATAGAATTATCATCTCTTTAAATAATATAGCAGTGGATATGAGAGGAAGACACATTGAATTTAAGTAAAATAAATGTTTCCTATAGCCGACCAGAATGCCAGTCATATGCGACAACACAATATTGCCGAGCATTTCCTTACATGAAACAAAGAACCCTGAGATTAATATTATTATAATTATTCTTTAAATTAATAAGTGATCAATTATTGTTGTTACTACAATCATGGCATGGCTTAAGAGAATTGAATGTACAATGATATTATATGAAAGGTATTTTAGATCATATTGGAAAATTAATGGATATGTTGCTTTTATTTTGGTTGCCTTAACCACAACCAGAAAAATTAGTGTCATGGGTGCAAATAAATAAACAAGTGCAAATAAACTAAACTAATTAATAAATAAAGAGTTAGAAATAAAATAAATTTCTAATAATATAAATATATTGGGTTAGAAATGGCCGCCCAACTACAGGGGCCATCGATGGCTATAGCTGGCCACGAGGAATTTAGTAAACTTTTCTTGAAGTCAATATTAATATTGTTTGCACTTGAATGGATTAGTTATTCATTGATTAAAAATATTTGCCAATAATGAATTGTTTTAGCCATAAGATATTATGTGAATATCTAGTATATGATCTAATCTTTTGCCACTGAAAAATTAATAATTAAGTTGTCAGTTTAGGATGTTGTGGTCTGTAGGCAATTCCATAAAACACTGTAATGATTTTATCATTTATGATGATCTGTTTGTCTGGTCTTGTGATTGGCACTTATGCTATATTACATAATATCTAATGATATTTATATGGACTAAGAAGCATGTGAAAAAAAAAAAGCATATTTAGTAGTTAATGTTGGAGCTTTAGGGATATTAAATGTCAGAGCATAGTTTTTGGTGTAGATTGTTTTTGATAGGAGAGGCATGGAGGCAGGATGTCTTGTCAATAATTTCTTATCGATAAATTTATTAATAGTTCATTGCTAATATTTCAGTACTGTTAAATACTAAAAGAGTTAGAATTTTAATATGAGTGAAAACAAAGATAATCATAGTATTTCTAAGGATTTGGAAGGATCCCAAGAGTTACAATCCCCTGATACACAGACTCCATATTTTAGTGTAGAATTAGAAGAGGAAGGGGAAGATTTGGATATAGCTAACCCAGAAGAAGCCACAACAATAAAGGGAAAACATGAAAATGAGCCAGATCAATTAATGAGAAATACATTGGAGGAATTCTTGAAACAATTAGAAAAATCAAATAGTGAATTAAAAAGTCAGATCCTAAACTCAAATAGTAAATTAGAACAATCAAATAGTGAATTAAAAAGTCAGATCCAAAACTCAAATAGTGAATTAAATAGTGAATTAAAAAGTCAGATACAAAACTCCAATAGTGAATTAAAAAGTGAATTAAAAAGTCAGATCCAAAACTCAAATAGTAAATTAGAACAATCAAATAGTGAATTAAAAAGTCAGATCCAAAACTCAAATAGTAAATTAGAACAATCAAATAGTGAATTAAAAAGTCAGATACAAAATTTAAATATTAAATTAGAGAATCAAATGCAGGAGATCAAAGAGACATCTCAAAATCAAGTACAGGAGATAAAGGACTTAAGGGAAGATTTGAGAAATCATGTAGAAGAATCAAAATTGGCCTCTGAAAAGCTGGAAATAAGAATAAGGAAAGAGATCGAAAGAAATTCTGAAAGGGCAGAAATTATGATTGAGGCTATCCAGCAGGACTTTAAAAGTCAATATATTGTATTAAACAATGAAGTACAGGAAATAAGAAATTATCAAAAGGAAACAGTAGTATTTCAAAGAGAAGTTCAGGATAGAGTTGAATCTATTAAGGGAGAATTAGACAGTGCTAGAAGTGAAGTTAGTAATTTGAAAGAGGAAGTTAAAATTATAACTCTAGCACCTGACAATGTAGTGAAAGGATGTCAGAGCCAGATTACCAGATTAATAGCTAAACTAGAAACTCAAGAGTTAACCCAATGTGAGATTAATCAAAATCTAGAAAGTGAGCTAAGTCAAGTTATGGGAAGAGTAGAAAATTTTAATGATATAATAAAGAGTAATGCACAGCTATTACATAATAATCTCCAAGATGAAATAGGGGAATTAATGACTCAGTGTGAGAGTAAAGTCTATCAAAGGTTAGAAGATAAATTCGGGATAGATAAAGATGAAACTATTAACCAATTGGAACAACAGATTAAACACTTAAATGTAGGCCTAAAAGATAGTTCAAAGAGAATAGACTGTGAATGGCAGAACTATAAGTTAGAATTAGAGAGTCGAATGCAAGCTATAGACTATAATAGGGATAATTTTACAAAAAGTAAAAAAGTTGTTCAAAGTAAAGGTTTATCTGAAACTCAAGTAAAGGAAACAAATAATGGTCATAATAACCAAGTAATATCTGAGTTACATACGGTAATTAATCCAGTAGAATCAATATACGATCCATTAAATGAGGCTAGAAGTAAAGTCATGCTAGAGCCAGAAAGTAATAGCTCCATGGCCTTAAAATTCTTAAAAATAAAATTTTTTAGAGGTGAATATCTGGAGAATCCACACGAGTATCTCCAGAATCTGGAGGAGTTATTCACCTTATGTCATTTATCTGAGATAGAAAAGATTGCTATTGCCACTAACCATTTGTGTGCAGCATCTAAAGACTGGTGGCAATCATTATTTATTAAACCAGAAACATATGGAGACTTTAAATATCTTATGTTAGCCAGTTTTTGGGGGGAAGACCGCCAAGATAACCTGAGATATAAGGGTAGTTATACTCAGTTTTTCAGGAGTCAGGCCGTCAAATTGAAAACCTTGACAGCTTATCCTTTATCTGAGACACAAATTGTGCGAATAATTCACCATAATCTGCCGAGGCATATAGAACAGATCTTGATTGCTGCTGACAGACATACCATAGAAGAGGTAGTAGAAATTTTAGATTCGTTAGAGACCAGTGATAGGAATATTGATAATAGAATTAGGGTAAATAGAGACACCCATCTGATGGTGAGTAATATCAATTTCGCAGATAGGTCACATATGGGAAGGAGGAAGTTAGTTAGAGAAAAAGGATATTATAGGACGAATCCCTATGGTAGACAGAATAGCCACCTCAGTAGGCCAACAGTTAAGAGTAGAATTCTGAATGAGAATCAGCCTTCTACTAGTGGTATCCCAACAATACCAAAGAAAAATATAAAAGGTAGTAAAAGTAGCGGGGCATTAAATTAAAAAGGACCTCGCAGGAACGTTCCTCACTTCGGGGCCCTATTTTTAAACATATGGGGAACAGCATGATGTGGATTATCAATAATATAGACCTTGACATTGATTATTTGGAACCTGGCAAAATGTCTGAGCCACCTATCTTGTACAACTGTCCCATGATAAAGATTATCATTTCAGGAATTGTTGTCAACACCTTAATTGATTCAGGCAGTCAAGCTTCCTTGTTGTCTGAAGAAATTTACTTGAAAATTCAGTCAGCTGACCAATCTATTCCAATTTTACCAACTAAGGTGATTAGGGTAATACTTGCTAATGGAAAGAAGACTAAGTTATCTAATAGACAGGTTTTTATTACATTAGAAATTAATTTGTGCAAATTTGAGCATGTCTTTTTAATCATGCCAGGTTTGATTCATGAAGCCATAATTGGTTCGGATTTCATGACTCTAAATAATTGTTATATTAATTACAGAGGTGAAACTTTTGGATGTAAAGAGGAGATTTGCCCTCTTGTAGTCAATTGTAATAGTCAGATGAATCAATTAATGACCATACAGGAGACAACAGTTGATGTAAATATTAAAGTTAAGTTGGATGGTTCATGTATTATTGGCACAGAATACTATAAACCATTTTCCAATTGTTGTTCCAGTATCGTTGTGTTTTCTCCAAAATACCTGGTATATTAAAAGGGTATGTCCATAGAATCAATTTGAAAGATAATGAGCCTTTCCAGCAGCGTACTTATCCTATTCCTTATCAATACCAGGCAGAAGTTCAACAGCAGATTAATAAGATGATTGACTGGAAAATAATTAAGCCCAGCCCTTCGTCTTATGTGAATTCATTAGTAGTAGTCAAAAAGAAAGATGGATCCATTAGAGTCTGTCTGGATGCACGTACACTTAACCAGCATACTGTCCCAGAGCATGACATACCATCACCTATTCAGGAATTATTGACGAAGTTCAAAGGGAAGAGCATATTTTCCACATTTGAGTTAACCGCCAGCTATTGGCAAATCCCACTCCACAAAAATGATCAAAAGTATACGGCATTCCGTTACCAGGGCCAATCTTATATTTTTCAAAGGATGCCCTTTGGTTTAATTAATAGTGGGGCTGGCCTTATCAAGATGCTTGAATATGGTCTTTTCAAAAGAACTAAAAAATTTGTTAGTTATATATGTCGATGATATTGTCATTGCTTCGGAAAATTTAAATGATCATTTACAGCATCTTAGCATGTTTCTTTGTGAGTGTTCAGATAACAATATAAAAGTCAACTTAGAAAAATGTATTTTAATTGCCCGAGAAATCTCTTTTCTTGGTCATTTGGTTAGTGCTGAAGGGGTCAAACCTCACCCAGACAAAATTGCCGCCATTCAAAGGTTTCCCGTCCCTAAGACCAGAAAGCACTTGAGATCGTTTTTGGGACTGTGTAATTACTATCACAGGTTTTATAAAAAATTTTCATATGATACTATGCACTTATCTGTTTTATTAAAAAAGTGTGAAAAGTGGAGGTGGACCCAGGAACATACAAGGGAATTTCAAATTGTTAAAGATAACTTTTTAAAAACAGTAATTTTAGCCTATCCAGATTTAAATAAAGAGTTCTATTTGCAAACCGACAGTAGTGGGTTCGGTTTAGGGGTGATTCTATACCAATTTAATGAGAATAAGGAACCTAGAGTCTTATATTTCTTAAGCCGACATTTAAGGGGAGCAGAACTTAACTATACCACCACAGAAAAAGAGGCATTAGCTGTTGTGTGGGGATTTCAAAAACTTAGACAGCTTTTGTTGGGATCAAAAATTATAGTATTAACTGATCATCGTAGTTTAGAGTTTCTCAACAAGAGTTACCTTAATAATGAAAGATTAATCAGATGGAGCCTCTATCTCCAACAGTATCAGTATGAAATCATATATTGTTCAGGACAGGATAATGTCATTGCAGATATTCTTAGCCGCAATCCTGTTTCTGTTAATTATCAGAACCCCAGTACTTAAAATATAATTATTTGTAATATGTCTAGTTTGTTAGAGGAAGAAATAGTTAGAGATTATACAAATTTAGAATTACTGCAAGCACAGGATGCTAGGCTGGAGAGAATAGTTCACTTCTTATCAGATCCAGCTAAATTAGATCAGAAAAGTAGATATGCTGATAGAATTAAAGAGGGGTATAAGTTTAAAGATAGAATTTTAATGAAGAAATTAAAAAGGGGAGATGAAAATTCTTGGAGAGTGATTATTCCTTTATGTTTAGTCAATAAACTCATAGATTATGTTCACACCCAATATGGACACTATGGAATTCAGAAAATTGAACCTATTATTAAGAAGCATTTTTATTTTCATAAGATGTCTGAATCCATTGCCCGTAGACTTAGGGAATGCGAGATTTGTTTAAAAACTAAGTTTCAAAATAAATCGTATGTGGGAACACTTCAACCCATACTGCCCAGTCAGCCCAATGAATTATTGGCACTGGACTTTTATGGACCACTTCCACCTTTCAACCATCAAAAATTTATTCTTGTGATGTATGACGTTTTTACCAAATATGTCTCTGCTTACCCAGTTCCAAAAACAGATGCTAAAAATGTTATTAAGTGCTTGGAAACTTATCAAATTCCATTAATAGGAAAACCAGCTTCAATACTTACCGACCACGCTACTGCATTCATTTCTGGTACATGGAAAAAGTGGGGTAAGAAGCAAAATATTCAACATATCATGTGCTCGATTAGAAATCCCCAATCCAATCCAAGTGAAAGAATCATGCGTGAGATAAGTAGGTTGTTCCGAGTATATATAGAATGGGATCACAAACAGTGGGTCAATAAGTTGCCACAGGTGATTAATTATATAAATATAACTATTAATGAGTCTACTAGGATGTCTCCAATTCGGCTGCATTTTGGTAGACCTGAACCTTTACTAATCAAAACACCGTTAACCGTAATAGTGGAAAATATTAATGTGGAACATGACCAAGCACTGGCCAGAATTAACCTTAAAAAGATGTGTGATAAACACACTCGTTATTCCAAAACCAGTCCACATCCTTTTAAAGTCCATGATTTTGTTTTAATTAGAACTCCCCATGTGAGTAATCTCCGGAAACATATGTTTAGAAAATTCATGTATCTTTATGAAGGCCCCTATGAAATTGTGAAACAAGTGGGTGAGAATGCCTTTTTAGTCTCAACCCCTGATGGAACAAGAGGTACCTATAATGCCCGAAGCTAAAAAAAAAACAAATGAATTTATTCCCAAATCATTAACTTTGGTTGCACATTATTCCATTCCCATTTAGTTAAATTGTCTAAGTAATAAATCTTAGTTATATTATTGTGTTGTCATGGATGATGGAAGGACACAAAAAGCACCCTTGTCTTTTTATTATTCTGACTGAGATTCTGAAAAAAAAAAAAGGCTGTGTATTCAAAATTATACGTCATTATTGAATAGAATTATCATCTCTTTAAATAATATAGCAGTGGATATGAGAGGAAGACACATTGAATTTAAGTAAAATAAATGTTTCCTATAGCCGACCAGAATGCCAGTCATATGCGACAACACAATACTGCCGAGCATTTCCTTACATGAAACAAAGAACCCTGAGATTAATATTATTATAATTATTCTTTAAATTAATAAGTGATCAATTATTGTTGTTATTACAATCGTGGCATGGCTTAAGAGAATTGAATGTTCAATGATATTATATAAAAGGTATTTTAGATCATATTGGAAAATTATGGATATGTTGCTTTTATTTTGGTTGCCTTAACCACAACCAGAAAAATTAGTATCACAAGTGCAAATAAACTAAACTAATTAAAAGATTATTGGGTTAGAAATAAAATAAATAAATTTTTAAACTAAACTAATAAAAATAATAATTTATACTGGGTTAGAATATATATATATATATATATATATATATATTATATACCTTATATATATATATATATATATATATAAGGTGCACTAACATGTATGTATAGTAAGACATACTTGCAGATTACTCTGCTTATTGTTTTTTTATATTTAATAGTAATATAAAATAAATTTATGTATAATTATTTAAGCAGCAAACATTAACTTATGTGTATATGTATAGAGAGTTTTGATTATGGTGAAATTTATTGAAAGTGCTCTTAGTATTAGGCTATAAAGAAAAAAAAGAAACCACATCATTATTCAGATAAACAAACATTTGCAATTTGGACACACAAACACACACACACACATATATATATATATATATATTGCAATGGAAACCTGATGATTGAAAGCTTAAACTTCCCTTTTATATAGATATAATGGGGAATTCTTATAATTCAAGATTGCCCACTTTCCACTACCACAAGCAGAGAGAAAATACGGACATAAACAAGTCTATATCCGCACTTGACCGAACCTGTATGGTATACGGGTATAGTCCCAGGTTATATTTCCTAGTCAACCTTCTCCCGACTGCTATAAGATTTAACAGTGTTACAGCACTTGGATAATTATAAATTTAATGGGATCAAATACTGCACCACTAGCTTCATGTGTTAATTAAGTACTCAAATGCATAATAATTATTCCCAACCCTAAGATTATATTATTTTTTGGAAGTGGCAAAGAAAGAGACGAAACAGATTTTACATAAATAAAAGATATTTAATACACTAAATTATAATAATAGAAACACTCTAAATTATAAACACTCAATATAAAAAAACAGATTATGCTATAATATTACAACAAATAAATAAAATACAATAGAAGATTATATTATAAATGATTGCAATCTTTGAAAATAAAGTGTCCCTTTATAGTCATTCCAAATATTGAAAGGAGTCTAATTAACATCTATCTCATTATATGTGGGATTGGCAATTGCAATTAAATTTAAACAGTTTGTGCACATAAGTTATATAAAATGTCTTGATCATAATTACCTAGGTTGTAAAGTCTTCGAATAAACTTGGCATCTTGCTGACCATCCCATGGAATTCTTCCCACTTCTTTAGTAGGGAACGGTCGCTCTTCAGTTAGATTTGATTGTTGGAACTCCTCTGTATTGTGGGCATCAAAGCAAAGCAAAAACGAACTCTTCGGCAGGTGCTACATCGGCAGTTGTTACATCGAGACGTGAACCATTATAGCATGGAAGTCTGGATTCACCGGCGATCGCAACTGGCCCTTAGCCACACATCCTCAAAGCTTCCCTTATGTTATAGTTTGTCTTCATGTTCCCAAAATTTAACTTTTCATGTCTGTTTTCTATTTATATTTCTTTGCTTCTTATCAGAGCAGTGTCTTCACTGAAGTCTCGACCAATACTGTTTTCCAATTAATTAATTAATGTTCTTTATTTTTCAAATTCTTTCCTTATCTTGATCTCTTGCGGGATTTTTTTTTATTTCACACCTTTTTACTTTAAAAATGCTTTCAACTACTTATACTAAAATTACTTTTCAATTTGATACAATTTTATAATATAATATTTTACATTTATTTATCAATCATTTTCTTTAATAAAATTATTTCATTTTGACATGAAATAAACTGTACTCTCTTTATTCATACATTCACACATGCATTTCATTTTCGTCAAAATGTGTAATTTTAAGACCAGATCTTTATCTTTTTGTTGCATTCTAAATTTTACATGTATTTTATTTAAACTCCCCAACTATCGCTTTTTTTTATATCATTAAGTTTCTATTTTATTTATATTTCCTTTCTCATTTTTTTAAATCTTACACTGAACACATAATATCGATATTTCTAACCTTAATATTTCTATTCTTTCTAAAATCTGAACTTTGAAGGGTAAAAGATAAGAATCGTTTCAATTCTAATTCCCTTTCTTTTTTACTTAAACATTTCTTTGTTTTGTAATTTTTTTTAAACTCACTTTTTTTATAACCCAAGCACAATATTTAACATTCTTTAAATGTTAGATATCTATATGTGTGACTGCAGTATGTGCGATCATCACATTACACCATTCCCCTCCTTTAAAATTTTTTCTTAAAAATTTTTTAATTTACTGCACTTCAAGCTAGATGCTCCTAACTACTGTTAGAACCATTTTATATCTATTTACTTCTAATATAACTTTAGTGATGAGATTATTCCTAGAGAGGTGACCAGGCAAATTACATCCCTATTCTGATGACCCAACCAGCATTACTAAACCGATTTAATCTTGTTATAACATTACATGAATTTATTTCTGCCTCCTACTTGTATATACAGGTTCAAGTCCACAGGATATCTCTGTGACTTGATTAAACCTGTTCATACTCACGCTTTACAAATGATAACCCTCTAAGTGCCAACTTTGGTCACTATTACCAAGGTGGGTTGGGAGGCTGGCATCTTTTTTGTTCAGCTCATCCATAAGCTCGGAATATTTTACTGATAACTCGTATTTGCTATAAAGGGGTTCTTTCCCCATAGATTGGTTTCTAAACCATTGACTCATGATATTTGTCAAATATCTAACTGGAAATCTTAATCCAGTGAGTCATTATGAGAAAGGGATCTCTGTCCCTGTCTTCTCTATATAATAAGATTTGATGACTGCAGAACACACATGAGTGCATAACAGAGAAGGCTACCATATACTGCTAAGATCCATCTACAAATATCTAAACCTACACACCTTCAGCCTCTATCTACACTCTCACACTACTATCTATCATCTGATGCTTTGTCTTCATTTGGATCCTTTGTACTGTTTGGCCATTTAGGATCATCATTTCTTTATATTATCATGATCAATGTTAAAGTCCATTCTCCCTTACTCGTGATTCAATTCCATTTCCAATCTTGTTATCAGTGGATCCTTCCTTTATCAGTGATTACACTTAGGTTTTATCTGGTGGTTGTCTTTCTCTATTGACATCACCTCTGCCTCCTCTGGGATGCAGATTTTGATCCCTAAGTTCTCAGTCTTCAGTCCTGTCAAATGGATGCTTACATTCTGTCTCCAATCTTTGTCGTCCATTTTCCTGCCTCCTTGGGTTTCACTTTGTAGAATATTTCCGGTTTTCTTGCCATTGTCCTTCACTAGGATCCCATCCATTTTTTATTATAAGAGGTTCTTTTGGAGGTGGTCTAGGTTTATACCCATCCTCCTTCTGGTCATCCCTGGTGGTATCCAATGCACTCAGCAACTCGGCCACATGGTCCACTGTCCTCCTCTCTGTACTGATTAGAATCTGTTCTATATCTTTTGGGAACCCATGCCTAGTTATCCGGAGTATTTGCATCTCAGATAATGAGTTTGCGGTCATCATCCGCAACTTGGCTACTTGACAGCGGAAGAAGGTTATAAATGATTCGTCCGGTCTCCATTTCTCCTGTTTTATCTGATGAAGCATATCTTCTTGGAGTTCCTCACTCCAATAACTGGTCTTCAAAGCCTTGTGATACCCTGCAAATGTGGCGGATTTCTGGAACAGTGAGTTCCACCAAACTTGAGATTCGCCCTGCAAGTGACTGCAAGCGACCGCTAACTTGGCCTCCTCATTCATTCTACCAAATTTGAAATACCATTCCAGGCTGTTCAAGTGTTCCATAGGGCTTTATCCAGGGTTTCCAGCAAAAACTTCTATCTTTAGAAATTGGTGGAAGCCAACAGGATAATCCATGCAATTTCCAGAGCCCTTATCTCTACATTCTCCAGTGATTCTTGGTCCGATGCCCTTTACTTCAGTATCGGTGCTGTTATTGGCTGACCTCCTTATCCTCTCTTCAAATTTTGTGCTCAACCTTTCCACCACCTTCACTATCTGAATTATATTTTCCTATATGCTTGTCAGTATCCTACTATCCTCTACTTTTATTACTTCCACTTCATCTAATTTTCTTCTTTCCCTTTCTGGCCACCCTATGTCTTCTCTCAGATCAAACTTGGCTGACTCTCTACCTATACTCTCAGCCCTTTCTAATTCATCATATACACATGGCTCCATACTCTTTTGTTCATCCCACTCAATTTCACTGTAAAATCCATTTCTTGTGTTCTTAGCCTCTGATTGCTGGATGACATCATTTCTAATTTCTTTCATGGCTTCGGCAATTCTTTTCTGATTGTCTATTTCTATCTTTACCTGCCATTCTTCCATCCTTCTCTCCTGTCTGTCCATGTATTCTTTCATGAATTGCTGTTGCTCAACCCTCATTTTCCTTAGCATATCCATGATATCACTATGGTTTATTTTATCCTTTACTTTCATCTCCTTATCTTCATTCCCTTCTTTTACTTCCTTTTCTTGAAAGTCCATTTTAGCTTGGGACCTTGTATGCATAAATATAACTTTATGAAACCCTTCTTGATATCTGTATTTATTATTACTATTATTTTACTAACTCTTCTGGATATATCTACATAAAAAATTCTTTCTACTGATTCTTTGCTTTTCTACTTTGATTAACTTTTAAGTTATTTGTAAGTTAGCATTTAGATTGCTAGCCAACCCAAACATCCACACTCTGGTTCACTCTCTTGTTCACCTGCCTTAGACTCGTTTGACTGCCTACCCAACCTTGATGATTGTCCTATATTTTTTTCCAACTTATCCAACTCTGACTCAACTACTTCAATTAAGAATGCTCTTATATATTTCTTAAATCTAACTTAACTATTATACTTTATTCCTCTGTTAATGATATATATAAATAAACTCATTTCTATTTGACTGTATTTCCAACAGTACACACTTATGATATATACTTCTAATATTCCGTTTATAAATCTCGATCACTTTAAGGTTACGGTTGTTTTAAAACAAAATCATACACACACACACATACATATATATATATATTTTAATGGACTAACCTCCTTCATTACACACACTATGTTTGTAATTTATCTTGTCTCTTTACTATTTTAAAATCATACACATATTTTTCCTTTCATTTCACAGGTATACTTTGTTGTACAGCTATATCAGCAATTCATTGAACAAGTTATCCTCACGATTATTTTTTTAAAATCATACACATATATTTCCTCAACTTAATTAATATACTTCATTATACTTACTACGTTTTGTAATTTATCGATTACTTTCCTTTCTGGAATCTTTAAAATCATACGTATATATTTTTCTTCAACCTAACAAATACACTCGAACATTTTTATCATTTATCATTATAAATATTTTATTTTCAGCTTAACTGGGATATGTTATTATAAATTCACACATATATCTTCTCAACTTCGCTTATACATGCGATTATTCTAAAGTTCAACATATATCTTTCTTCTTCAACTTAACTGAGATAAGCAAATATTTTAGAATCTATTATTAATGATTAAAACCCTACTAAAACTGCTTTATTCCTTTTAACTTAACTATTTTATTTTCGTTACGACAATTACATCTAGATAATCCATGTTTGATCGCTATCATTATATTTGAATACACTTTATTATTACGACTATAAATCCATACATACATTTATTTATTTTTAACTTAACTGGACTATACAACTATTTTTATTATTTAGCATTAAACTTTCATGAAACTTGGTTTTATTCTTTTTTCTTTTTCCTGAAACGATTTATATTTCATTACCAGCAATTATTTGAGATAATCAATTCTTTGTTCATGGCGATTATATTGAAATACTTCTAGTCTTTTATTAAATACGTCACAACGCATTTCAAAACTTTCTTAATAAAAAATTTTCTCTTCCTATCCTTTGTACACATTTGATGATGAAACACATATATGAAGTATTATAAAGCAAAAAATTTATCCCCTTTGTCTTCGCTTCTAACCACTCTGATTTACGACGCTAATTTTATATATTTTAAAAAACACATATATTAAAACAAAAATTTTTTTTTTTTAGAAAATATTTACATTGTCTTATAAAATTAATTCAACATGTGATCACTAATTGTACAGCAATAGATATCCCGGACTCTGGCCCCCAAAATGTAATGGAAACCCGACGATCGAAAGCTTAAACTTCCCTTTTATATAGATATAATGGGGAATTCTTATAATTCAAGATCGCCCACTTTCCGCTACCACAAGCAGAGAGAAAATACGGACATAAACAAGTCTATATCTGCACTTGACCGAACCTGTATGCTATACGGGTATAGTCCCAGGTTATATTTGCCGGTCAACCTTCTCCCGACTGCTGTAAGATTTAACAGAGTTACAGCACTTGGATAATTATAAATTTAATGGGATCAAATACTGCACCACTAGCTTCATGTGTTAATTAAGTACTCAAATGCATAATAATTATTCCCAACCCTAAGATTATATTATTTTTTGGAAGTGGCAAAGAAAGAGACGAAACAGATTTTACATAAATAAAAGATATTTAATACACTAAATTATAATAAAAGAAACACTCTAAATTATAAACACTCAATATAAAAAAAACAGATTATGCTATAATACTACAACAAATAAATAAAATACAATAGAAGATTATATTATAAATGATTGCAACCTTTGAAAATAAAGTGTCCCTTTATAGTCATTCCAAATATTGAAAGGAGTCTAATTAACATCTATCTCATTATATGTGGGATTGGCAATTGCAATTAAATTTAAACAGTGTGTGCACATAAGTTATATAAAATGTCTTGATCATAATTACCTAGGTTGTAAAGTCTTCGAATAAACTTGGCGTCTTGCTGACCGTCCCGTGGAATTTTTCCCAACTTCTTTAGTAGGGAACGGTCGCTCTTCGGTTAGATTTGATTGTTGGAACTCCTCCGTATGGTGGGCATCAAGGCAAGGCAAAAACAAACCCTTCAGCAGGTGCTACGTTGGCAGTTGTTACATCGAGACACGAACCATTATAGCACGGAAGTCTGGATCGACCAGTGATCGCGACTGGCCCTTAGCCACACATCCTTGAAGCTTCCCTTATGTTATAGTTTGTCTTCATGATCCCAAAATTTAACTTTTCATGTCTGCTTTCTATTTATATTTCTCTGCTTCTTATCAGAGCAGTGTCTTCACTGAAGTCTCGACCAATACTGTTTTCCAATTAATTAATTAATGTTCTTTATTTTTCAAATTCCTTCCTTATCTTGATCTCTTGCGGTTTTTTTTCACACCTTTTTACTTTAAAAATGCTTTCAACAACTTATACCAAAATTACTTTTCAATTTGATACAATTTTATAATATAATATTTTACATTTATTTATCAATCATTTTCTTTAATAAAATTATTTCATTTTGACATGAAATAAACTGTACTCTCTTTATTCATACACTCACACATGCATTTCATTTTCGTCAAAATGTGTAATTTTAAGACGGTTTTTTTTCACACCTTTTTACTTTAAAAATGCTTTCAACAACTTATACCAAAATTACTTTTCAATTTGATACAATTTTATAATATAATATTTTACATTTATTTATCAATCATTTTCTTTAATAAAATTATTTCATTTTGACATGAAATAAACTGTACTCTCTTTATTCATACACTCACACATGCATTTCATTTTCGTCAAAATGTGTAATTTTAAGACCAGATCTTTATCTTTTCGTTGCATTCTAAATTTTACATGTATTTTATTTAAACTCCCCAATTATCGCTTTTTTTTATATCATTAAGTTTCTATTTTATTTATATTTCCTTTCTCATTTTTTTTAAATCTTACACTGAACACATAATATTTCTATTCTTTCTAAAATCTGAACTTTGAAGGGTAAAAGATAAGAATCGTTTCGATTCTAATTCCCTCTCTTTTTTACTTAAATATTTCTTTGTTTTGTAATTTTTTTTAAACTCACTTTTTTTTATAACCCAAGCACAATATTTAACATTCTTTAAATGTTAGATATCTATATGTGTGACCGCAGTATGTGCGATCATCACTATATATATATAATATGCATACATATATACACAAATATAAATAAAAATCAGACTGAATTTTATGATATCTTTTTGAAATATATTTTTTGGCGCATTATATTTCTATACAATTTTTCCTATAAATTGAAAAATATATTGGAAATTATCATTATTGTAATAAAATAAAAAAACAACAGCTTACTTTATTATTTTTCTTTTCTTTTTAAAATCATTATGATTTTCTTTCAAAAATCAATAACTTCTTTTTTCAATGGAAAAGATAAAATTAAATTTTTTAAATAAAAGCCATGGTTAACATATTTTAATATCTCTTTCATTTTTGAAGCTAGGAAAAATGACTTGTTAAAAAAAGATCTTCTTGAGATCTATCAATTGACATATTATGTACTGATATAGGACAAGCCATTGACTGATTTTCAAAATGAAGTCTTTAAAATATGGATTAGAGATCCTGGAATGATAATAACATTTTACTTTTATTAAAAATAATTTATTCAAAAATTGAATCATAAATACTTTAAAATATTTCTATTTTAATGGAATGAAAACTTAAATATATTTAGAATATTAAAAATATTGCAATGGCATTTGTATTATTTTAAAAATGTAACTTATTTTATTTGTAAAAGTTAACAATAATAATCATAAAGTAAACATGTAATTTTATCCTATTAAAAGAGAGTCATATTATAGAAGATAAATTAATACTTCATCAAATGACATATAACATGATATTATACTTCTAATAGTTTTCATACAAATTAAAATAGAATATTGATCATGATCCATCAAAACTCTTAAATGCCCATGATCATCCTGTGGAATGAAATGGTATTATGCTAGAAAAAAATAATGACAAAATTTGATGATGAGAATGAAATTGGTACACAAGATACAAATAATGCAGATATTGATAATGAGATTACCAAACAATTCAACCTGCATATGAATAGTTATAATATTTGTACCTTTAAAATGGATGATAATTTGGATGAAGATACAAATGGAGGGAAAATGAAAAGTAAAGATGAAATTTAATGTAAAAGGTGAATTAGGAGTAAAATGAATGGATACTTCAATATAAACATTAATAGGAATGAATCCAAAAAATAAAAAAGTAATTAATTAACTTAAAAAAAGAATTACCAGGATGTTAAATAAAGGGATGAAGGCAGATGAAAATATTAAAGACAGAAATTCTGTGCATTGTAAGGACTATAAAAGAAAATGTACAAGTAATACAAAAAAGATGAAAAATAATAAAATGATCAGATAGTGATATCATAAATGAAAAGATGGTAAACATTAATGTTTTTATCAGAGATGACTATTAGTCAAAAGACACAAATTCTGGCATAGGAAAGAAAAATGGGAGCGCCAAACAAGGTAAAGCAGAAGATCCATTCCACAGTAAAAAGAATGATACATTTTTGGTTCACCTCAAATAAGAACACCAGTACCACTAAAGAAACACCAAATTGATTCATATGGAAAAAATAAAAGATGCTTTTAAAAGAACAAATGCATTTATGAGAAAATAAATTATAAAATTCAAAATATATAACAAACACGATAAGTGATTATTAAAAACAAAAGAAATTTAAACCAATTCATTAAAAAGAAGATATAACCAGCTTGTTAGAAAACAAAAGTGACTTATGAAATTGCAAAAAACAATGGCAAAAAAGTTTTTTTTGTTACAGGAGAGCAGTAATATAAAAGGGCCTTAAAATTCTAGAATCCTAAAGCCTTATACATCAGTAAACTGTTGATAATTTAAAGATTACTTTGCTGAAAAGATAATAAAATGATTATTGCAATTATAAAACACACGATCAAAGTATACATTTACATATCATATGGATTCATGAGTGAAAGAAAAAGGAAAAAATAATATTGGTTTTGCAGAATATGGAAGAAATTTTCATTGTTCAAATTTGTTTAGGTATGTTTTCATGGTGATAAATGGAGAAATTGGTCATAGGCTTGAGAACACCATACTGTCTAGAAAATTGTAAAGTAAACTTATCTCAGTTACTGTGGACAAAACATTTTTTTAAGTAAGGCATGGTCCTGAATTTTGTGGTTTTTTTAGTCTCTAGGTCACAAAAAGGAGTAAAACTTAATTTCTAAGTGTTGTATTTATTCTTCTAAGTCTCAGAAAATCCTCACACAATCAAGACTTCATATATTGATATTTGATTAATTATGAGTGTTGGGAGGCAAATAGTATTAAAACTGAGATATTATTTTTGGTGTTCATGCTACATTGTGTGTCTTAGTATCCAATAGTTGAATTGGTTTATGTATTTCAGAACTAAAAAATTATATTAATTCTTTTGATAGATGAAGGCCTGATCAATTATCTGAACATGAAAATAAGTGACATATGTATATCTATTTAAAAAATAAAAATAAAATTGGTTTATATATTTAATAGAGTCATGAAGTATTTTGCAAAAAAAAAAGATTATGTAAAATTAAAAAATATTAAAATTATATTTATCTAATAAAGGAGAAGAAAGAGGAAATAGTCAACTTATTTAAGTTTTTATGTGCTTTATGATCATGCCTAAGAGGTTTAATGAAATAAGTTGCCTTTTTCTAGTGGTAAAATTTGATGGTAAATCCAGATATTTTTTGAAAATTAAATAATAGTAAAATCAGAAAATCTAGAGAATGGATTTTGAAAGTTGGCCATTATTTTTTTCTTCTTTTTCTTTCTAGTAAGCATAAATTAAAACTATTTTATAATTGTATGAAAAACTATCAAGTGAATGTGAAAAAAGCATGTTTTTGTATAATTAAATTATTTCAATATAAATCAAAATAAGTTAATTAGTCTAGTTTGATAAATACATTTATCAAAGTAAAAAATAGATAAATACCATTAAAGAAAGAAGGCAATGGGATATGGTGATCTTGCTATGAGGCAAAAGTGTACATATATCTGTAAACAACAGTAGGTTTTAGTCTTGAATTAGAGGAGGTAAGAGTGCAGATTGTTTCCAGGATGAGAAGAGAGAAACCACTGAGTCAGAAGGAGAGTGGATATTAACATTAAGAAAGCATAAAAGACAATGGTCTATAATCAGTCAGAGAATAAGTTTTATCCAGCAATTATTGCAACTTTATTTCTAATAAGGAAGGAAAACTGCTAGTTAGAATACTTTCTGAAGATTTCTATGATAAAATGCCTTTTGACTGCTGACTAATATCTGACTGTCTAAAAAGTATTTTTTAGTACCACATCTAACACAGAAGCATTTATCATGAATGGTTAAAGAACTGGAATGCATATCAGTCAAAATCCTGGAACTATGTGGTTTTATTCAGAGATAAACATTGATGATCATGCATTAAATACAACAATGTCTATTTACTAAAAAAAAACATGCCATACCAAAAAAAAGAGGACTCTATTATAAAATCAACTGCTTACTCAATTATAGTGCGACCCAGTTCTTTTATCTACAATCATTGACAACCAAGGAGATTATTTACAATGAAAGTGAAATTTATAATATTATCAACAAAATCATAGTAAAAACGTTTAATAATATGGGTAAGATTTTTTTTGTATATTTGAATATAAAGTCTTAGAATTAGATTTTTGTATATCTATAATTACTTTCAAATTTAATGTTGATTAATTTTAATATTTTGTATTTTATTTTATAATTTAATGGTAGTTCTGAAAATATTAGAAGAATTTCTTTATTTTATAATTGATAAAAATAAATTATTTTATTATCAAAAAATTATTTAGATGTTTTAACTCATTCCACCAAATAGATACCATTAATATTCACTAAACTTGAGAAATCATGTAATCTCCTTAGGAACATGCTGGGATAATAAATATACATTGAGATATTGGTAATCAGAAACAATACTTTATTCAGAAGTATTCTTTTTATAAAGAAAATGGCTTCTAAAGCTAATTTAAATTGAACCTAAAAAGAAATAAAAAATGCTTTCGGAGTAATTAGACTGAATGGAACTTTCAGAATGCAAGTGTCATTTTTGATCATCATCATCATAGTATTTTCTTTATGAGTAATGTGAATGATTACATTTTAATGTTGCATGCATTGTTAATTGATATTATCATTACAATATATTGTAAAGACTGCAAAGAACTATCCTCTCCATCAAAGTGCAATTATTGTTTTTAAAAATCTTTAATTTGGCTTTGATATGGGAGTTTTATATATATGATGTTGTTATTTATTTCAAATTTTTTTGGCAAATGGATTTGTTTATGATTGTGAGATTTAAATGGCAGTGGTTTTATATATATTGTAACGTTTATTTATATACGTTACAAATATATTGGCATTGGGTAAAAAAAAACTAAAAGATAAAAGTGGATTTAAAATTTTGTTGAGTAATTTTTTTTAAAAAAAAAAAAACGTACAATGAGGGTTGAATTATTCTTATTTTTTTTATGTGATTAGTAATAACAGTAATTGGAGAGAACAAAAGAATTCCAAAAGCAAGTAAAAAAAGATAAGCTGAAAGTAGAAATACTCAAATTAATTAAAGATGGCCAAAAACTTGAAGAAAATAAAGACTTTATTACATAAAATTTATAAAGACTGGATAAGATTAAAAAGGCATGGTACTAGCATGCGCAGAAGTCCTGAAAACTGGATATAAAAAGGAGGGATCTGGTTGAAGGAACGTCTTGTTCGTTTTGTTTCTCTAGTTGGTCTTGGATAACATTGATATATCCAAGATCGCTCTTCGCTGAAGGAATTCGGCATGTCGCAGTGAACTGGAGCTTCTGAAGACATTGGACCTAATGATGTACACCAGGAAAAGCCTTCGTGACCGACTGGGGAAATGAACCACAAGATCAAGCAATAACCAAAAGGCCGAGCTCATTATAACCAAAAAACTATGCATAGTTATCTACTACTGAATTCATGAAACTTACCGGTAAGAATAATTATCCTGATTGTGACAAAGTTAACTATTTAAAACTACTCGTAAAAATATACGTATAAAAGAATCCCGATAGTGACTTTAATTTTTCTATATGAGAGACTCTTATTTAACCAAGAACTTTTTGTTTATTTTAACTGATATTTATATTTTCTGGATATTTCCCACCTGAATTAAATGTGTTCTCTCCAAGGTATTAATTAGCTACTTAACATGAAGTATTTTAGTTTGTCAAAATTAAAAATATTTCTAATATCAATTCTCATTTGTGCGTTATTAATAATAGTTATTATTTTTTATTATTAAATTTATTTTTAGTGTAATAAGATTTAAACGTAAGTTACCTTTGTCAATATGTTTCAATACGCCCAGGACTAATAATCGTAAAAATCATTAATTCTCATTACGGTAGAATTACCGCCCCTTAAAAAAAAATATAATAAAAATCTTTTTATTTTTTTGTTTTACAACTTGCGAGAGGTGCTGGTGACATATTTCAGCAGATTCTTAGGAATTCTGGCGCCCATATTAAATAAAATTAAAAGTTGATTTTGTCAATAGCACAATTCGTAACAATTAATAGGCTGAAGTTGATCAGGAAAAATAGCTGTGTTTTTAGAATAGAAATACAATTTTCTTATTTTTTGACATAGCTTGATCAACTCACGTGCAGTTTATATTAGCGTGTAAGAGGCCTACCAAAACGAAAAATGTTACAATATGTTGATACGAATATTTTCACAGGTTACATATATAAAAGACATATTTTGTGGGTTCATCCATGTTAAAAAATTTAAATCTTGATATACCAACATTTTGACTTGATCACACAAGCCATCTATAACCCAGTAGATGACTTGTGTGATCAAGTCGAAATGTCAGTATATCAATATTTAAATTTTTTAACATGGATGAACCTGCAAAATATGTCTTTATATATATATATTATGAAGCTGTGCATATATATAAATATATATATGCTGGCTTCACCATTCACTGTGGACTAACTAAGACCCTAAGTCCAACCACAGTGAATGTATGTTTCTTTTTCAAACTAAATTTATCATTTTCTCAAATAGTTGCCTAAATTAAAGAAAGAATTGTGTTAAAGAGAAAAGATTTAATAAAATAAAATATAGAAAGTTAAAATTATATTTGCAATTATTTTTAAAATATATTTGGTAGAATTTGATAAGATAAATTTTCTTAATTAAATAGAATACATTAAGAAAAGGAATTAATTAATAAAACATTTTTCTGAATTAGATAAAATAATAGATAACAGGAAAATTTTGAAACAATGGGCATGATTCTCCACTAATTAGCAGATTAAAAACATAATGGAAAAAAGGGTATAAATAAAGAACTTTTCTTTTGTTCTTGGTCTTATGCTTGCAGATAACCAGTGCGGAAGGTCAGAGAGAAATATTAAGAATTTTGTTGGAAGAAATTTTGCTGAAAAATTAGACAATATAGCGAACTCTTGCTTGCTGTACTTACTTCAAGCTGCACTCTATTCTTTCGGCATATAAATAAAATCCAGAAATGTGTTGCTCTGCAAAAATGCGGGGGTAATCTCTTTGCCTTCGCTCTCCTGAGCTGTTCCTGAGGCCAGAGTCATAATCATGTAAGCCAGCCAGAGAACTAAAGTGTCTGCCCTGTATCCATGAATATCTGCCCTCAAACATGGAAAAACAAAGTTGAAGAACTGAGAAGACTTGCAGTAAACATATAATGAACTCATATTGACCCACCCCATCGAATTACCGGTAACGCTACCATAAATTCACATAAAAATCTCTTTGTAATTTACAAATTCACTCTAGAGTTATGTTTTTTTTATATATATGTTTTTTTTAATCTACATATTCATATCTTGTAAAATGGTATTTCATTAATTGCTTTCTTTTCTTTTTTTTATGTCATAATGGGTGGGGTTATTATATATAATGGCGGCGATAGCTTTTATAAATTTAATTGAAAATTACTTCATTTAACTTTCCTCCATTATACTCCAGTAATTAAGTTATTTATTTTGTATAGATATTTTTGAAAGAAAAAGGAAACAAATCATAGAAGGTGCAAAACCCTATTTTTAAAATCAAGATTTAATTGCTAAATATTCTATTAGAAAACTTTTCAATATTTTAATTTGATTTTTTTTTGATATATATAAAAGAAAGATCTTTATCAAATGCCTTTATATTTTAGTCAATGAAGGGTTACAAATTTAAAGTTATATTTTAAGAAGCGTGAAATAAAATGTTCACATTTATATTTTAGTAATAAGAGAGAGTACATTTTGACAATATGTATATGTATTAAAAATTATTAAATTGCATTGGCTCTGTGGAGGGTTGGCTAAACTTGAACTAAATCAATAAAATATCCTCCCATGTGTTTTCATTAGTAATTCAAATTTTATAAAGGTGAAGTTACTATTTTTCTGCAGATTTTTCAGTGGTAGTTGAGCTTTTTTAATATATATATTTTGCAGAGGGTTTCTTTTTAAATTTAAAGGTCGTTGACCGTATTTATATGGTATCGTGCCCCGGGTGATCTACTGGGTCGCTCAGCATATATTACAGTGCTTCTTTTTGCCAAGTTTGCTTAGGTTAACATACCTACATTTGGATCTTCTTAAAAGAAATAAAATGTTCTGGATCTCATTTTGATCTCAGTCCCTTCAATGTATGTAACTGGACATAAGCAATAAAACTACGATCCTGAATCCAGGTCACGCATTTAGCGAACGGGTTTCATTTTTCTCTCTAACCTAGCTTAGAGATGGAGAGCTATCCAGTCTTGTGTTAATCTCTTGGTAACTGTTATGTCTTGAGCCTCACAGCCCACTATATGCTATGACCTTTGTGCATGGTCTTGTATATTTATATTTATTAGGAAATCTTTCTCAAAATCTCATCGAAATGTTTCAATTATAGCTGGAAATTCCTGCTGGGGGTTACTTTGTTATTTTGTTTAATCATCAGCAGGGCTACTATTCTAACTGGTCCAAAGTGTTTAGTTGAGTTTGACCACTTATTTAATTCCATGTTCCCCATCCATAAAGTTAATGAATCATCTCTCTCTCTCTCTCTTGATTTCTTTTATGTAACACTTCCATTGGCTGGAATATTTTAAAAAAGAAATTATAATGTAAAATTTTGTCTGTTCTTATCATTACGATCAATGGATCTTTCATATATGTCTATCCGGTTGCAGTGAAAATAGCCTGTGACACTATTAATAAAGCATTATATGAATTCTTTTAATGTAAATAATAAAAGTTTCTGTTATCTTTTATTCACTATAAATAAAACCACTTAGTATTGTTTTCTTTTGTGACATACGTATGTACATCTGATCATTATATATGTAAAAAAATTCCTTTTCGTGGTCTCTTTTATCCCTGACCACTGGGCATACATTAAGATTAAATTCTAGTGAGGTTTGGGGAGTAAGTCACTTAGTAGAAATCTAGAGGAGTAGGTGAGGTTCGAACCCCCTCTATCTGCTTCTCTAGGTTAGGTTAAAGCAGCTCTACTTTTCTTACCGTTACAATATATATATATATTATCAAGATATTGGTTTGTGTTTAAAGTACTTGTCTTTTTGAAACTAAATGTGTTTAGATTGTATTTTTATTTTAGAAGCTGTTTGCAAAATAATTGTATTATTTGTTGTTTATTTATCTATTTTGTTTTTGTAAACTGTAAAGTTAATTTTTATATGTAATTTTTTTAAAAATTTTAATATTTCAAAAAAATCGACAATTGTTGTAATAAAGATATTGATATTTGCAATATATGAAAGACTGAGCTAAACAATAGATATAAAAAATACTATCCTCCTTTTAAGAATAAAGGTGAAAAAATCAAAGTGTCACAGCTTTTCCTATTATATAAAAGATATTTTCACCAGTAAGTCAAATATTATAATTTAATAATTTTAACAGATGTAATTGATGAAAATATTTTAATATATGGGAATTTCTGTTTATAATATTATTTAAAAACAACCACAGTCAGATATTAATAAGACAATAACTAATAAAGATAGTAAATCAGTAATGCTTTTTTGTGCTTTAAAAGATTTCTCTCTTAAGCGATCTCTAGATGTTATATAAAGCTAAAGTATTACAATGAATATATATATATATATATATATATATATATATATATATATATATATATAAAATAAAAAATAACAGTCTCATTTTTCTATTTCATAATAAACTTTTCCACCAGTAAGTCAAGTATTCCAATTTAATAATTTAAAATTGAACTTAAAAAGAAATTAAAAAATGGTTTTGGAAGAATTAGATTTAATTTAACCTGGACTAAGTAATTCTTTATGATGATTAATATCTGTAGAAAAATATAAAGTTCTTCACTTGAGACTATAAATTGCTTTACATAAACCAAAAATATTTTTTTTTTGTAATTTTAATCATCAGAGAATGGGACAAAAATATAATTTATATTTATAAAATTTCAATAGGAAAAATAGAGATGAAATTGAAAATCATTCCATTTTGGAAAAAAAAAATTTAAACTGTAGTCAAGTATTTGATTGTGAAAAATGAAATAAAAATTAAGTTGCTTTAATCTCAGTAAATTACAGAAACATAATGATGAGATTAATAAAATATTTCAATAGGTAGATATTTTTTCAAAATTATGATGATGATAGTGATAATATGACTATCAGTTTTTATTGAAAAAAAAGATGTAATAAAGAAAACATATAAACAATACTGAAAGCAAAGACTACAATGATTATAACTATAATCTTGAAAGTAAAGAAAAAATTTGTTAAAAAGAATTGATGATGTTCTTAAATATTCCAATGCATAAGCTTGTGGTTAAGACCTGTAGAGGTCCCTACCTTTGCATTTTCAACCACACATGCTTTAGGTCTATTGCCTGCGTTAAATAAATTTATAATAGATATTCTTATAAAAGTATGATGATTCTAATTTTATAAAAACAAAAACTTAAAAAAAAAAACAGTAAATGAGAATATAAAGCTTTTAATTTAAATTTATGCAGATAATATAAATTTTAATATAAAATTTGGGTAAACTTATTTTTATCTTTAGGTTTTTGAAAACATTTTTGTTGTATACAAAATTTATTTAATATTTTTTTTGTTTAAAATTAATTTTTGAATATTTCTCTTCTGATCATCTAATTTCGAGTTTATATATTTTAAATTATAAATAATTTATGCATGCCTACTTTCAATTACTAAATTTCAACAGCTATTAAACACATAAATTGCTAATTTGGACATACAATGTTGTTATATTATTAAAGCCTCGAATTCTCTTAAAGAGTATCTTGTAGATACAAGTAAATATCTATTTTTAGATTGATAAAAAAGAAGAATCATGTCTAGTTTTCTGACAATGATTATGTTATTAGTAATTTCATTAAAATAAAACATGTACCATTTTCTGTTTGACAGAATATTGGATTAAATGTGAATTTTATAATACATATAGGTACTTAAAGGCAGAAGATCAATGACTAAAAAGAAGCTTTAAAATGATTGATTGATTAAAGCTACAAAGATACAGATGTTCACTGAAAGTGATCATTTTAGATGTTTCTTTGATGTGTATCAGAATTCAATTAATTCCAGAAATGGACACCCTCTTATATGAGAGAATGATATTTTGAATAGAGTAAAAAAGTATTTTGATCATTTTTTGATTATTGATATAGGAAATGAGATAATAATATTTTAATGATATATTTATTTTATCTACTTATTTAAATTTAGACAAAGATATCCCCAGAATGAAGTCAAATAGCTCTTTGAAATTTTAAAAATGGAAAGGCTGCAAGTCCTAATGAAATATGTGAAGTTTTAAAATATGATAATGATATGTTAGCTTCAAAAATATTGGATTTTTTAAAGAATATATGGATCCATGAAACTATCATGTCTGATATTAATAATGCTTCTATTGTTTCAATTTTTAAAGTTAAAAGAATTAACAAGATTGCAGTAATTATCATGGAATATAATTATTATTTTTATAGCAAAAGGGCATACAGTCATAGAGGGATGATTCCTAGAGACTCAATCTGGGATTAGAAAATTAAAAAAACACTACAGGAATGATTTTTATTGGTAGGCATTTTGTAAAACTGTGATGGGAATAAAGAAATTATATATATATTGTACTGGTCAAAAAGAAGCCAACACATCAACAAACCCAAACTCAAAGTCGGATTCAAACTCAGGCGGTTCAAACTGAATTCAAACCCAACTCACGATCTTAGATCAAGTCAATGGATGACATATATCGACGGTACATGACTATGCACCAAGGAATTAGCTCAACGGATGATGATAATTAATGAGGCCCCTGATTTAACTCCAATGAAGTATAAGACAATAACTAAGAATCTTTATAAGTCAACTCATATATATATATGTTCGGGTTGCCAATATAGACAGTGAGTATTAATATTAAAATAATTTGAATAAAAAAAAAAGTTAAAAAAACCAAATGTGTTAATAAAATGTTTAATAATAATTATAATTTTGTTCAACTTTTAGATTGTGATTATATAGATTACCTCTAGTCTTTAAACGGAATTTATATTTACAATAAGAATGGCAGTCCTTACTATATGCCAATACTATTACGCAATATTCTAGGAGAATTATATATATCTATGCCCCGACGAGGAAGTAAAGGTAGATAAAGGTGTTTGGCTGTGACAGAAATTATGATTCGAATTCTAAAAGAAAGAATGTGAGATTTATTTTCACATTCGTAAATCAATTCTCAAAGAGCAAGATATGTGTTTAGGGAATAACTTTAATATTTAATAGAAAACTTACTTAATTATAAATAAATATGAATTTGTTCGACTTCAATAAAATCAATTCATCACGATTTACGAGCATGAGAGCGGGCTTTACTGGAACTGAGAAATAAACGGTACTGACGACTTATGAGCTATAAGAATAAATATGAAAAGTAATGGCTTGTCTGTGATTTGAGAAAATAGCAGGGCAGCTTGTATTTGACAAGTCTTTTGATGCCCTATATGAAGGATCCATAGAACACGGAAAACCAGGTTGGGTCGTAGCTTCGAACTTTTGGTGTTCCAAATATAAAACGAGCAAGTGAGGAAGTACTTTCTTCCTATGTAATTTAACAAACAGTAATATCACCGAGGACAAGCCTGTGAAGCAGGAGATGGCTCGCGTCAGCAACGTTCAGAAAAATGATGACTTGGTAATCATCTTTTAATTAATAAAACCCATTTTATATAAAGAATACTCTACGTGATGACCTGACCAAGTTGAATTAAAGTCAAACGAGCTTTAACTAAAAAGTACTTAATGCAATTATAGAATCATATTAATCATGCCCCAAACATTATGCTTTCCCTGAATATTAATACAGAAATACAAATTTAAATTAGAATACGTTTATTTTATTCCATTTATCAACCTTTAGCAAAACATTTTTAATATTATTAATGTGGATAAATGAATATTATAAACTCAGTAAAGTGGCTGGGAGCATAGGTTAGAAATTGAGTTAATAATTTATTATTATTAACCATTAATAAAAATAGCAAAAATTGTATAAATCCTTCAACTCGATAATTAATAGAACTGTATCCAATGAGTTCTAGTGGGTAAGAATTACTATAAAAATTAATATAATGTTATTTAACAAGGCAAACGCAATGAAGGAAATTATTATCGAGTTGAAGTTTTACTGGCATATAATTAAAAATAAACAACATTAATAAATCACACGATAAATATATATAATATAATAAATGAACCGCCATCGTAAGAAAA
Organism: Epiperipatus broadwayi; assembly: GCA_028023455.1. Lineage (NCBI taxonomy): Eukaryota > Metazoa > Onychophora > Udeonychophora > Euonychophora > Peripatidae > Epiperipatus > Epiperipatus broadwayi. The sequence goes on along the minus strand of JAQFVV010012561.1, from coordinate 2,578,323 downwards.
GAGAAAGTTAACAAATATTAAATTTAAAGACTAGAGATTAAGATAGAGAATTACTACATAATTTAAAATAGCATTAATACATTAAGGAAAGAGAAGAGCTTTTAACAGTACTTAATTTAAAGGTAGTGTAAAATAAAGTTCGAAGACTGGCCAAAAAGTAGCGGTTCATATAAGAAAGATATTACCATTTCTTCATGGTTGGCTTTTTAAGATTACACACGGCAGAGTCCAGTTGGATGAAACATAGATGCACATTTTGGAAAATTATTTGAATGACATTTTGAAGGATTTCTCTAAGGTTTCCGCAGCTTATGTATTACAGCCACATTGAAGATTTTCAGGGGACTTCAGGAAATGTAGTCAGACTTCTGAAATTAAGCCCCCCTCCCCACCATGGTAGAAACACTATTTTACTTCATAATTTAACTGGGCGGCTTCTTCTCTAATGAAATATATAGGGCTTCTCTTAATGAGGAATAATAGCTGCTTGCAAACTTTTCCTGGGCTCGTTATACTGTATCTGATGCCTTAAGGCTAGCGCTTCTTTCCTAATCAATCTTACAAAAATTTACTAGTTGTTTTTAGATACATTCCTTCGATAAGGTCAAACTCATTAACTTGAATTCATTTTCTAATTAGAAAATGAATTTTTAAAATCAGAAAATAATTTTAATTAGGACCGTCCTAACATTTTAAAGACTTATCTATTTCTAATTAATAAAAACTTTAACCATTGTTTTGGAAGGAGAAAATCTGAAAGCTTATCGAAAGAATGTAGCTTTTAATCTCTAAAAATTTAACATATTATATAAAAGTAAAATAAACATTCCCAGACACAATGAAACTTTCGAACAATTATATATATTTAAACATTTATAAATATATACTCACAATCCACACAGTTGTAATATATATAAATTCATGAATAATTTTATCATGAATTTATTAATAGCATTGATTAATTTAAACTCAAATGTATTAATTTTAACACACATTTATAATAGTTTTTTTTTAAAGGAAACTAGCGTGGACCTAACGTATAAAGCCCCATTGCATTGGAAATTTTAGGTTAGTACAAGGGTTTGAAGTTGGCTACATGTGAAAGATCATGAAGCTAGGATCGAACTTATATCCAACTGCTTCAATATATATATATATATATTACTGTAGTTGATTTGATTCAGTTAGAATGAGAGGGAGTATTATTATTGCAGCTGAAAAATATGATGGATTTGAAATAAAAACGTGGGTTAAAAAGAATATGTACTGGCTCCAACGTTGTTTTTACTTTTTATGACAATTGTTTGTGGAACTGTTTATAAGCTTCTTAATGAAATAGGGATCAAGAGATACAGATTTGATGGCAGAATTTTAAATTTAAATCAATTAAAAGCAAAAACAAGAACTTCATCTTTTTAGATTCTGTATTTATAGAATGTTGATGATTGAGATATTATTTCAAGTTCAAAAACGATTTCCAGAATGTTTATAATATTTTAAATGCAATTTTTAAATATTTTTGTTTAATAATTAATATTCAAAGAACTCAAGTTCTTCAGCAATTTTTACTTTGGATGGTTACAAACTTGAAAATGTAAAACCTTTTAAATATTTTGGCAGTTTTATAAGTGGAAATGTGAACTTAAATGTTGAGGTCTATATTGGCTGCTGCTGTTTTTAATAAGCAAAAAATAAAGCAACTAGGTGAAACTAGAAAGATATTAAAAAAATTCATTTAAGGATGTTCCATAAAATTATAAAAATATAATACCAAGATTATTAAACCAATTAATATCTTCTTCAACTTGCCAGAATGTGATACTATAGAACCAACTATAGTAAAATTAAACCTTCTTGGATTGGACATGTAAAACATATGACCAAATGGAAGAGTTCCTAAAAGAGTATTTGATAATTAAAGTGAGCAAGACTTTTATGGAAGAGATATATCCTATCTATGTAATGAATGAGATATTTTAAAGAAATGAAATATTGATTGCTTTTATTGTGAAGATATAGCAAGGAATAGAATAATTGAAGAACTATAATTAAATATGGTGTCAAACATATTTCAGAATAAAAAGTTTTGTATTGAAGAAATTAAAAGATGCATGGTAATAAAATCAAATAAACAACAACAACAAAAAAATAGGAGCCAACATGTTTTAAATGTGCGTATGTATTTATGATTCACTAATTAGTTTGTATAGCTATTGCAAATTTCTAGAGCAATTGTTTTATTTTTCTTTTCTTTTATTTCGTTGAAGTTGGAACGACTATACTTTTTACAAAAGGTGTTACATGTATATATGTGTACTAATTACATATACATGTTAATATTTACATCTTGGTATACCAGTAATCAAGGCATTAAGATATTATAATTTGGCAAAGAAAATGGTAATTTGATCTTCGTGACCGATGACTTACATTTGTTGTGACAATCTCTTAACATAATTAATTTTGGTTATTTTATTTAGAGTGACTTAAAGCAGTTAATGCAAGTGTACAAAAATTTTTTAAAATAATATTTTTCTAAAAAACGTTTTATAAAATAATAAATTTTTATTTAATTAACATTCAACTTTTTAATTTTGTTTAACTGCTTATATATATAACATTTACACTATTAAAAGTTGAATATATAATTACACTATTAAAAATTGAATATAAAATTATATAAAATATTCAATTTTGTAAAATGATTAAAAAAATCTTTAATAATATTTTTTTTTGCAGCATTTAAATCTATCATCAATCGAAATTTAGTTTTTAATTGCAAGAACAAAATTGAAGTAAAATTGTCGTAGTCTTTGCTTATTAATGAATATTATAAAGAACATTGCATGCGATTAACCACATACTAGAAGTTGATAAATTACACATAATATATTAATTAATAATGCCAGCTTAATATCATTAATTTTAGAACAAGTTAATTATAACCAAGACTCTCACTTCATAAATTTTTCATCATGCCTAAAGGAAAAAAAAATCTTATAAGATGATTGATTAGCAATTTATATTTCAGACTTTCTATTCAGGCAATGATAAGAAGTAAATATATATATATATATTAAAATGACGAATAAAGTTTAAAAAAAAATGCAAAATTTTTAATATTTATCCCAATTGTGGTTTTTATTATTACATATTAATGCTAAACACACACGCACACCCACACACAATTGTAAGGGGATGATCAGGAATTGAGACTGCAAGAATATATTTGATCGAATTCCCATATTTAGGATAGACAAATTAGGTATCGACAAATAAATATGAAGACTGGGCACCTAGAAGGAACATTTCTCATTTATATATATATAAAAATTATTTGTAACCATTTATGCAAATCAAGATATTTACTCAGTATCTTTTCATACTAAATATCATTAAACAAATTATTTTATAAAACCATAAAAATATCTGGCACTCACATACATTTATAAAATCCAAAACAAACAAACGAATGAATGAGAATAAGGACTACCATGCATATAAAAATACTATAATTTGAATATAAAATACACATGAATAAAATATAATATAAAATTAATTAACAATTAACCAAATAAATAAATAAATAAATAAACAATAATAAAACAGATAACTAAATAAATACGTAATTGATAGGATCAACATCCTAAACTCTCATTTTATATATCTTAAACCTATTATTCAAATATTTTTTTCATTTAGAATTTTACTTTTATATTCTTTAGCAAAATAGATAAATACATTTAAAAATTATTTATATGAGTGGCGATAAAATCTATGTACCACTACTGAAACTTATACACATCTGTAAGATATTAAAACAATAACACACATAATTTTAATTAGCATTACATTACGAGTAATCACCGTGTAAGTTTGTTTAACATCTATAATTTATGTTAGCTTGCTAATATTTCATTTATGAACTTGGACAGAAATTTTACATGAATATTTCAAACTAATAACAAGGCTTATAATATTTCTTATAAATTATATAGGATGAATAATATCCTTCAAATATTCTATAAGACGTTCGCTTTGTACATAATTAAAATCACACACGCTTTTTATTTTGCTGTTATATAAAATATTTTTTTATTATATTTATCTACAACTTGACATACAAAATAAATACTACATTTATCAGCAATATTACTATGGCTAGTATATATCATATCATGATTATTTGTATAAGTGAGATATCTGTTTCTAATGAGTTACACAGCACATATAGTAATACATTTGTTTAACTTACACACAAAATGTCGAAGCTTCCAATATAAAATTTAACATAATTTTAGATATACTTAACAATTAATCAAATAAATAAATAAATTATAAGGCCATGATAAGCAAATATCTCTTTACTAATGTATATAAAAAATAATATCTTACCAATTTCATAAAATTGGGTCAGCAATATTTAGATGGCATGGAGAGTTGAGGATTGTGTGAAATACTGAGTTCGAATCCCTTGTATTATATATGTGCAGGTGTGTGTAAGCCTGTACAGTGTATTAATTTAGTTTTATAAAATGAAACGTATTTTACTCAAGGAGTAATATTATTATTTTACCATGTCAGTATCAATGAATATTGCGATTATTATGGTTTAAAATATGTATTTCAAAAATTGATATTTATAGGCATGAATTTTTTTTCTTACAGCTACTTCTGTTTATTAAAGACCATAAATAATATATAATTGCAGTTATTAAATGTATGCTTATATTGGATTATTTATTTTAATGTTTAGTATATCAGCGAGTATGTATATATAAAATCAAAACATTTTTTTCTCGATAATATATATTTTTTAATGTTATTCTTAGAATTGATTTTATTTTATTTTCAATCATTTTTAATTTGCCTTTATCTTTATCCATATAAATCACTTAGATTCACTCATCATTTTCATTCTGATATTGCATTCTATTTCTTATTGTTAAATTTTTTCTTCTGTTTTACTTAATCTTTTAAGTCACTCTCTACCTTTCACTTCCAATTCTTCATCTTAACTTGGATTATCTCCATTCTGATATTGCATTTTATTTTATGTTGTTCAACATCTTCTATCTGTATTATTTCATCTTTTAATTCATTCTACATCTTTTCAAAATTTTCTAATTTTATTTCTTTTTCTATATCGCTTTTTAACCTTTATTCTCTTATTGAATTTTACCTACTTTGTCTTCCCAATTTTTCTGTATATGCTTTATACTATTGCATCCTTTTTTAACTTTGTTTCCATTTGCTTAATTTATTGTTAGACTTTTGCTATAACCCTTTCTATATCTGCCATTTTCTTTTCAATTTGACATTGCTCCATTTCTAACTAAGATTTTATGAAACCTACTTTGTTTTCTAGAACTTATTTTCTCTTGTTTTTTTTTTATATCTTTCACTATTTTTCACTTCAATTATTGATCAATTATCTTAAATTTCTGTTTTAACTTATTCTCCAAATCTTGATATACTTATTTTATTTTATAAATGACTAAAAGTTTTGTTTCATTTGTTCTAACTCCATTTTAGACTCTTGTTGACCTTTCCTACTTTATTTATATACTGCTTCCTTGGTTTTTGTCTTGTATCATTTACTTCTGTTCTTGCTTCTTTTCTTTAATATCTTTTTGCATTTGCATTGCCATCACTTTTATTTGGTTCAAATAACATGTCTTTAATAATGAATTTTCTATTTTTATGATTAGTTGCTAGTTCTAAATCTACTTTCATTTCTTCCATAATTTATGAAAATTTTGTGTGAGAAAGAGTGTGAAATCTAACTTTCTCCATCAATCATCACTTCCACTAAGAACTGGACATATTTTTTAAAAAAAATTGCCAGTCTCATTTCATATTTTACTCTTTTTTTTTTTTTTAAAAAAACCTATAATTTATTACTTATTAATTAAATTATTTTCTTATATTTAATAAGACTCTACCCAACATAAAGTTATTTAATAGCAAAATCTTTCATTTCATTTCATATCAAATGTATGGTTTTTTTTATTTCTGCTTTCATCTTATGTATTTTCAAATTTTATTTCTCAATCATACACAAGAGATCCCACGTCAAACTCATCACTAGTAAAGTTACTAATGAAAGCATCAAAGTTTTCTGACAAGATTCTCTTTAAAAACATGTGATAACTAATGTATCATCTCTAATATATTTCTCTAAATAACCTAATTTTTAGTAATGATCATGTCTAGTAATTTTACAAAATACAAATATCCAATGAACCAAAAATTAAATCTTTGTTATAGATACTATATTGTTTGGCCCAGATACACATCCTTCAGCATTTTTATCAGATAATAAACATATTTTCTAGTGCCAAAATGATGCTACAAAATGAAAATGTACTTAAATATATTCTTACAAGTACTTATTTTATACTTCAACAAATAATTCAAAAAAATAAAGTATATCCTCTCTCAACTATTATATTTAATATTAGCAATAACAAATTAGACAGCAGATTTAAAATTCTAGATTATCCATTGGGTCACTACACTGCTCAAACTTGTTTATTATACTCTTCAAGTTATAGATCTAATAAATATTTTTTTTATTCCTCAAGTTGCAAAAAATATCTCTTATATATTTAACATACTACATACAGAGTAATGATATGTGCTTTCTAATAATAAAATTAAACATTTTGTTCCTTTGGCTTTAATTTTCAATGCTAACTAAACCTTATGTATCTCAGAAGTATAAGATTAATATGGCCCATGATTGGGAAGCCAAACTATATGTAATGAGACTGTGGGAATATATTTTATTAAAGCCTCACATTTAGAAAAGCCAAATTATGTAATGGCAAATAGGTATGATGATTCAAAATGTATAAAGAACATTAAATTAGATTTTTATATATACATATGACAAAGCATGAGTGATAAACATTTAATCTATTAATAGGAAATTATACTTGCAATCATTTCCAAATTATGAGCAGTATTCAAATAAAGGGATTTACCAAATATTCTATAAAACAATTGTTTGTTATGTTATTTAACTTTATTATACTTAAAAGAGAAAACATCTTTATACTATTAAGAACATTTATAATTCTCACTTAGCCTTTATATGAAATATCTTATTTATAAGATCCCTATTTTCTCTGTTGTCTGATTGGTGAATGTATTAATTTTTGTCAGATGTCATGTATCAGATTCACAGTGAAGTGCATTTTTCAAAAAAAAAATATTTGTTTTACAATTAAATCCTAAAAACATTGTCAAGTTCACAAATGGTAGCGGAGTGGTCCCTACATATTTGGTGGCTTCTGATAAGGTACCTGGAACCACTGGCATGAGTAAACAAGCTCAGCTACTGTTTGTATATTTTGGAGAAAACATTGCTAGCCAGCTGTAGAAACAGCCAAAAACACTGATTCATAATTCAGCATTAAGGTGTTCTGTGCTTTCATGGTCTGCCAACCCCCTAATATAATTCAGATAAACAACATATTCAGCAATGTTTTGAAAATGTGTGCACAGACTGACGTTTATGTCATATATATTAATTTATCAAAATAATTAACTTATTAAACATATTATATTTTCATATTTGGGTTATATAATAATAAAAATATGATTAATTTTAACATATATGTGTCTACCTGACATGCATTTATATAAGCCCATAGAGACACCATAACATATGGGAATTGTCATATAATAATAATTAAAAAAGTTATCACATTTAAATAATACATAAATGCACACATATGATGTGTGCATATATAAAAATTGATGATATGGATTAAACTATTAATTGATCTCTTATTATTTATGGTAAGTAAAAGTTTTTTGTAAAAATTTTTTACTCCTTTGACAGTTCTTCATTAGAGGTTTTCTTTTTTTTCAGGTTACTCATAATTAATTTTAAACATCTTTAAAATACTTCAGCAAGCTATTTATTTCATAATCTACAAAGATTTGAAATTTATTATTTTTCAAAATAAAATTGTCTATGAGTCAATCCTTTGTTTTTTTAAACTTTTAATTCAGGCAAAAATTATTTACTTGTTTACTTTTAAATTATAGATATTAAATGTCATTTTCTCTAAAGAATTTCAGGTTTAATAAATACACTAGAAACACATTTTACTTTTTGTTGAATAAAGTTGTTTACTTAAAAAATTTTGGGATTTAAAAAAAATTACATTTTTCATTTTCACTTTTGAAAATAACTCACCAACTGTACTATATATATATATATATATATATATATATATATATATATATATATATATATATATATATATGATGCAGTACCTTTAACTATGCTATTCTGCATATAGATAAAACAGTATATATATAAACTACTTCAGCAAGATTGTGGACTCTCTGGGTAGGTCCCATCCAAATAGTAGTCTGGATAATTGTTATGTTTGGAGAAGGTATAACCAGGTAACTGTTGCATTTTAATCATCTACATTTAGTCTATTATTTGATGAACCTCAGGAAAACCCAGCCATTAAGTTCACAATATGACCTATGGAGAACACAGAAAAGTGGGCTTTTTATTTCTGTGTGAATCTAAACTCTATTGTAGTGAAGAAAGCAGCTGGACTTGCATTCCCTTGCTTCAGTTATAACTTTATGGTAGTTTCAATTTAATCAAAACTTCATTGATGTAGCTCAGGAAGTTAAAGCATACATATGTAATCGATCACTTAATTATAATTAATACATTATAGAACCATTTTAATTTCTGGTTAATGATGTTTAGAGTTTTAGCATAGTGAATGATGAAGGTTTCCTTGAAACCAATCTTATGAAAACTTGTATTTTTATAGTTTACAATTTAAACTTTGGCTGTTAATTATAACACATTACATCTTATTTTCTCAATAAATTAACAGATAGTATTTAAATGCATTTATCCAATATATATATATGTTTGAAAAATTTATTGGTGCAGTGATTGTGTGTGTATATATATATATATATATATATATATATATATATACATATCACTGCACCAATAAATATATATATATATATATATATATATATATATAAAGAGCCTGCTAATAGCTCTAAACAATCTTATTGATTTTATTTTTTATGATAAATGCTACAAGAGAAAATACCTGAAGCTTTTATCTATGATGGTCCCCACCCCCAGATAAGTTTCAAGCTATGGCTTTTGTCATTGAGAAGCTAGGACATTAGATTCAAAATACTAACTCAAGCCAAGCATTTATCTAATTTTTAAATATTAAGAAAAAGATCTAAATCTTCAGACACCTACATATCTTTAACTAAAGAAACTATATGGGTCTGAACTAAATTCAGTGATCCCATATATTAGTAAGCTTAGCAATTTAATATAACCAAAGCCCTTATAGCAAAATTATAATATTAGTAAAAATTACTCATATGTCACATGACCTATATAGCTTGTATTACCAATGTGTAATATATAAAAAGACTTATTTATTTTATTTTTATAATAAATGCTACAAGAGAAAATACCTGCTATGTAGGTCATGTGACATTATAATTTTGCTATTAAGACTTTGGCTATATTAAATGGCTAAACCTATTAATATATAGGATCACTAAATTTAGTTCAGGCCCCTATAGTTTTTTTAGTTAAAGAGCTGAATTTGAAGACATATAGCTGTCTGAAGATTTAGATCTTTTTCTTAACATTTAAGAATTAGATAAATGCTTGGCTTGAGTTAGTATTTTGAATCTAATATCCTAGCTCATTATTGATGAGAGCCATAGCTCAAAACTGGGATGGGGACCACCATAGATAAAAGCTTCAGGTATTTTCTCTTGTAGCATTTATCATAAAAAATAAAATAAATAAGCTTGTTTAGAGCTATTAGCAGGCTCTTTATATATTACATATTGGTAATACAAGCTATATAGGTCATGTGACATGCGACTAATTTTTACTAATATATATATAATTGGTCTATAATTATCTTAGCTAGTCATATAAATATTAATCAGTAAATATTTATTTACATATTTATCTATTCTCAACTAGAAAGTAAAACATGGATGAAAAATTCACACTCCAGTTGTTGAAGATAACTTGATGAATAATAGCTTCTACTCAATGGGTCTTATTGAGAAGTTGTTGGAGAGACATTGACCAATATGCACTTTTTAAAATTTTTTTATTTGCATATTGAATATTTAACCTGTAACATGTATTCTGCCCATTACTCTTCTGAGTATTTAAATGGTCATAAGGTGTTACATATGATGGGTGAGAATGACTTCTGGTCAACAAGGGGTTTGAACATGCTCATCTTCAGATTTTCAATTATATGGATGGCTGAAGAATTGAAGAATGGAGAAGATTGAAGCCTGTCCATTAAAGTTTGAGATTTGCTATCTTAATATAAATCAAGCAATGATTATATATGTCTAGGAGATGATGATCTGGAATAAATTATGCATGCTAGTTCAGCACAAAATACATGTATTGGAGATTATTTATATTTTTCACATGTATGTGGTTATTTGTATCGGTTATATAAGATGGAGAGGATGGCTGAAAAGGGCTTGAAAGTCTGGGTATAAATTTCTTGTAATTACATATTAACTAATACAATAATACTAAACATAAAAAATATTACAAGTATTAATTACATCTATTAGTTTATTTTTATCTTTGAAATATATATATATATATAATGATATTTTGTTTATATAATTTATTTCACGTAACGTTGGCAATAAAAAGTTATTAATCTTTTAGTTTAGTAATTTTTTAATAAACTAAGATATATTTATGATTATATTGTTTTTGATAGTTGTAATAAATTTAGTTTCAAAATTAATCATTTTTTTTCAATGTTGCTTAGTTAATAATATTCAAAATGTCCATAAAATATTAAAATCTTTCTACATCTAAAAATAATCAAAATGGCACGCATATTGGAAAAAAATTACATAAACATTAGAAAATAATCTGTGATTACAAGATAAATAATAAATTTTATAATTTGACAAGAAAACTAATAAGCTGTTATAAATCTTGTAAAAATGATCTGTGGGATAATTAAATCTTCCAATGCAATTCCTGAAAGTACGCAGAAAAATATCCATAATATTAAAACTATAGATTAAATGATTAGTTAAAAGATTAAGTAGCTGGGATGACTTAATTATTATTAAGACTGTAACTCAGATGACAGTTATTAAGCATGTTAAAAAAATTATTCAGTTTGCTAATTGCAATAATAATTAGAATTTGTAATTTAAATATTGACGATATTTGTTCCACCTTTTTTCTTTCACTTTCTACATGTATGTTTATATAATATATATTTAAATTAGCAGTGGTAGCCTTACGTAACATTTTGCAGAATTAATTTATCGATCGATGCTGCTTTCAGTTGTAATTAATGTAACGTTTGATAACTATAATATTTGCAATATAAATAAGAACTATTTGGGCTACTTATTTTATTTTTTTCTTGAATTTTAATTAGCTATTTTCCATTTTCGTAATATTTTATAATATATATTTAATACTTGAAATGCCCTATAGCTATATTATTTTGGCTACGTTCCCCCTTTAACTAAAAAAAGCTGGAATGGAATGCTAAAATTAGAATAATTTAATTATTAGGCGTTTCAAATATTTTACATAGATTTCAACTAGTGACATGCACATTGATGATTCTTAGTAATACTAATCTCCACAGTAATTCATATTAAAATTATGAGTTATAGTTGACAAAGTTAACGTGACATAACAGAAAACAGACTTCTATATGTAAATGAGCCAATATATATATATATTTCATATGTCATAGCATCGGCCGGGATGCGAACCCATACCCGTCTGCAAACAACTACTTGCTTGCAAGGTAAGTGCGATGACCCCTCGGCTAACAACGCTTGACACAAAATATTATTTACTTAATAATATTACTAACTTGAGTTTATTACATATGCGACAATGGACAAATTAATAAAATGCAGTAGCCAATAATATCATACAAATACAGCATGCAAGATAAAACTTGTTATATAAAATAAGTTGAGAAACATTTTAAGTGGATATTCCACATAGTTATAAATAATCACTTATAAAATTATCACTAAGTCAATGTAGTATTGATATTCAAATATATAAAAAAACAAAGATTAATAATGGAAAAAATAAAAAATTCAAATGCTATATATATATGCCAAGAGGGAAGATAGATGATAATATGGATACATAGTTCATAATCTTATTAGTTGACATTAGCAAAATTTAAATTATTTTGTCTAATAGGTATAATATGTTGACATATATAATTAACTAAAAGAAGTAAATTACCCTCCTTCAGACTATAAATCGAAAGCACTCTAAAGTTAAATAAAGTATCAAGAATGAAATGGATCCATCTATTCTTGGAGCTTTGATATTATAACCATATCTTTGTCGACATTGTTGGTAATTCAGAATAAAATTAATAAATCAATGACATTTAATAATTATTAAACCAATGATCAATTATACATGAACATGCTGGAGACAGAATCTTTTAATATCCTGTTTATAATAATTAAATAAGATTTAATATGCAAACATTAAATTAAACATAGCTCAATGTGTGTGTATGTATATGTATATATATATATATATATATATATATACATACATATATATATATATATATATATATATATATATATAAAGGAACTACCTACCCCCCCAGTTTATGAATCAAAAATAATTTAAGTGTTGATAAAGAGATTAAGAATAAAATGAATCTAACTATTCTTAGACTTCTGATATTTATAAGCATACCAACATCAATGTAATTCAAAATCCAGAGTGAAATTAATATATTAGCCAAGTGAAATATGGCACTTAATAGTTATTGAACTAATAATAAACTGTATTTAATTCAATGTTTAATATTATATTTTATTTAATTATTACAATAAAATTGTAAAAGAGAGATTATGTCTCTGGCCTTGTATAATTGATTATTACTTTAATAACCCTTAAGTGGGATATTACATCTGGATGATAAATTAATTTCATTCTGAATTACCAACAATGTTGAGAAATGCATGATCATGAACATCAGAGCTCCAAGAATAGGTGAATTCATTCTATTCTTGATCTTTTGTTTACATTTAGAGTGCTTTTAATGAATATACTAAGGTAGCATGATTTATTCCCTTTATTTACATACAATTGAGTCATGAGGTACACTGCATTTAACTGTGTGGCTTCAGTTATATATTATTCAAATTGAAAAGTAAACAAACAAAAATTATATAAACAAACAAAAAAAAACATTAAAATTTACAAATATTTATGATATTCAAGTTACCATTCTTTCCCTCTGAGTGCTATACATGATTATATATTGTAATTATTAAAAACTCATTTTAATTGAGTGTTAAGAAAAGATAATAATTAATATTTAAAACTTTTATATTGCACTAAGCATGCTTTCAGCTGATCACTGATAGAATCATAGTGCTGTTTGTTTAGCAGTTGAAAAGTATGCCTATATATGGATGTAATTTATTATGCAAATGATTGCAGTATTCCATTTTTTGGCAATGGAACACATGAATCTTTTCGATTGATTGCAGTTGGATCCTTTGCAATCATTCATGCCTTTTTGTACTTTTATTTTCTATCATCTCTTTCAGTGTAAACTGTCTTCACATTAGTAGGAATAAAAATATTTTTCATGGCAAGTTAGTGATTGTTTATGTTGAAAGCTCATACATTTTATTTTTCCTTTATTATCCTTTTCAAATTTGATGTGCATTATTGTGCATAATAGAGTACTTTTCAAGAGAACATGCTAATGATAATGTTGATTTAAAAAAGAGATCATAATTTCTTGTTAAAGAGACTAGTCTTTTATGTTTTTATATAAAAAAAGAAGTTTCAATAGCAAGAAAATCAAACAATTTGCTAATCACTTTATTTTAAAATAAAAATTCATTAATTAGTTTTTTATTTTATTTTTTCTGCTTTAGTGAATGTATAAGTGAACACATATTCAGTAATATATAAATAAATATCCCTCCTCAACTTTTTGTTAATTATTATATTACTATTTTAAAATTTTTTGTTTACACATATAAAAAAACATTCGTATTATATAAAGGTGTTAGAAAATTATTGAACAATTGCAGTTCAATAAATAATATATATTCTATTTTAATCAATGTTTATCAAAAAAACATGAGCTATTATAGTTGTATTTTTATATTGGACTATTTTCATCATATAATATGTGTATGGAATGTCTTTAGAAAAATTTAACTTTATTTAAATATTCCAAATACATTCAATTGTTAGTAATAGCACATCAAACAGGTTAGTATATGCACAATGTTTCGTGAGGTCTTCTTCAGGTGTTACTGGCCTGACCAGTGGCAGTACTAGTATGGGATTCAAACCTGGGTCCTTAGATTTTTGAGTATTGAATTTTAAGATACTAACAATTGAATGTATTTGGAATATTTAAATAAAGTTAAATTTTTCTAAAGACATTCAATACGCATATTAAGTGATGAAAATAGTTCAGTATAAACATACAACTAAAACACCATCATCACAAACCTTCAGGAAAACAATGAGGTATTATACAAGATTATTACTTCATTTTTGTTTAAAAAACATAAAAGAATATTACCTTGTCTTGCAGTGGTGGTCGAGAGGTCAGCGTGACTGCCTTGCACTTGCAGGCAGTTGCCCAGGTTGAGGATTCGTGTCCCAACCGATGCTATGACACTTAAAAAAATATTATCTTTGATTTTAATTAAAAAGTCACTTATTTTGTTTATAATAGTATTAAAACATATTTTTTGTCTTTGTTGGTTTTGCGATAAAAAGTTAATTGGCTGTCAAATTTGTCTATTGCAGTTAATTAGAGAATGATTTAAATCAAGAGTTCCCAAAGTGGTCAATATTGACCCCCTGGGGTTGATTTGAACTTTCTAGGAGTTGCTAGTTTCAATAAAAAAATTTGGGGGTAGATGACAGCAAAAATAGACAGACACCCTTGCTATCGCTATTCGCTATTTGTTTGTTATTTTAAAACATTTATGATTCCAATAGGTATCTAATTAAGAAGTAAAATAATTCTAATTTTTTTTTGATAAAACACATTATATACCAAACTTGAAAACAAAAAGGTAAAATGTGTCATTAAAAGAGTCCACACAAGAATGTATGAAAATACATGTAGCACAAACATGTCTGTCCATTATCTTATTGAATGTACCAAAGTAAGTGTGGACATGAAAAACCATTGGATGGCTGCACTTTCTTGTGGTGGGACAAGATGATATTTAATATTAGCCAAATCTATCAGTTTTGTGGTCATGCTTTCATAAAATACTATAAATTGATTCATTTAGTGTGACATGTACTTGTTTGTGATTTGAGCTTTGAATATAGATATTTATTGAGGAGTAATACTACAAAAAAGAAAGCCAGAGGATACAGTTTATTTATTTGAGTTTGAACAAAAATCTTCTGTTTCAAGTAACTACTTACTTTATTATGTAATAAGCGTCTGAAAAATTCGAAGGTAGGGACCTCTACAGGTCTTAGCCATAAGCTTACGCTAGGAAGAAAAGAAGAAAACCTTCTTTACTTCAACCTATTTTTATTGTTTTTTTATTACAGGGACTGTCAAAATTTGTTTGTTAATAAAAAAAAAATTTTTTTTATGATAATCATGTGACTGAACCAAAAAAGAAATGCTGACAGCACATCTTGGACTATTTGAAGCTAAGATTTATCCCCTCATTATCAAACAAACATTTACTGAGGTGCGTTATATTGCAAAAAAAGTATTTAGCAATAATATTATGAAACCATCAAAACTAGCAGATCTTATGAACAGAATCCACCCTGACAAAAAAGAAAAATATTTGTCATACTTTCAATCACTTAAAGATAAACTTCTGAAGGGAACCATGATAAATAATATATTTGTTTCAGCATTGAAACAAAATAATGATGGATTAAGGGCATTTTAAAACATAACTCTACTTATGACAAGGTCTGGTGAGCTGCACACTATTGGGGAGAAACAGATTTTACCAGTATCATAAAGTTATTGAACACTGTACTCCTCAAACCTGCACAAGATGTTATAAAAATGATTTCTTTGAGCAATAACACAGTTCAAAGACATATCAACAAAATGAGTCATGATGTGAAAAACTGATAGTGTGATTATTTGCAAAAAATGTCCCCCCCCCAACTTGATGAGTCAACATTACCCACTAATGGAGCTTTGTTGCTGGCAAACGTTCATTTTATTCAAGATCAGAAAGTTTTTGAAGAGCTGCATTTTGCTAGAACTTTAAAAACTGACACCAGAGGTGAATTGATTTTTAATTTAATGGAGTTATTTTTCAGCCAAAAAAGCAATTCCATTGACAAATATAATATTTGTTGTGACAGATGGAGCACTAGCTATTGTTGGTTATAATCACTGTTTCATAAGTTATCTGAAACAATACATGCCTAAAATGCTTGTAGTTCACTGCATAATCCATAGGCAACATTTAGTAGCCAAGAAACTTAGTGACAAATTGTATCAATCATTTCAGATGTTATAGCAGCTATGAACAAAAATCCAAATAACACTTTAAACATTAGATTGTTCACTCGATTATGCAAGGAAAGTGATAAAAATTTCTATTGGTTCTTTATACTGAAGTCTATTGGTTTTCAAAAGGTTTATGTTTGGTAAGATTTTTTGCACTTTTCAATATGTTTTAGATTCAAATATCAGCCTTTTAAGCTAAATGTGCATACGCTTTGTGAGTGTTAATAATAAATGAATACTTTCTCACCAATACAAGATATAGTATTTATGCAGGAATAAAAGGAATCCTCTTATTCCTACAACTCAAATGCTTATATATGAGCAAATCTGAAGTACTGGCAAGTAAAGTGTGAGGATGGAACTATCACTTTAAATTACTATATACAATGTCTGAATGAATGACATGGGTGAAATTGTCTAGAATTTACTAAACATCATTCCAACTAAAACTTAATCATATATAAATAAGCATTTATTTTATATAGCATATGTTTACAATTGTATACATTCAAATATCAGCCTTTTAAGCTAATTGTGCATACGCTTTGCGAGTGTTAATAATAAATGAATACTTTCTCACCAATACAAGATATAGTATTTATGCAGGAATAAAAGGAATCCTCTTATTCCTACAACTCAAATGCTTATATATGAGCAAATCTGAAGTACTGGCAAGTAAAGAATGAGGATGAAACCATCACTTGAAATTACTATATACGATGTCTGAATGAATGACGTGGGTGAAATTGTCTAGAATTTACTAAACGTCATTCCAACTGAAACTTAATCATATGTAAATAAGCATTTATTTGATATAGCGTATGTTTACAATTGTATACATTCAAATATCAGCCTTTTAAGCTAATTGTGCATATGCTTTGTGAGTGTTAATAATAAATGAATACTTTCTCACCAATACAAGATATAGTATTTATGCAGGAATAAAAGGAATCCTCTTATTCCTATGACTCAAATGCTTATATATGAGCAAGTCTGAAGTACTGGCAAGTAAAGCATGAGGATGGAACCATCACTTTAAATTACTATATATGATGTCTGAATGAATGACATGGGTGAAATTGTCTAGAATTTACTAAACATACACTATATAAAATAAATGCTTATTTACATATGATTAAGTTTCAGTTGGAATGACATTTAGTAAATTCTAGACAATTTCACCTATGTCATTCATTCAGACATCGTATATAGTAATTTAAAGTGACAGTTCCATCCTCATGCTTTACTTGCCAGTACTTCAGATTTGCTCATATATAAGCATTTGAATCGTAGGAATAAGAGGATTCCTTTTATTCCTGCATAAATACTATATCTTGTATTGGTGAGAAAACATTTATTATTAACATTCACAAAGCATATGCACAATTAGCTTAAAAGGCTGATATTTGAATGTATACAATTGTAAACATACGCTATATAAAATAAATGCTTATTTACATATGATTAAGTTTCAGTTGGAATGATGTTTAGTAAATTCTAGACAATTTCACCCATGTCATTCATTCAGACATTGTATATAGTAATTTAAAGTGACAGTTCCATCCTCACGCTTTACTTGCCAGTACTTCAGATTTGCTCCTATATAAGCATTTGAGTCATAAGAATAAGAGGATTCCTTTTATTCCTGCATAAATACTATATCTTGTATTGGTGAGAAAGTATTCATTTATTATTAACACTCGCAAAGCGTATGCACAATTAGCGTAAAAGACTGATATTTGAATATATACAATTGTAAACATACACTATATAAAATAAATGCTTATTTACAAATATGTTTTAAAGTTTTTGGAATACAAGGATTTCAGTTTAAAAGAAAATTTACTTAAGAGTAAAACAAATATTATTTACCTGACTTATTTGACAAATTTAAGGATGTTAATTTACAACTGCAAGGGGACAATTTGAATCTCATCAAAGCAACACCAGTCATATTGGCTTTTGTTGCTAGATTAATGTTTTTAAAGCATAATTTTACAAGATCTGAGCTTTCCCAGTTCCACAACTTATTTAAGATAGACACATTCCAAGAAGAAAACATCTTGCTGTATACCAACCACTTAGAGGCTCTATACATATTTTTCAAAACTACGTTCAAAGATATTCTATCATTGGAAATACCAGATTGGATAATAAACCCATACATCACTAGTGCAGATCCAAACATAATTTGAAAAATGAGTTGATAACTATCAGAATAAATGAGGCTCTCAAGGTACAATTCAAACAGGATTATCAAAAATTTTCGCTGCAAAAGATATTCCACTTCTGTACCCAGATCTATGGACTGTTGTATAAAAGTATTTGCTGGCATTTCAATCATTTATCTGGTAGAGAAAGGCAGTGTAGTTTTAAACCTGTTTCAGAACAGACATCTATTGCATATCACTAATTTAAAACTGGACAGAGATAAATTATTGACAGACACCAGATATGCTCATCACATTAAATTCAGTTTTCCAAGCTAATTTATTTGGTATTCTTATTTTTATAATTCTGATTAAAATCTTTTGTTGTTGTAATTTTGTTGATGTTTAATTCTGTCTGAATATGCTGATTGGGTCACTTCATTTTTATGTTCAATGAAGTGATTTCAATATTTGAACTTATTTTTGAATTTACATATTTTCATATTTTAAATTTACATATTTATTTTATAAATGTCAGATATTAAAAAAAAACTGCATATTTTTTTGCTTTAATTTTCGTTAGTATAAGTTTCGATATTAAATGTTGCATAAGATTAGGCCATATTCAGTAATCCTTTTATCTTTTTTAATTATTAATTAAAAGTGATTAAATTGCAATGTTTGATGTCTTGTGAAATATTTAATATCGAGTTCTGTACAAATTTATTAATTTGAGTAAGTAAAGTAAATGATTAGGGAATCGATGGTTTTAAAAGTTATTGGTAAAGAGATCTGCTGGCTGAAAAAAGTTTGGAAACTCTTGATTTAAATTGTTAATTTAAAGGGCATCTATGTCATGCTCTTCTTGTTGATTTGTTTTGAAATTGAGCAGTATATAAGACATTTACAGTTAGTTATTGTAGGAAAACATTTATGCCAATTATTTTTAAGTTAATATTTTTAAAAAAACTTTTATCAACCCAGAGCTAGTATGTGTGTCTTAGTTTTTCAGACAAGTGAACAAAAATTCTTAGCAAAAATAAACAGCTAAAGCATTTTGAAACATTTGACATTTTCTCTGTTTAATGATATAAAAAATAGTTTTATTTTAAATCTAGATAATCAGCTAATAAAAATGGCTGAAGTTTGGAATCTACATTTCAAGCATGGAGAAAACTTCTTGATAAGTAATAATTTTCACAACTCAATGAATTTACTTGTATTATTGATAGAAAATAAAAATATTTGTTTTACTAACCTTCTGGATAAAATTATACAAGAAGATGGACAGTTAAAGCAAAAATGGAAACAAACTGTTATAATAAAAATTTCTAGTATAATAACAAGAAAGAATTTTAAACAGAGGCAAAACCTCTCCATAAAGTAGTGCCACTCAGTGCAAGCCATAGTAATCAATGGATGCAGGAATGTTTGTGCATAAAATCCCTATCTAGTGCCTACTCACCCAATATCCCCAGACTAGTTTCCAGCTTGTGGTTTTATCAGTGAGGAGCCTTAGATCTGAGAGCACTGCATCTAGATTTTAAGATCTAATGCAACTCTCCAGCAGCCACCTTTTACCTTATTAGCTAACTATAAAGCTTTGAGACCAAAATGAAAATACAATAATGTTTTTAATTCAAACTCATTAGTTTATATAGTTATATGAATATAAACTCAGTACAGCATTCATACTTTTTGGTGTCTTGAGTTCTTTAATAAGCATTGTCACCATAATCCTATTAGGCAGGATTGGTATTAAGCCACTAAAGATTACATGATTACTATTCTTTTTGCTTTCACAACCTGTTTAAACAGAAGCAAAACTGTCTATACAGTAGGGTTGAATTAGATCCTAAGACCTATGTGCAGTGCTCTCAGATTCAAGGATCCTCACTGATAAAAGCCACAAGCTAGAAAGTAGTCTGGGAATATTGGATGAGTAGGCACTAGATAAAAATTTTATGTACAAACCTTTACAACATCCATTGATTACTTTGGCTTGCACTGAATGGCAATATTGTATGGAGAGTTTTGCCTCTGTTTAAACAGCTTATGTAAGCAAAAAAATAGTGATCATGTGATATTTAGTGGTTTAAAAAATAATTTTCTTTTTAAAAATTTGTAAAAAGTTCCCAGTGCAAAAAAAAGGTAAACAATTTAATAATTTTTTTTTCTATTTTTTTTAAAAAATTATTTGGCTCAATTTTCGATTATTATTAGTAACGATGAATATGAAATATTATATATTTAATATTCTTGAATTATTCATATATATATATATGTAAAATAATCTTTATTAAAATCTTAATTAATTCTGTCAGTAAATAAAAACATTGAAGTAAGTCATAATATATTGTAACTTGTAGAAATCGGTGAGAGCAAGATCGACTAGAGGAGCCACAAGAGGCTATGATTGAAAGGATAAGAGCCATAACAATTTTTATACCCTCAGTGATTGATCTAACATATTGGACAAAACAAATGGTAATCTAAAAACATGCAGACATATAAGCTAAAATGTCTCTCGATAGTTAAGCTGTGGGTTTATAAACCAAATGCCATATGCTACAATAAGAAGCTATATAGAGAAGTATTTATAACAACATATTATAAAAATACCAAGCAACATTATTAATAAATCAAGAGGAAAAGAAATCTCAACTCATTCTAGCACATATAAATAAAAGACTCTTAGTATTGTGAGCATATGCTATTGAGGTTACATTTAAATTTATTTCTTCTATAAATATCTACTACAAGTACTTTTTTTATCCGTCTTCTAAATATCTTTTAAGCATCTTCTAAGCATCTCATTGCTTTGATCAGATAAAAACATTATTTAATTCTTATAAAATTTAAAATGTTCTTTTAAAATCTATACAAACTATCTTATGAATCTAATTTCATCATTATAAAAATAAATTCAAATAATATGGTTCGTAAAACAAATTAGATATCTTAGGATAAAAAGATATTTAAATTATAAAATAAATTCTCTTTGATTCTTTAGATATATTCGATTCAGTAATGAATGAAATCCTAGTTAATAAAATAAGACATACACTTCCCTTAAGCTAATGTCTTATTATAATTATGATAATAATAATCCTCTTGCTAACTTAATTAAAATAAAACATGATCTCTTAATTTTAAAATAAGTTAATGAATAATCTAGGACTAGACTCATAATAAGAATGGATAAGAAATTTAACAGCCATTCTAAATATCCTTGAATAAATCTACTTAAACATCTTCTAATATATAGCTAGATTCTTGTAAAATTAAATTTTATTATAATATAATAAATATGATGTTCAAATTTGAAAATAGATTTTAAAATAAATATGCATAGTGATTTGAAATAAACAAATTAAACTAGTTGAAGTGATTCAATGTAGTAAATCGAATTATAATTTTTCATTAAGCAAGTACATCTTTCTTAGATGTTCTACTAATGCTTAAATAATTAAATAAAGTGACTCTTTTTAGATTCAATATTTATGTATGCTTTTAGCAAATACACTTAATATAGTTTATAATATTTTATAAGTACTTACACTTCTAGTCAATATGTGGAATGATTTCTGGTCATAAGTGGAACGATGTGAACAATCGACTATGAGAAATTTCTTAAATAACAAATACAAATAATTATTCTACAGAAAAACAAATACAAAATTACAAATACTCCATATTTGAGTTCACATAGTCAAAGACTCTTACAACTTTATTTCTTCAAAATTATGACAGAAGGATTTAAAATTTACATCATGTTTTATAAAAATAAATTCAATTGGATTAATTAAAAATAATCCAGCAGATTAAAATAAACTTTCGATTGTTTAATCATCAAAAAATTCTCATATAATATTCATATATGTTGAGTCCCTTTTATGAATATTTGTCATACTGAATAATAATAATACCTCACCAATACAATGATGAAGGAGTGATAAGACAGATATATATTGTATACTTATCTGTAAATACACGTTAAAACTTTAAAATTAATTATTTATTGTATTTTGTCCTCATTATTAGTAAAGCTCAAATATAGGACTTACACATTTACAATGAATTATTCACATTTAAGCCAATCATAAATACTATAGAGGTGAGGTAGAGTTCTTCAATACCTTGATAAAGCCACTAAAATACCAGATAAAGCCATGGTAGAAAATTACACATGCTTTGTTAAACATACTATAAACTACAAACAAAATTTGTCTTCCAATAATTAAATGAGGTAAAGTACAAAGTATGACTGTGTAGCTCAAAAGAACACATCTACTTTTGAGGGCTAATAAAAAATTTAGGACTTCATCACTAATCAGGAAAATAATGAGAATGTACCTCATGGATAAACTATTAAATAGGAATTGCCGAAACCAAACAGGTTGGCCTAATAAGTATCCACATATTTTTCCTAAAAAAATATGAAATGCTCATGATAAATTATCAGTTACCAAAGGCTATATTCTGATGGATTATCATGCATTAATTCCAGTTAGAGATTTAATTGTGCAATTATTGCATAAATGACACCCAGATGTAGCCAGAGGAAAAGCTTTAGCTCATAGCTATGAATGGTGGGTGAACATTAGTTGTGATATCAAAATTTTCATTAAAAGTCATGATTAATGTCAATCAAGTGCTAGGTGTCTACCTGAAAAATTTAAAGCATGACCTAAAACTTTAAAAACATGGCAGCATATCCACATCAATCATGCTAATCCATTCAATGGATTTTTTGTGGTTGTTAATTCATATTTAGGGTGGGCTGAATGCACATTAATGAAAAATGCTAGTTCCAATGAGACAATTGGAAAAAAAATATGTAAATTTTTTTTACATTAGGGCCTTCCAGAAATTTTAGTTTTTTGATAATGAAACCAAATTCATATTGGATAAGTTCAAAAAATGTATAAAAAATGGAAGATAAAATACATATTTTCATCTTTGTACCATCCTTAATTAAGGGGATTAATTAAAAAAGCTGCCCAAAATTTAAAATTATCAATAAACAAATTAGGAAAAATGAAAATAAAGGAAACAGTTGATGCCATACTTCTTTATTATTATTCAAATCCAGCTGCTAAATGTGGAAAATTACCCAGAGAATTATATTCAGGTTGCAAGCTACATATAGAATTGTCAAATGTAATACCTAGTGAGGATTATAGTAAACAATAAGCTACAGTGTGCAGGTTTGTGCTAGATAAAAGTGTGTTGGTCAAAAGTAGCCTAAGTAAATTTGGGACACAAGCAGTAGGTAAATGACATCTATTGAAACAAGTAGTGATTATATAAGCAAAGGGGAATGAAGGCAAATTATTACACAAGCATGTAAATGGATTGTGAAAAGATGAGCGCATAGACTTAACACTGGTAATATTTGTGGAAACTGATTCTGACACAAAATATCAAACTGAGGAACCTAACTTGACATGCCCTAGCTTAATGAGAAAATTCAAACATGTATGCCAACACAAATGAAACAGATGCAAAGCCACCTCTTGATCAGGGTAAAAAAAAACAAAACAACAGTAAATCTCTGAAGTAGAGGGAAATGTATTATGTGCATGTGTGTATGTTAAGCTAAATACATATATAAAGTTAGAGAAAACGCATAAAGACAAAGTTAATATTTAATATCTATTAAACCATAGGCCGAGCGCTTTCGAAAAACACGGTTCTTTACTTTGTTATGTATATGCATGAATGTTAAAATACATACATATATAAAGGTAGAAAAAATAATATATAAAATTGAGTGAAAAATAATTTAAATAAAATTTATCAAATTAGTAAATAAAAAAAATCGGATTTACAAAAAGATTAACTATAAATCAGATAAAAACACTTTAATAAGATCCTTTAAAATCTCAAAAGAGATAAGTTATTGAATTCTGACAAAAATCTAACTAAAACTAATTAATTAATAATAATGAAAAGTAAATTTTACTTATGTCGAATGCATATATAGATAAAAAAAATATTAAATAATGTCAGCAGAATCTAAATTGATCAAACAATTTGAAGCAAGAAATTAAAATAATTCATCAGAAAAGTCCATGATCTATAATTATTCAATCAAGAGACACTTGCTGGTGAAAGTTACATGTGTTAACAGGGATTTGCAATACCACGGGACTTGCCTCTAAATGTGTCAAAGCAAATCTAGGAACTTCAACAGGCTGCATTGATGTTCATTATGATTTTTGGTGCCTTTGAGTTTATATATAGTTTAAGTTGCATATAGTTGAATATATGTATATTTGTAAAATTAACGATATAATAAATATTATATATTAAATATATATCATTTACAGGTTGCCATACGCATTAGTCTTTAATAGAGATAATTTTATAAGCATATGTCTGTTCTGAAGTATAAAGATCGTTCAAAGATTAAGTAATTGCTAACAATTTCCATTTTTCATAAACGGCTCATTTTCATTGTAAATATCATAGCAGTTTGCTTTGTTAGATTATAAGATTAATAATAAAAATATTAATAAAGGTCATACTTTCTATGTCTACATACAAATCAAACTAATAATACTTAAGAATATAGTCATTAATTTATTAAAAAACTGATGCTTATTTATAATCATTTAAACAGCAGCTTTTTGACAAAGAAATATTGTCAAGTAAAGTTTATAACTTTATCATAAATATTGTTTATCATTTCCAATGTAGTTTGTTTTTAATATAATAACAAATCAAAACAATTTGACAATTAAGATAATTAATTGCATATTTTTAGATCTTTTGTTTTGTTCTACTTTGTCATTTTATTTTACGTTATTGATAAATAAATTAAAATGTCACTTTGAGTAATTAAGTGATACGGTATTAGTATTTTTGCCATTCCATGATTGTTTTATTTTAAGAAATGTCAACATAAACAATTTTAATTATCATGTTTATTATTACTATTGTTCTGAAATTTTTGCAATGTGGTTTCCTAAATGAATTGATGATTTAAGCAAAAACATTTTAGTGAGTAAAAGATAATCAATAGTTTTTGTAAAAATTGTGTTTATTTAGTCACAAGATATATAAAATTTTGTCAAGCGTTAGGTCATCGCAGCTGCCTTGCTCCTTGCTAAACAAGTAGTTGATTGCAGACGGTTGTGGGTTCGCGTCCCGGCCCATGCTATGACATATGAAAAAAAAAACGATCTATAAAATTATGTCAGGGATCCCTATGCAGTACTTTTATTTGTTGTAGATTTATAACTAGTTTAATTTTTTAAATTCAGTTTCTAAAGTGTAGCTATTTAATACTTATGAAAGGCAAAAAATGTTTAAATTTCTGAAATCAGAACTATCAAAATTTGTGTGTCGGAGGTGGGGTGGAGATGGTGATTCTCTTGCCTGTTACAAATAAAACACGGCGCTAGATAAATAAATAATTCATTATATGTAAATACAGTGTGGAATTAATAAAAATAAATAAATTGATAATTTTTTTTTTGATAAACAACATTATATTATTGTTCTCTAGGCGTTGTTATGAAGTATTTTTTAAATATTGTAGGCTTATAAATATATGTTTTTTTTTACTCAACTTTAAAAAAGAGAATTATTGAATATTAAATTTAATTAAAAGTTATAATAGTATAGTAGATCATCTATATAAAATCATTTTAATGAATTTAAATTAAAAATTCCAATTTTTTTGTTAAATAAATTTTTGAATTAATGCATTTCACATTTTCTCTATAGTCTATATTTTGCATAATCAACTTCTATTTCTTGCAAAATTAAAGCGATAACAAATCATAAAAGTCAAAGCATGCTACTTCTTGAATTGCTTCAGTTTCAATCATTTCAGAGCACATGTCTAAACACTGAGATTGATGAGATCTTTTTAAGATAGAATATAGTTTGTACATCTGTCATCATCATCATCAACTATTATTAATCCACTGTAGAATGAAGGTCTCTCCAAGTTTAATCCATCTTCTCCGATCTTTATCTTCTCTTCTCTACATCACCGCTGCACACTTTCTTATTTGATCCATCCATCTCACATGTGGTCTCTTTCTGGGTCTTTTACGACCTCTTAGAATCCAGTTTAAAATTTCAATTGTCCATCTATTATCATCTCTTCTAGCAATATGTCCAGCCCAACTCCACTTCAATCTTTTAATTTTTTCAATGAAGTCAGTAACACCTGTTTGTTCTCTTATCCACATATATATATATAAAATTAAGAGCGTGCTAATAGCTCTATTTGTTTATCATATATATATATATATATATATATATATATATATTGTGACCATCTGAATGGGCACAAGGGTTTAAGATACTTTGTATCTGCACTGAATAGTTATATTATATTAAAAAAAAATGAAATAGCCTTAGAATTTTAATTTTTTTTTTGCTGGAGATTGTTTAAAGCTTAGATATGGGTTGCTTATGTAGTTTATTGACCACTTGATAGGTATTCATTATTATTAGTGTGGTTAATGAGGTATTTAATGTAAGGAAGAAGGGTTGTTTATTAATGGAATTAATACATTTTGTCAGAAAGATGCAAAGTTATTTTATATTATTGTAGTATTAGTTGAATGGTTTTAAAATCCTTTATTCATTAATACTTATCCTTTTGTCAACAATTAATAGCCATTTCAATTATATTTAGTTAAGATAGTTTAATATTTAGGTTGCAGTACATGTGCATGCATATATGTCTGTATTATGTTTCATTTCATTTTCATCTTTAATAACCGCAAACAATAGTACATTCACAATAAAAACATTTAAATTACAGTAGTTATCTTAAATAATTTAACAAATATATATTTCTTTCCAATGATTAATAGATAGTTGAATCAATGGATTATTTTAAAAAATTAAATAAATTATTAATCATTTTTGTTTAATAGTTAATTAATATTCATTTTTCTTTCAAGTTTGTAAAAGCTATTTATTTTCTTCTTATTATTTTTTTTGTCTTCATTTAGTTCTAAAAATCAAAGTGATTTTTTTTTTTTTTAGAAAAGATTTTTTTTGAATATGTAATTAGCTGAGATAGAAGAGAAGCATGGGAGTAACCTTGTGAAGGGAAATGAACTTTGCTAAAGAGAGCTATTTAACAAAGATCTCTAGTGGAAAATTTGCTTATTATGTAATGTAATTGTAGCCAGTAAACAGTGGCTCATTATTGTGAAATTAAAACTAGTTGCTGAAGTCAAATTGATTTTAAAAAGGACTTTGGAGTAAAACTTCGAAAGGATCTTAAGAAATTTATTATGGGAAAAGTTAATTAGAATGCAATTCTAAAATTCTAAAAAAAAAGGTGCGTCAGTTTACTTTACTCTCCTTAATTTAAACATTTTGAATTAACCTATTCATAACTATTGATTTCTTTTAAAAATGTATGTTAATAACATCCAGTCTACATTACTTCACTTAATTGTCATTTTAAATAACAATAAATTGCATGAATATTATTGTTGTATCATTAACCAACATGTGTCTGTTAATATATCTGGAAAACGCATGCAGAACTATTTTACAGAATATATTTTAATTTTTCACTATTTTCCATGTTATGTTTTTGTGAGGATTAAACATAAAATTAAGGATATGCATATTTTGATAAATCATGCAATGTTTAAATTCATCATAAAGAGATGACAGTATTTGTTTGTCTGGTATTTCTGGAAAATAATATGTATTTTAAATGAAGGAAATAAAATGTGAGCTACTTCAAATTAAGTATTTGCTTAAATCGAATGGAAGGATAGAAATGCGGGTAATTTTTGTTCTCTTTGATAAAGATGGAAAATAAAACAAAGTATTATTAATTGAAGAATTACTAAGGAAACATAGTATCTTAATTGACAATATTTAAGAATAAACCAGGCGTATAATAAATTATAAAATGTTCTATGCTATTCAAGAAACTACTAAAAATAATTGTGTACTTAATTTAGAACTACAATGGAATGAGTGAGATAATTCCCGTCTAACAGTAACTAAGTTGTCTTGTATTTTTGTCATAATAGAAGATAAATTGATTGCTTATGTATGATATAGTAACTCAAATAACTTTGTTATGAACATCAGAGATGCTGAGTCCTATTTAAGCATGATTATATTTGTTTGGTTATCCTACAGCAGTTTATTTTAATTTAAATTCAGTTTGGAATGTGTCCCATATTGTTTCATAAACCTGGAACAGAGCTTTGCAAGTGAACTTTTATTTTAAGTTACAAAACTAATAACCTTTGTTTCTTTATTTTTTTTATTGCTTGTCATAATTAATGTATATGATAGGTAGATAGGCTTATTTATTATTATGTTTGTTTATAATTTGGGTTATTTTGACCTTCAAGACCATCTCTGAAGCGTATCCAAATGAGGAATACGCTGGTAAAAATTGATTGTGTTCAAATAGGTCTTATTGTTCTTTTACGAAGGTAAAAGAAAGAAATATTTTTTAAAATATATTATTAGAGAGGTTTATATTTATTTTGCATACTTTATTATCTCAAAGTGAGAATTTTTTTTTTTGAATCAACGAACGTATAATAGAAATAGTTTGCAAGATATGAAAGAAAGTTCGTTCGTAATAATTATAAATATTAAATTTTAAAAGTAACCTAAAGTTTATTCTGAATTAAAAGTTATACCTTAATGCAATATTTAATTACCATGTTGCCTGCATAGTGTGTAATTTAGAGTTAATTTTATATATATTTTTGTTCGCGGGTGTGTGTTTGTTTTGCACAATTATGACATTTGTTTGATAAAGTTCAGTTTGTGAATATTTTATGTATAAATTTCGGACGCTGTCATATTCTACTGAGTTGAATGGATTGGTATGTTATCTGTATGTATTTATCTGCCAGCGTGTATTTATAATGTTCGATATTTAGAAAAGCTATGAGAATGGAAAGAAATCTGATTGCATTATAATGTCTGTAGGGATAAAAGATCTTGCTTATTTAGTATATGTTAATAATTTTCCATGAGTAGAGCCTAGTTTATATTATATGCGTATGATTAAATGATATTTTTTTTTGAAGTGATGTTTTCTTAGGGCCCTGGTGATGAGGAATAAGTCCCCACCAATAATGTATTTAGAAGTAGATGAGTTATTGTTGAAGTATGATTAAATGATGCTTAGGAAGTTATGTGACATTTTTCTTAGATTCTTGGTGATGAGGAAATGTTCTCCACCAACAGTATATTTAGAATCAGATGAATTATTGTAGAAGTGTTCAGTAAGAGTTTATCTGCTCCTCATGTAGATTTCCCTTATAACGTATAGTATGTATAATCATGAAAATATAGCTATGTGTTAATTAATAGGTGGCCAGATAAATTGTTAGATTAATTCTTGATGTAGTATTAGTGTCTTATTTCATTGATGAATTACGACATTGTCTGAAATAAAATAATTGTATGATATTTTCCTAATGAATGGAGAGTTTATAGAAAAGATTGTTTTATATTATTGCTGCTTGAACATGCACACACACGCATAATATAAATAATATCATGTATATAAAGTATAGAGTTATTGAAATTAAAATGAGAAATAAATGCTTTTGAAATACATTACATTCATTTAAACAGAAGTATAAAGTATTGAGATTAAAACGGGAAATAAATATTTTAAAATACAGTGTATTTATTTAAATAAAGGTTATAAATCATCAAATCATCAGAATAAACATGATTTTGTTGCTATGCATGAAAGGTATACATAATTGAAAGTGATTATTTAGTCAATTAGAGAAAGTTGCTTTGTTGAGAGCCAAATATAATTAATTTGATTTATTTTGTTAATCAAGAGTAATATCCTCTCAAAAGTATTTTTTTTTTGTGCTAATAATATAACATGTTATTTATTTATTGTCATGTAGATGAAACATGTAGGCAAAGCATGTGTTCAAAGTCAGGATATTTAAGTTTTGTTATTAATTTGCTTTGATAGTAGGGATAATCCCAAACTGATGCTCAAAGTTTATTTGATAATTTAAAAATCTGTAAGACAAATAGTCCATTTGTAAATATCATGTTAAACCAAGTTTATTTTATTGTAATAAATGATTTGTTTTAGTTATTTAAAATCTTAAAAACTGTGTCTTGAGTTATTCTTGTGTACATTCGTGTTTCCATTTCCACATCTCCACATTTCATAAATCTATTACAAAATAGATATATTATTTTAGAGTTATAATATTAAATTTGCTAGTGTCTGACAATATTGTTTTTCTTAATCCAAACATTATAAAAGAACATTTGCCACTTGATAAACGTATTAGAAAGGTTGCCAAGTCAGTATATTTGTTAGATGATGATATGAGATTAAAATACCCTATTTCTGTCATTATCTTATTACTGAAACACAGTAAAATATTTAGTCAATTTGTTTCATTACCTTTTATCATACTTTAGAATTATAACTTATGGGCCAATGTAGTTTATTTAATTCAACTGTGTTTGTTAAAATTCCCTGAGATCTTATTGTTTATTTCTTGATTGGCATTAAAGTAGATGTTTAGATTATGATATGCCAAGTCATAGAATTGTTTAAGAATATAATTATAGCAAGCTGATATATGTTATACTTGGATGAAGGAAGAAATTAAGTTTAAAGTATATTTTAATAGACTGTACCAAATAAACATTATGATTCTTTATCATACAATTAATTAACAAAGGAATTTACATTATATTAAATGTTTTGTAATATTTCTTCTTTTATTCATTTATTATCATATATTTTATGAACTGCCTATAGCCTCCCACTGAGCTGAGCTGAACATAAACTTAAATATAGAGTCTCAGTAATAATTTTGTGTTATATATTTTGTTATATTGTTCTATTCATTAATAGAACTGGCGCCTGGGCATTTCGTTCATGTAATGTATATGAGCAGTGTTGGGAGTGTAGGTTATATAATATATATATATATATAAGTGTAATTTGTCTTAAATTTTTGGAAAATGAATATTTAAAAAAATACATTGTTTTATATTCTAAATGTATTAGTATTCATGTGCTATTGAGACTGATATATATTTGTAATTCGTAGATGTATATGACTTTACATTGCATTATTAAAATAGATGCTTAATGTTTATTGCTAATAAAATAAATGTTCATATGTAGAAATGTAGTTTACTTTTATTTTTAGTTAATAAACTTTAAGAATAAAAATAACATTTGTTTTTATTTTAAATGCTATTAATATTCATGTGCTATTTTACATTTTTGATAGAGTTTCTTTGAAAGGCAATAAAACTGTGTAAAAAAGTTAATGTATTTCTACCAGAGTAGAAGGGAAGATAGTCAAAATAAATTAGATTTTTATTCTCAATTTCCTTTTTTATGCTAATTAAATTATTGAAAATATATTATTCAAAATATATTATTTAGTAATAAAGAACCACATTTAAAATGACTTAGTGTTTTTCTGGAGGTTTGTGATGATGGTGTTCTAGTTGTAGTTTTATATTGGACTATTTACATAATCTAATATGAGTATTGAATGTCTAGAAAAATTCAACTTTATTTAAATATTCCAAATACATTCAACTATTAGTAATAACACACCAAACAGGTTAGTATACGCACAATGTTTTGAGAGGTATTATTCTCCTCTCTTCTTCAGGTATTGCTGGCTTGACCAGTGACAATACTAGCATGGGATTCAAACCTGGATTCATAGATTCTTGAATATTGAATTTTAAGGTAATGCTCTAACCAACTGAGCCATCCTGCCAAAGGCAATAGTCAGTAGAGATTTCATATACTTATCTATGAGGTTCCTCCTGATTTCTCTGCTTTTTCCTAAGAGCTAAAGTGATTAGTGGTTTCCATATATTATGTGTAGTCACACTAGGTTGGCTTATAGAATTTTTTGCCATTGTCATGTGAGCAGCTTCTTTAAATTTTCTTCTTTGTACTTTTTCTTCTCTATCCAATATTTTTGTATTTTCCCACTTGAACATATGTTCTTTGGCACACACATGGTCTGCTAGCTTAGACACATTTGTTTCTCTATTCTAATCATCAGTTTATGTTCTTGCAAGTGTTTTTCAATGGGATAACTGGTATCACCAATATATGTTCTTCCACATTCACATTGCATTTTATAGAGGCAGTTTTTTTCTTTTCAGCATTTCAAGTTTAGGCTTTGTAGGTGTTAGAATTCTTTGTGACAAAACTCCCTCATGGCAAAATCAAAATTACAGTTTACCAAAAACCTACACATACAGAAAAATGTCTAGCCTATATATCCAATCACACCAGAAACACAAAACATGGAGTTATACTTAACACTATGGAACAGAGCAAAAGAAGTTTGTTGAGAAACCAGCAATTATATAGAACAAACTTTTATGAAAAATGGTTATCCATCAGCTATTATTAGGAAAACATTAAATAGACAACAGAAAGAACCATCAAGAGAAAAGACAATTATTGGTAGTGTAGTGTACTCATACATTCCAAAAATAGCAGACAAATGAAGGGAAATCTGCAATCAATATAACACCAGAACAGCATTCCAGAGCCATACGCCATACCACAATATGAGAAATTTTTAACATCTACAAAACTTAAACTTGAAATGCTGAAAAGAAAACACTGCATCTATGAAATACCATGTGAATGTAGGAGAACATATATTGGTGTGACCAGTCATACCATTGAAAAGCACTTGCAAGAACACAAACTGATGATTAGAAGAGAGAAAACAGATGTATCTAAAGTAGCAGACCATGTATGTGTCAATAAACATATGTTCAATTGGGAAAATTTAAAATATTGGATAGAGAAGAAAAGGTACAAAAAAGAAAATCTTTAAGTTGCTCATA
Organism: Epiperipatus broadwayi; assembly: GCA_028023455.1. Taxonomy (NCBI): domain Eukaryota; kingdom Metazoa; phylum Onychophora; class Udeonychophora; order Euonychophora; family Peripatidae; genus Epiperipatus; species Epiperipatus broadwayi. The sequence goes on along the minus strand of JAQFVV010012561.1, from coordinate 2,544,728 downwards.
TGACAATGGCAAAAAATCCCATAAGCCAATCTAGTGTGACAACTTTGCTCTTAGGAAAAAGTGAGAAATCAAGAGGAACCTCATAGATAAGTATATGAAATTTCTACTGACTATTGTCTTTGGCAGGATGGCTCAGTTGGTTAGAGCACTACCTTAAAATTCAATATTCAAGAAATTAAGGGTTCAGGTTCAAATCCCATGCTAGTACTGTTACTGGTCAGGCCAGAAACACATGAAGAAGAGGGGAGAATAATACCTCTCAAAATGTTATGCATATACTAACCTGTTTGATGTGCTATGAGAAAAATAGTCCAATATAAAAATACAACATTTAAAATTCTTTGATTGTATACTGAATTTGATATTTCAGAACTAATGACATCTGCACAATACTTTTAATTGTTATAAGCTTAAAATAGCTAAGATTCTTTACTAAGCTTTAAATTATTGTCATACAGGGATAAATATAATTTAGATAAAAATTTTATATCAAAAATATATCATTAAAGGGATGAACTCAGGATTTTTTAATATATCCATTCTCCACTCTATTTCAAGCAACTTACACACATGAACCCACACATGATATATTTCATGTAAAATCAGCACTTAGCATTTGGGAAGATCATAATCTCCCATATATATATATATATATTGTGCCAGTCAAAACATGCTTATCCATCTAACACGAGCTGGAACTCACAAAATGTACTTCAAACCCAGTCGAGCCCAAGATTTTGGTCAGGGACCAGCCTGGATTCGAACCCACTCTCCAAGCCCCAGATCTAACACCCAATGGATAACATAACAATGGTAGCACACGAGATTTAATTCTTCATCCGGCCCACTAGCAAATCGGAGAAAACAATAAGACTCATGGACTTAAACATATATATAAACAACTTAAATACTAGACATTCCACAGATAAAATCTAACAGATTTAAATAATAGGGGCTTTACTAATGAATACTTATGGGCAATTAGTGAATTGGATTGATTTAATAATGAGACAGAAACTGATATATGATGAATTAAAATATATTTATTGACAATTGTTGTTGGCAAATGCACGCAGGCATTTTATTTATAAAGTAACATTACTCTAGGCCAATAATTGATACGTTGGCTATTATTTAATTGCTCCAATATTATTTAATGGAAACAAATACCCTACTATATAACTAATCACTACATTAACTCTTACCAGTTATGCCCTTTCATCATCAGTTCGTGTGGCTATTGTACGTGAAATCAAACCAAGTCTGGAGTGAAGCTTAATAATACGTCTTAATTATAATAAATTTATATTAACTATGGGCTTTTAAAGCATCCCAGATAGCTTTAGATCGAACGGGTTTTCAAGAATGCTTCGGTTCAATGCCGAAGACTGCATATTAGGGAGGGAGAGTTGGCTATAACGATTTTACTAATACGCTAGGCACAAGTAAAATATAATAATAAAGTGGCTCTGCGGATGGAAGAATAGTTTTAGGGTTTTTGTGACAAACAACGGTTGACCCAAGAACCGGTCATCATGCTGCAAAAGGAAACCTTTATTTGGTTCATAAGAAGCGGGGGACTTACGTGCTAATCTGGCCTGTAGCTCAGACTTCGCTACTGCACTACCCTATAAGAGAAGATGTGCTGGCAACGCCGTGGCTCCATCTTATATATAAAACAGCACAACGAGAAAAATAATAAGTTTCACATCCGCCAAGCTGAAGGATATTATAAATTAAAGATCATATATTAAATGAACACTAGATCATCAGCTTGATCAAAAGAGCCAACTCTTCTGTAGCATGAGAAATACGATATGCTACTGACAGGAATGTATATACAAACTTTACTTTATCCTGTTCAATCTCTTTAGTTATCTATAACTAATAAACTCTTAAAAGGTGGAAAAGTATATTTAATAAGGGACTTACGAATACTTTACTAAAAAAATATACTTATGCTTGCACTCCAGGCTAGTTTAATCTTTAGTAATATAATAATTAAAGGTTGAAAAGCCACATTTTATATTTATATTAATTAATTTATTAAGTGAAAAAATATGAATTTGGGTTTCGAAACAGCGCACGAAATGACGCTATATAAATAATTTAAATTTATATGTTTAAAAACATATTCTATAATTAAATGCACGCCGTTTCGAAACATAGGCATAGCTAATAATAAATAAAATAAGCAAAAGAAAAGCAAAATATAATTGCAGTGATTAAATTATATAGCAAAATATTAATTAACAAAGAAATTTAGCAAAAATATTTCATTTATAGATTTCAAATACGATTTAGACAGAGTTTACAATATTGACTTAATAAAGAAATTTGCAAAAGTATTTCATTTTAGAGAATTTACAATATTATTTGGAAAATAATTTAGAAAGAAATTGCAATAATATGGTTAGCTAACCTGATTTTGAAGAAATAATGATTGTTGTTGAAATTCACACAGAGCTCTGCAATTTTAAATATTAAAACAGTTCTCCTATAGCTGAACTGGAGATATTCGAGCTGGAACGAAGGTGAGTTCTTTGGCGGCTTATGGCATCTTCAATTTAGTTGGGAGACGATTTTTAAAATAGTGTTTCTTTAGCTGGATTGAAATCGGAACGAGGGCAAATTATTTTTACGGCTTATGGCATCTTCAAATTTAGTTGGTGTAAGCTTGGTTGTTCCTTTGGCATTTGATGGATTGAACTAGGCATTCCATCACGGGAATTGCAGCAATTCTTGCCTGACTTTAGCCAGACATGGTAAAATTAACAATTTTGACTTCTGATGTTAACTCTCTTCAAAAGCAAGATGGATTCTCTCCCTTCCCGCTTAAAATAAGGCCTATTTATATCCTTCTACTAAACTTTAACACCTTTCTGGAATTTCGTAAGCCTCAGGACCAATTGACTTTTAATTAAAGCCAAATAATATAATTCAATTTCTACAACAACTGATAAAATCTCCGAGGTGTTATATTTAATTTCCTTAAAAAATGTATCAAAATATGTAAACTATATAATTTGATTCATTTTCATTAATTAAATTCCTTTTCAGGTGTTATTACTTAGCAGAAGGAACGGTATTCTGATTTAATGAAAAAGTCTTTTGTTGCAAACAAAAATCAATCAGAAAACAGATTTTACTTTTTTACCCGGGTGTGTCACTAATTGATATCTTGTTTACAAAAATTCTCATTTTTAATTGCGAACAGATAATTCTTATTTTATAAAACTAAATAACTTTTAACATATTTGTTTATTAAAAAAAAAGCAAATTTAAAGAAAATACTTGTTTCAACTATATATGTAAAACATTAAATCAGAAAACCGTTAAATAAATTAAAGAAAACATTTACATTACTTTTATTTAAACTTAAATATATATGAATCATTTTGCCATTATTCCAAGGTTTAAATTATCCATCCACATACGAATATAATAGCGAAATATAATTTAGAATTGACCGAAAATTAATAAAACATTTTATAATAATTTATGAGCATTTCTCCACTATAATTTTATCAAACCTGTCTAATTATAGCGTGTCTTCGTATGTAAATGGATGATGCCATTCAAGTGGCCATTGTAGCAAAGTTTTCCCGCTCGACTTATATATTACATTTTTACATTTAAAATAGGTTCGAAACTAGTTCAGACGAGTAGGTCATTAGGTTGATGGTGAAACGGAAAGGGATTGGAGATTTCCGTTTCATATCAGTAAACTTAGTAAAAAAAAACAAATAAAAAAAAATGACTTTACTTATATAAACACGGAGCTAAATAATGGCTTCTTTTTACGTATAAACTCATGGCCTAATCCTACGCTAAACTCATGATAATATATCATACTAGATTACACTATATAATACATTTAGTGCTTCTAACAATTATCAATACACATAATGAAATTATCGGTTATTAGTAAATATTTTAAACTTAAACAGATATATACCCAAACGAGTATACATCTTTGGCAAAATAATGGATATGTTTTATATATATATAAAATATAATGCGTGTAATAAATATATAAAAGGGTATATAGATAAAATATACAGTGTATAATATATATGTAAGGTATATAAATAAAGTACAAAATGTATAATATATAATGTATAATAAAATAAAAAGTGTTAATATATCTGTATAAAATATGAAGTGTACAATATATAAAGTGGGTGCACCTATAAAGTGTATATATAAAATATAGAGTGTATAATATATAATGTGTATATAGATAAAATATAAAGTGTATAATATATAAATATAAAAGGGTATGTGTATATATAAAGTGCATAATATATATAAAAGGTATATAAAAAGATCAAATCACACACACAAAAAAACTAACAATTTAAATAGGATCTGGGGGTTGCTTAAAAAATAACTCCATGCCGGGGTTGAAACAACATCCCGATAGATCATCATCATCATCAGTTGTCCAACCTTCTTCATATTCTTCTTTCAACCTCATAGGAGATCGCTTAGGGTGCATTGCCAAACTTCGTGCGCATTTGCTGCCTTCATACGGTATCTCATTATGCAGTTCGACATTCTTTTCTTCCGTAGGTGCTTTTTCCCATTCCTTGCTTTGACTTTGCGCCATCACTTGAGATTCATTCCTTTCCAACCCAAGTTGTTCTTCATACCGGTAAAATGTGCTATTTTCATCATCCATCTGGAACTTATGTTCGCTTAAAAATTCATTTTCTTTGACTATGGTACTTTGCTGATCGACTTTGGCTTCACTCTCTCTAAAATTATTTTTATTATCATCTTCACTCTGGCCAATAATTTGCACTCCCTCCTGTCTATTAAGTTTGTTAGCTTGGTAATCACTAGCAAAGTTGCTTTCCTTCTCTCTCTCTTCTTTCATTTCTGCTACATCTTTCAACTCTTGAGTATACGCTGTCACAACGTTTTCTTCTTTGGCAGCCATTTGATTTTTTTCCATTAAATTTTCTCTGATTTCATGTATTTCATTTCTCATTTCCTTTTGAGTCTCTTCATAGCCTTGAAATTTGTTGCCTAATTCTACACCAACTTCATAAACCTCGTCTATCACATTCTTTTCTTGACATTCCACCTTCTCTACTATGGTCTTCACTTCTTCTCTAATCACAACAAATCCCTTTCTATTTTCTTCTTGGTTTTTATGTAACATTTCTTTAACTTCTCCCCTAATTTCTTCAGACTTCTGCTGACAGCTGGTTGACAATCCCTGTAGACCTTGGCACATTTCTTCCAGTCTTTTATCTCTGTCTGCCATCTCTTGTCTAATATCTCTGCTAAGGGTTTCAAATCTTTGTGTCATTTTGTGATTCATTTCCTCCATTTTCTGATCCCTTTCCTCCATTTTCTGATTCATTTTCTGATCCCTTTCCTCCATTTTCTGATCCCTTTCCTCCATTTTCTGATTCATTTTCTGATCCCTTTCCTCCATTTTCTGATTCATTTTCTGATCCCTTGCCTCCATTTTCTGATCCCTTGCCTCCATTTTCTGATCCCTTTTCTGATCCATTTCTTTCGCATCCTGTCTAAGCTGTCGCAGCAACCAATTAAAATCCTGGCCTTCCTGCTCCATCGGTGTCTGTTCCGATATTTTTGTAACTAACTGCTCTGGCATAGCTACAGTTTTTGTTATCTTGTACAATCCTTTCAAAATTATTATTATTTTATACCTAATAAATATTTGATTTTTAAAACTTTTGTACTTTTAATATGGCTGTTTTCTGCTCTTCCCCTTCAAGAACAACTCGCTCACTTCCATCCCAACTCTATGCCTAACTCACTAATATATCTATAAGCTTACTCCATCTCGATGCCCGTCCAACATATAATGAATTTTAAAAAAAAATTTTCGTCTCCCTACTTTTTATTTTATAAAACATATGAAATTCTTTTTTTATTTAAAAAAAAATTCCTTCTTTTTTTCTAGCTTTAATAAAATATACGAAAAATTTAAAAAAAAAATCTTTTTTTTTCTCGTCTATATATCTAAAGTATAACACATATTTTAATATTAAAGATGACTTAATAAAAATTTAACTCACCCCCGCTCTCTTCTTCCAGCTGTTTTTTTTTATATATATATACATACTTAAATGGTTCATGCTTATGACCTAATTTCGTTTACCCGTCTGCACCAATTTCAAACCTTTTAGTTAATTTGACGTTACTTATATATATATTTCTTACTCATTTTAAACCACTCCAATTCATAAAAATACTTTGATAAACCAACGAGACCCCCCTTTTCTTTTAATCTAAATTTCTTTTCTCTGCTCCCTAATGACAAATTTATAAGAGGATGACTTATAACTTGATCAATCATCCTCGGGCGCCAGTCACTAGTGAACAGGAAAGACACAAAATAAATTTAATAAATTTTTTTGCTATATACACACAAAAGTCCATAACTCATAGGTGTTTACATCGAAGCCTCACTTGGTCGTCCAAACGCGGAAAAAAAAATCTTACATATATACATTATTCAAAAAAAATTTGACTCAAAATCATTAATTTTGACCAAAAGAATTATATATATATACTCCATAATCTCTTCAGGGGTGGAAATGAGTTACAAGCCCCACGATTTTGGGCATCCAAATGCGGAAAAAAAAAAACCTATGTGCCAGTCAAAACATGCTTATCCATCTAACACGAGCTGGAACTCACAAAATGTACTTCAAACCCAGTCGAGCCCGAGATTTTGGTCAGGGACCAGCCTGGATTCGAACCCACTCTCCAAGCCCCAGATCTAACACCCAATGGATAACATAACAATGGTAGCACACGAGATTTAATTCTTCATCCGGCCCACTAGCAAATCGGAGAAAACAATAAGACTCATGGACTTAAACATATATATAAACAACTTAAATACTAGACATTCCACAGATAAAATCTAACAGATTTAAATAATAGGGGCTTTACTAATGAATACTTATGGGCAATTAGTGAATTGGATTGATTTAATAATGAGACAGAAACTGATATATGATGAATTAAAATATATTTATTGACAATTGTTGTTGGCAAATGCACGCAGGCATTTTATTTATAAAGTAACATTACTCTAGGCCAATAATTGATACGTTGGCTATTATTTAATTGCTCCAATATTATTTAATGGAAACAAATACCCTACTATATAACTAATCACTACATTAACTCTTACCAGTTATGCCCTTTCATCATCAGTTCATGTGGCTATTGTATGTGAAATCAAACCAAGTCTGGAGTGAAGCTTAATAATACGTCTTAATTATAATAAATTTATATTAACTATGGGCTTTTAAAGCATCCCAGATAGCTTTAGATCGAACGGGTTTTCAAGAATGCTTCGGTTCAATGCCGAAGACTGCATATTAGGGAGGGAGAGTTGGCTATAACGATTTTACTAATACGCTAGGCACAAGTAAAATATAATAATAAAGTGGCTCTGTGGATGGAAGAATAGTTTTAGGGTTTTTGTGACAAACAACGGTTGACCCAAGAACCGGTCGTCATGCTGCAAAAGGAAACCTTTATTTGGTTCATAAGAAGCGGGGGACTTACGTGCTAATCTGGCCCGTAGCTCAGACTTCGCTACTGCACTACCCTATAAGAGAAGATGTGCTGGCAACGCCGTGGCTCCATCTTATATATATATAAAACAGCACAACGAGAAAAATATTAATAAGTTTCACATCCGCCAAGCCGAAGGATATTATAAATTAAAGATCATATATTAAATGAACACTAGATCATCAGCTTGATCAAAAGAGCCAACTCTTCTGTAGCATGAGAAATACGATATGCTACTGACAGGAATGTATATACAAACTTTACTTTATCCCGTTCAATCTCTTTAGTTATCTATAACTAATAAACTCTTAAAGGTGGAAAAGTATATTTAATAAGGGACTTACGAATACTTTACTAAAAAAATATACTCATGCTTGCACTCCAGGCTAGTTTAATCTTTAGTAATATAATAATTAAAGGTTGAAAAGCCACATTTTATATTTATATTAATTAATTTATTAAGTGAAAAAATATGAATTTGGGTTTCAAAACAGCGCACGAAATGACGCTATATAAATAATTTAAATTTATATGTTTAAAAACATATTCTATAATTAAATGCATGCCGTTTCGAAACATAGGCATAGCTAATAATAAATAAAATAAGCAAAAGAAAAGCAAAATATAATTGCAGTGATTAAATTATATAGCAAAATATTAATTAACAAAGAAATTTAGCAAAAATATTTCATTTATAGATTTCAAATACGATTTAGACAGAGTTTACAATATTGACTTAATAAAGAAATTTGCAAAAGTATTTCATTTTAGAGAATTTACAATATTATTTGGAAAATAATTTAGAAAGAAATTGCAATAATATGGTTAGCTAACCTGATTTTGAAGAAATAATGATTGTTGTTGAAATTCACACAGAGCTCTGCGATTTTAAATATTAAAACAGTTCTCCTATAGCTGAACTGGAGATATTCGAGCTGGAACGAAGGTGAGTTCTTTGGCGGCTTATGGCATCTTCAATTTAGTTGGGAGACGATTTTTAAAATAGTGTTTCTTTAGCTGGATTGAAATCGGAACGAGGGCAAATTATTTTTACGGCTTATGGCATCTTCAAATTTAGTTGGTGTAAGCTTGGTTGTTCCTTTGGCATTTGATGGATTGAACTAGGCGTTCCATCACGGGAATTGCAGCAATTCTTGCCTGACTTTAGCCAGACATGGTAAAATTAACAATTTTGACTTCTGATGTTAACTCTCTTCAAAAGCAAGATGGATTCTCTCCCTTCCCGCTTAAAATAAGGCCTGTTTATATCCTTCTACTAAACTTTAACACCTTTCTGGAATTTCGTAAGCCTCGGGACCAATTGACTTTTAATTAAAGCCAAATAATATAATTCAATTTCTACAACAACTGATAAAATCTCCGAGGTGTTATATTTAATTTCCTTAAAAAATGTATCAAAATATGTAAACTATATAATTTGATTCATTTTCATTAATTAAATTCCTTTTCAGGTGTTATTACTTAGCAGAAGGAACGGTATTCTGATTTAATGAAAAAGTCTTTTGTTGCAAACAAAAATCAATCAGAAAACAGATTTTACTTTTTTACCCGGGTGTGTCACTAATTGATATCTTGTTTACAAAAATTCTCATTTTTAATTGCGAACAGATAATTCTTATTTTATAAAACTAAATAACTTTTAACATATTTGTTTATTAAAAAAAAAAGCAAATTTAAAGAAAATACTTGTTTCAACTATATATGTAAAACATTAAATCAGAAAACCGTTAAATAAATTAAAGAAAACATTTACATTACTTTTATTTAAACTTAAATATATATGAATCATTTTGCCGTTATTCCAAGGTTTAAATTATCCATCCACATACGAATATAATAGCGAAATATAATTTAGAATTGACCGAAAATTAATAAAACATTTTATAATAATTTATGAGCATTTCTCCGCTATAATTTTATCAAACCTGTCTAATTATAGCGTGTCTTCGTATGTAAATGGATGATGCCATTCAAGCGGCCATTGTAGCAAAGTTTTCTCGCTCGACTTATATATTACATTTTTACATTTAAAATAGGTTCGAAACTAGTTCAGACGAGTAGGTCATTAGGTTGATGGTGAAACGGAAAGGGATTGGAGATTTCCGTTTCAATATATACACGCACAATTGGTGCTCAGTTTATGTTAAGATAACAATGATAGACATGTTTTAATCTTCTCATCCTTTCAACTATTCAACCATCTATTTAATTGAAAACCAATAATGGAAAGCTCAAAGCTTTTATTAAATTTGATGTTATAGTCATACCCACATAGACATTATGTCAATCTAACCTCTCATATTATCAGATCATTATGTAACAATATTAATAGGATGGATGGGCTGAATTTATATCCTTCCCTATTAATATATTTGGATGCATAATGGTCCAATAATATGAGGGATTATATTGACATAATGCCTACATGGGTATGCCTACAATATCAAATCCAATAACTTCAGACTATCCCTCTCCTAATTAATATATAAGAATGATGATCTCATAATACAAGCAGTTAAATTGATGTACATGGGTATGACTACAATATAAAATCCAATAAGAGTGTTGAGCATTCCAATTGGGTTTTTAATGAAATGGATGGTTGAATACTTGGAAGAGTGAGAAGATTAAATCCTGTCCATTAAAGTTTGATGAATTCCTAATTAAGATAAACTGAGCACTAATTATGCACATGTGTGGGAGATTATGATCTGAACCAAATGATTAGTGCTGATTCTGCATGAAATATGTATATTGGGGATCATATATCTTTTTTACAGGTGTGTGGTCATATGTAGCAGTTGCTTGAAATGGTGAATAAATAGACTAAAAAATCCTGAGTTCATATTTCTCTAATTACATATACTAAAAATATTCAGTAGAAGCAAATTAATAATTAGCAACAAATTTTCTGTACAGTAGTGCCACCAAGTGCAAGCTTTCATAACCAGTGGATGCAGGAAGATTTGTGCATAAAATCCTGATCTAATGCCTAGCCATCCAATGCCCCTAGACTAGATTTTAGCTTGTGGCTTTTATCAGTGAGAAGCCTTAGATTTGATAGCACTGCACCTGGATTTTAAGATCCAATGCAACTTCCCAAAAGCTACCTTTTCCCTATTTGCTTAACTATAAAGCTAGGAACCCAAGATGAAAACAAATGTTTCCAGCCCAAGATCATTCACTTGTATAGTCATATAGATCTGAATTCATTTCAGCATCTACATGATTTGGTACCTTTGGTTTTTCAAATTCCACAGTCACCATTATCCTATCATCAGGACAGGTATAAAACCATTAAACACCACATGATCATAATTTCATATGTTTACACATGCTGTTAATAAGAGTACTAATCACTCCATTCCACAGTGCCACCAAGTGTAAGCCTTCATAATCAAGGGTTCTCTTATTAATTGCAGGTGTAAGCATATTGTACCGTCCATCATGTTTGACCATTTTCTGTATTGCTTTTATCTTTAACGATGTTGGGACCATTTTTTATACCGATTTTCTCTTTAAACCAAATTCGTGCCATTTTCTGTACTGGTCTGTCCATTCCACCCTTTACAGTCCTATAAATCTTTCGACTCCCATATGCACTGAGCATAAAAGTGATGTATGTGATGAAGTGAAATAATGATAATAATTCCCCTGTGATATTGATGGTTAAATATGAAAAGCAAATATCCCAAAAAAATTATTAGAGGAAAAAGTTACAACCTAAAAAAAATGAGGTCAATCGGAACCTTCCCTGTTACATCATCCCACTCCAGTCCGATTAACTAAATGGTGGTCATTTTTTAATTTACACATCTTTTAAAGTACTAAAATATTTTTAGTTAGCCTTTAGTGCCACCCCCAACAAAGAAATGTATTGTAGACGCTCCCTATTCCTTCCTGAAAGAGGGTGCAAATAAAATGATCACAGTTATATATCATAAGAAAAAAATTAAATATGTTTGGACATAAATGTGAGACCATATAACCCTCCTGGTAAGTTATCCCTATCTAGCTCATAATTTATTTTTCCTATCTCAGGTTAATGACTGGTTCAATCTGTTTACTTGAAATAACTCCAGTTATATGCTAATGATTGAATAAGTAATTTGAACTAAGCAAACAAGAGTGGCAAACCATTTTTTAAATAAAAAAAATTACTCTTTATTATAACTTTTAAATGTTTTATCAGGTTAAATATAGTACTTAGATTAAACATCTATTTACAGAAAAGATTTACACAAAGAAAATGTCATTTTAAAATAATTGCATAATGGGTGTGGTGTATACCCCTTTCCCCACTTAAAAAAATAATAGTTTAAGAAACAAATGTATGTAATAAATTTTCCTACAAAGAAACATAATTCATATAGGTATTAAATCCATTTAAAAAATAATAATACACTAGTTTACATGCATGTCTATGGATTACCTCTAGGATCAATAACTTATTAATATTTTTACACATCTTTATGTTTTGGTGCTTAAATATTTATATATGATATGCATCTATGTTTATTTATTTTAAACATATGAAAGATGCCTACTAAGAAATAATATGGCTAACAGATACTCTACAAAAGGTATTGCCAGAGTAAAAGATTATGAGGTAGAGATTTTCCAATGTAGGGAATCTAAATGAGACATGCATGCAACTATTATATAATATAAGTGATATGAAGATTACATAAAAGATTATAGTTACGAGTATATAAGAAACACTTATTACTGAGTTATAGAATAATAAAAAAATATAAATGAATAAATAAATATCAAGAAATCTAAACTCATCTGTATTTACAACTGTTGTAAAGTTCTACTTCGAGCAGACCACATGAGCTACTCCGTAGGGTCGACAGGGCTTCCATCTCCATTACACATATCAAAGAGTCCTTGTTATCAGGTCTTGGGTGGCTTCTTTTAAGACATTGTAGGACTTCAGGGATGAACTGGTGGTGTACTGCTGTTGTTGACCTACTCCATGGGTTTTTGTATGCTGGAACAACTATAATGGCCATCTCTATTAGGTACTTGTTTGAAGATTTATATTTGTACTTCTTGTCAGTAGATAGGTTTTAATATGGCTGATTTTTATTACCACTTTTATACCTTTCTTCTTTTAAATTCAGCTTTCTTTAAATTACTTTATGATAATATAATATTGGATATGGTTGAGTTTTAAAATTCATTTTGATTACTAGACATTTCTTCATGGTGATATAATATCGGATCTTACTGCTTCTTTAGACTGCTCATAAGCAACTTTGATTTTCTCCCAAAATCTATGGTCTGCCTGCTTAGACTTATCATGAGTGATTTTTAGTTGTTTTTTTTCAAAGTCTACGGTCTGCCTGCTTAGATTGCTCAGGAGTGACTGACTCTCCCCACCTAATAGATAGCACATATGGTCCTTTTTCAGCCAATTAAACTACCCCCCCCACCCAATGAGCTATTGTATGTCTATAATAATTTAAAATATACTTTATACATTCCTTAATGTTATTTGTTACAAAGTATACCTTTTTAATCATGGAAATTATACAGTTTCCATTTTAATTAGTTAGAGCACCCATTATGGTTCATTACATTAGATAAAACCAACTTTTAATTTTTTATCTTTAAAACAGATCAAAAGAACAAATTTTCTTTTACCACAAAACATTCCTTTCCATCTTTTGTTCTTTTTATATAAAAAATAAATAAATTCCAATTTACCAAAACTTTTCTTTATAATTACCAAAAACAAAATCCATTATAAAGAAAATATAAAATTTGACATTATATATATTTTTTTTTAAAGAAAAAAGAAAAACATTTATTTAAAAATATATAAAAAAAAAAAAACACTTCTGGATACGTATATCAGAACATTACAAATAAAACAAAAATGTTCCCAACATAAACAAAAGTCATTACAAACTTAAAACTATTCTTTATGTAGTTTTTTTTTTATAAGATAAATTTGTTAATAATAACACACACACTTGTACTGTGGGTGAAATGGGAATATAGTATAGACCAAACCCAGTTATTTACTTCACATATATAAACATTTATATACGTGTTTTAATTACGATCTATTTGATCGATTTTATATTAAATTCTAATCTTTTAAAGATTAGCTGTGCTGAATTCTCAGCAACAGCCATTTTGTGCATGGACGTTATATACGTTCTGGCACAATATGAAATGGCAATCATGACATATAAGCAAATTTAATACTGCCTTAGAATTAAATACTAGAAATAGTTTGTGATCTGAAATCATAAATTGTATTATATAGATGACAAACACTTAATAATGATAATATATGTTTAGTAGTGTTTCATTTTCATATTGATTTTCTATTAAGTACATATTAAACTTTTTGCTAGAAATAAGTGTAGGGCTGAAAAATAATGAGGTACAGCCTTCACTTTAATATTTATTAGAAAGCTGATGTGATCATTAATTGTACACAATATTTCATTGGGGTATTCCAGTAAACTTTCACCACCATTATTGCATAGCCACCATTATTATTAATTTACGTTATCAAATACAATTTATTGTAATAAATTAGGATGGTTAAGTTATTGATTTTATTCTTTCTTAAGTGGCACAAAACATTTTACAAGAATTGTCTTGTTAATATATATATATATATTAAATTGTTAAAATCGTGACTTAGATTTTATTTTATAATAGTCATGTAGTGTAATTATATATATAGTTCTTTTTATATTATTTACAATTTCTGTAAAAGATAAACTTTATACTTATATAATCTTTCCAAATTTATTAAATAAAAGTTTGGAATTTTTGATAATTATATAAAGAGTGAAATTAAGGGATGTGCAATATCTTAATGCCTGTAAATGCAAACCAATTGTTCGACTTAATAACAATTTCATTGCGTTAATATTTATATTAAAAAAAAAAAACACAGGGAATATTTATAAAAAAGAGTTTGATAGTTTGCTATTACAATATTTAATTAAGATTAGTTCTATGAGTTTGTCTTACTTTTTTTGCTTGTAATTTTGTGATTATAACCAAAGTTTAAATTTGATTGGATGGACTAATATCAAAGATCACTCACAGTTTTTTAAATAACTTATAATCTTTTTTTTATGGCCAAGGAATTTATATTTCACATTCCATCTTCAGCAAGTGAAGTATAATATGACTTTAAGTGGTTTGGATCTTTTATATATTTTTCTATATTGATTACAGCACTACAACATGTGAAACATGGCCTATTCTTTTCTATGTCATAGAATATATAATAGATATAGTTTTAGGCTGAAAGAGAGATTTTGATTAGCAATTAAGCTATAAATAATTTTAAATGATTATATAGTTTATAGATTTTAATGTTTTATAAAAGAATTTATCAGTTTATTTAAAATCATTTTTTATATTTTATGTTTTAAATCCCACTATGTTATTTTAGTAGTATATTCACATTCAATGCTTTTATTTATTCTTATTATCTAGCTAATTCAATGTGTATTAATATCTTGACTATAATATGGTTGTTATGCTGTTATGAATCTGTATTATTAAAAAGTGCTATATTTGATTATAATTTTCTAATTAGATCTTTGAATTAAAGTTAAACACCTTTTCAATGATTGCCAAACTAAACTCCATATGTAAATAAATCATTTTTTATAGTTAAACTCCATATGGAAATTATGTTAAATGCATACAAGCAATCTGCTGCTTCCATCCATAGTCTTTCCAAAGATTTCACATTCTTGTAGCATGTGCAGCAACATTTATTCTGTTTGTCTTCTGATGTACCTATTGCACCTTCTTGTAGGCAATAACAGGATTTAATTTACTCCACCCTCCAATTATTTATCCACCCATACCATTAAAAATCTGATGATAGAATGCACAAATCACTTGTTTATGCCAATATTATTGTCCTGTCCATGTTGACCTTGGGTCACTCTAACCCCTTATGCATAGAACCTTGTTCATTTAAATACTCAGAAGAGGGATGAGCAGAATACCAGCTGAATCAGTAATATTTTTGAAATGCAAGCATAATTTATGTACTTGAAGTTCAAATGTAACATAGAAAATTTGAACACAACCTTTCAAGTCCTTCAACTATCAACACTATCTCATAAAACTGATAGACATGACCAAGTACATGAATTATGCTTGTATTTCAAAAAATGTTACTGATTCAGCCTGTATCCTGTTTATTTAAATGAACAAGGTCCTATATATGGGGGATCTAAGTGACTTAATGTCAACATGGGCATGACAATAATACTGGCATCAACAAGGGATTTGGACATTCCATCATCAGATTTTTAATGGTAGGGGATGACTGAAGCGTTAAAGTATATTGAAGTCTGTCCATTTAAGATTTAAAGATTTGTTATTGTAACAGTCAAATATGTACATTCACATAACAAAATCTAGAGTTTTAGTAAATCATCCCAAGGCCAATCAGAATATGGAGGTGAAGATCACAGATCTGATATAACCTAGTTCCTCTACTATTGCTCAAAGATTTACCACCTTACGGATAACACACATGAGTTTACAGCAGTATTCTCCTTCTACCTGTCAGCAATAGAACATCAGTAAAGCAGAGACTGTGGAGAAAGTTGACATTCTATCTAGTATAGCTATATAGATATCATGTGGCTAGGATATGATTATTAAACAATGAAATGATTTTTAATAACTAATAATAAATAATTACTAAATGATAGAATGATTATGAGCCGATGAGCAAGGCTGAGACATGAAACAAAGGTAATTTAAAATTAATTTAATAAAAGTTAAATTTTGGAATAATAATTAAAACAATAATTACAAATGTCTATATGCATTGTCTCACTCACAGGTGATTAAGGGACATAATTTACATTTTGTTTTGGGTTCACATGCAGGTGATGGGTTAGTAAATACAATTATTTATAGCTGAGTTATCCTTAGTTTGGTTTACACATATATGTGGTGAGTAGAGTCACTCACAGGTGATATCAAATCGCTAATTACAAATTATTTGGTTTATTATATATTTCCCGGAGAAGGTCACAAACCCACCCCGTTGGGAAAATGCGGTTCCCTTTTTAAATCGTGCAGCCGCCAGGAGCGGAGATAAAAATCTAATTTTTATCTTAAATAAAAGGAAAAAAGCCCCCAGAAATTAACACATAAAAATATTTATTTACACAAAAATATATTTAAGTTGGGAATAATTTATGTTTTATTTTTTTGTCTTTTTTCAATTTAGTAGATTTCAAATAATGAGTTACTTTTATTTAGAGGGTCGAGTATGAATGGACTACTAGGTCGCATTTGAAGAAAATATTCTTCCTGATTTATTAACAAATTTCATAATATCATCTGATAATTATTATTATGTTTATAATATATTGTAGAATGTATTGAAATAAGTAGAAATAGAAGTATTGTTCCACAACAGAATTAATTGTTGGAAGTAGATAATAAATAAAAATATAGGAATGGCTGTTTCGGCTACAAATATATCAAAAGAGGGTGTGTTATATCTATATCTGCCGTAGGCTCATACTATCTACTAATTAAAATATATAATCATTGACAATTAATAGAAATATACTAAATTACTCCTTAATACACTTTAAAAACTATATACATTCCGACTTAATTTTATTTAAATTTGAAGATTTGTTTAAAAATGTTGGGTATAGATCGATTACATAGATTAGGTAAAAATTTAAAATAAATATAGATCAAAATAAAATTATTGTAGAATGAGAGGGAAACTTATAAGTACAATAGTATTCACATAAGATACTTGTTGTTATATAAAGTGAATAAATACATTTTAGATACTCAGTAAGGTATCTATTTATGAATTTATATATTTTGATAAATATGAAAAAAATATAATTAAAAGAAT
The DNA here is from genome assembly GCA_028023455.1 of Epiperipatus broadwayi. Taxonomy (NCBI): domain Eukaryota; kingdom Metazoa; phylum Onychophora; class Udeonychophora; order Euonychophora; family Peripatidae; genus Epiperipatus; species Epiperipatus broadwayi. The sequence goes on along the minus strand of JAQFVV010012561.1, from coordinate 2,527,234 downwards.
ATGAGTCTATAAAAACTTTAAAAATTTATAATTTTAGTTAAAAATAATATAAAAAAAAATAATGGAAATATTTTAAAATTATAAAAATATAATAATTGAATTTGATTCTTTAAGTCAGATAAGGTTCTTATTTTCAGTTTTAATTATGAATTTTAGGAAAGTTATTAGATAGTAAATAGTTCATATTAGGTTTAATAGATTGAGAAGTCATCTTTGATCACTTTAGTAGATTTTGTTTCTTTGAAATGAAATGTTATGATTTGTAATGTATATAGTGTTGGGAAATTAATTTATTGTTATTGAAAATTGAATATTATTTAATCTATTTAGTATTAAATAAAATTATATAATATTTGTATATTTTTATTATCATTTGATCATAGGATTCAATCGCATAGTTAATCTCTGGTGTTTAGTTGTGTGTGAATTTTGGTGTTTGATTGTATTTATTTTTGTTTCTTATTATTTTATTGTTTTATTAAATTTTAGATAATTAATAAAAATATTTATTTATAGTTAATTAATTATATGTTTTTATTTTATTATTATTTTTTATTAAAATATTTTTATATTTAAATATTAAATATTTTTTTGTTTATGAAAAAAATATTTAGTTTTGTGGAATTATATGTTAAAAATTTTAATTTTAGTTAGTTTTTTTTATTTGATTTGTTTTTTTAATGTATATATATATATATCACGCGTAGGTGATGATCTAATATTTAAGCACTTCCGGTTTATATATAACATTTTAATCACTTGCAGGTGATTGTAGTTTTTAGGTTACAAATATTTAATTTACTTAGCTATATATATAAATCTATCACTCGCAGGTGATAAAGAAATTATAGATTGGAAGATACATTTTCATGAGCCTTAATGTTACATTATAACTTAGTGAATTTTGCTCATGATTATCTATGCCTAGTTTATGCTATATAATGGGATTTAGATTTGCTTTAGAGTTAGTAAAAGTGAATATAAACATTTTATAAAGAACATATTTTACTAAGCATGAATATTCAATGTATTCTCTATATAGCTAATATACCTATCAAATTGGACTCAAATTCAGATCAAAGCTGAAAATAACAATTATAATGATGGGATGAACTGATTATTGGCAGCCAGACTTCAGATACTAAGGCATATAAAAACATGCAATTCTGAGTCTCAGCATCTTATATATGTGCCTTATTCATGGGATTTTTACCAAGTAATTGTTCTCTTTTACCAAACTCATTGCTGTGAACATAAGAGACATTTAGTCCGGATGATCGAACAACTAATTTAAATAGGGAGTCTCATGCTCCATTCCCAAGAATGCAGAATGGGGATGTGTGAACCCATCCACCATCTGGAGAAGATAGTTGTCCAAACTAAGAGTAATGGTGTAGCCCTAACACATATGACCATTAAAGAATACAGCAACAAGTAAATATGCCATAGTGTTTCTTAAGGACACATACACACCGCTGACAAATTATTATACAATAAAAATTAAAATGCTAAACAATAGTTTCTTTCATAAAACTACCCTGTATCAGTTCATTAGATAGCATCTATAATCATGCTATTAAGGAAAGCTTAGGAATCCAATTTGTACTATCTATATAGGCATTTATATTTCTAGGGAGGATTACAGCATATTATGGAAAATTACAATATAGGATTATAGATTATGCTGTATTTCATCACTTCAACTGAATATTGGGTAAATATTATTTTTAAAGCAAATCTATCTTAGAATAACTGTATGCTTGTAATTATATCTTAATTAAGATATTTTATCCATTTCAAAAGAGTTTCGGTTTGTGCATCAATATACGCGAAATTACATATATATGTGAAATTACATATATATGTGTGAGAATACATATTTACTTCTCACTAATGATTTAATTATGAACAAAACTTGGTTTTGAATACATATAGCATAAACAATTATATAATTGAAAATAATAAGGTTTGGCATAAATTTAACTAAAAGAAATGTAGATTCAAAATAAAATAAGATTTCACATATGTAAAATCTGAAATTTGGCTTTGTTTTAAAATGAAACTTATACAACATTAGCTGAATTTGATTGATTCAGTTTTGATAATTATGAACTGTTTACAAAATTAATGATGGCAAATATTATCATTAACTTAAAATGTACAAAATAACCTAGAAATGTAATTATTATTTTAAAATAGATTATTTGAATAATACATAATAAAAGTTATACTAAAATATTTAAAAATAATTGATTTAAGCACATTAAAACTAAATAACTTTTAATAACTCAAAATAGGATGAATATATAAAACTAAATCAATCATAAATAAGTTCAGCAAGTAAACCAATAAATAAAGAAATCACAACAAATGTAATGTGTTGTTAATGCAAATAATAACTCAGATAATAAATCATAAGGCAGTTAGATCGGTAAATCAGGTATTAATAATATTATATCAGTTAACAAATCATTTAACAAATGATAATAATAAATCAGTTAATGAATTATAATAGTAAATCAGGCAAGATTTTAAAATTAAAATAAAATTACATTTAAGAAATACGTTTAGTTTACATTATTATTATTATGGCCATAGAATTTAGATTGAGCTAGCTTATAAGAATTAGTTGACTTTAGTTGAAAGGCTTTAGAATTGAAGGAGTTTATTACCATTTCCGTCTTTTCTGCTGGCAGGCTAATTTCATCATTGAGAAACATCTTTTAGGTCTTGGTGACTGTTACTGCATTATCTCCCACATCAGATAGCTTCTTACTGAGGTCAGAAGGCAAAGAAATTGGCCTCTATCCTGACATCATTATCATCACTCTTTTTGTAAGTACTTTGTTAAAATATAATGATAGATTGAATGAATGAATCTAAGATGACTGCAATAGCTTATATATCAGCTCACCCCCCTCTCCTTTGTTACATTATTTTTAGACTCGCTTTTCCAGCTTTCTCACTATTGCTAACAAAATTGTTGAATCCTGCTGTGACTGTTTTTCTTTGAGGTCAATTTAACCTACTCACAGTAATTTATTCATATTTCTAAATTTAAGTCTAATTTTAACCTTAAATTGAAACTGGGTCATTTTATAGTGAGAAGGATTAACTTTTCTGGCATCATCCTTTCTTGAAAAACAAATCTAAAATATGGAAAAACATTTTGTTATATATGTACTTCGAGCATTTAATTTAGTTATATATGCAGATTTATATAATGATTTCGAATATTACTTTTTAGAATAAATATTTTAAGTAAAGAAATTCTAATGTTTTAATCCTGTTAACATTATTCATTCTCACATATATGTGGTCTTATGTTACACATACAATGCATTTTCAATTTATTTATTTCCAGAAATATATATGTGCGTATTTATGAAGGTTTACATATATGGATGCACTTTTCATACTATATTTTAATATATATGCACACATACATGATTAACATATTTTGGTTTTAATTTAGCCTGTTTTAATACAATTTTAATATGATATACGAGGATTTGGTGATAGTTGATATATATTATAACATTTTCTGTCTTGCTAAGCCTCTATACACAATAAGCTGCATGAGTTGATCAAGTTATGCAAAAAAGAAAAAAGAAGAAAGTTGTATTTCTATTTTTAAAAAAGCATAACTATATTTCCTGATCAACTCGGCCTAGAATTATTACCGAGTACAATTGTGAGCTGAATCAGTTTTTAATTTCTACATGAGGGTGCGAGAGTCATTAGACCCACTGATTCTGCATCAAACATATTGTAACTTGTAAAGTAATAATTATACGATTGGGATTAAAATTCCCATTAAGTAGGAGAAGATATTCCCCTTTGACTTAATTAAGAAAAATAAATCTACTTAGCAAAGGTAATTTGTATACTAATTTGAATCTAAATAACCAAATATAAAACTTAAATATAATATTATTAATTTTATACACTTACAATGAAAGTTATGTTAATAATAAAGATTTATTTTAGCCCATCAAATATTTAATATTTATGATTAAGAAAAAAATATAATATTGGAAAATATTGTGCATATGAATTTAATAATTTGAGTCAAATATTGAAGTAATAACTAGTTTGTGTCTTATTTTTTCATGGTAACAGTTTTATTCACTTCTCAGTTCACAAATCTTTAGATCAAAATTTTTTTGGGATAAACATTTTATTCAAATCTCTGTTCATAAAGCTTTATGTAAAAGTTATAGCCTTTAACTTACTGGTAAGTTATAATTATATTACTTACTGGTAAGTTGATATTTAAGTAGGTCATTGATCCTCCAATGTCTAATTCCTTTAATGGGTAGTCTGCAGTAGTTTTTTTAGTTTTCCTCTTTCTGAATCTCTGATCAAGATTTAGGTGGAGTCAGATGATGATTTTAGGTGACTTTTCTCGAGAGAAAATGCCAGGAAACAATAAAGTTCTACTCACAATAAAGTTCTACTCACTCATGGAGAGTGGTTTCAGTTCGTATCTAAGTGGACACATTTTATTTTTTTTATATAAAAAAAGCACTTCAAATTGCTCAACACTCTCTGGAACATCAAGACAAAGACCCTTTTTAAACCTGTCGGCTCCTTTTATATCCCCAGATTCTTTTTAAAAGTTCTGTGCATATTTTTTTCACCTTTTGTTCCATTTTATAAATTTCTACATTATTTCTCATTTTTTTATTACAAAGCCTCTTTTCTTATTATGAATTTCTGCCATTTTTAATTACTATCAGAAAGTTGTTTCTGATAGTAATCTTTTACCTTTGAAATTTCCTTTCATCATTTGAATCAATTATTCAGTATGCACTTTCCAATGTTGAATTTATTTTAGTTAAATTATATATATATAAAAAAACTTTCACTGTACGTTTTTTTCAAAACAACATTATATTAAAAAAAAATAATTAAAGATCAGGTTCTCTCTTTTTTATTTAAATGATATACAATATTAAATAGTAATTTGTACCATATATATAAATGAACGGTACAATACCACTGGGGCAGGGGAACTAGAATAGAAATAGAGGTTTGAACTAATTTATTCTTAATAAGTCTTTATGGAGTACTTCTAACCCATGTTCTAGACTTATACAGTTTCAGTGACCTAGCATTATAGGTACTTCTTTCTCCTTCACCATTCTCTAAAGTGAAAGCAATGGAACCATCCCATTGGCTGATTTGGTAAGGTCCCTTGTAAAAATTAGGTACTTCTTTCTCCTTAATCATTCTCTAAATCGAAAGCATTGGGACCATCCTGTTGGCTGATTTGGTAAAGTCCCTCGTACAAATTTTGGAACTTTTTAAAAATATGCTTCCCAGTTTGACTCATGGGGTTCATTTTGACCCATACTGTATCCCCTGTTTTAAACTTATTAGTCAGGCCTTCTTTCCACAGGGTCCAGAGCTTGGCACAGTGTTCAAATTTTTTTCTTGCTTCTTCGTGATCTCTCCCTTTATCAATGTTTTCTGGACTAGTGGGTAATGTGGATTTATACAATTGAGGTACCATTTGTCCTAATTGAAGTCTTACAGGTGCAAATCTGGTAGATTCATTATGAGTCCAATTTATGAAATTTAACACCCTTGGGAGTTGTTTCACCCATCCTCTATGGTTGGACCCAGTATATACCCTGAAGAGGCATCCCAACTCTCTCATCACTCACTCACAAAGGTTAAATTGTTGATTTCATATGGATGACAATATGTGTTTTACCTCCATCCACTATTGCCAAACATAAGATGTGAAAGGCATACCATGGTCTGACAAAATAGCTTTTGGTCTGCATACTTTTTTAAAAATATCGTACCTCAAGGGCTCATATGGCATTCCTAGTATTAGCCTGGGTCAGTGGATATGCTGACACCCATTTTGAAAAAAGGTCATATACTACTAGTAGATATTTCATTTTCCCAAAATCTGGCAATGGTCCATAGAAATCAACAGTGACCTGGTCATTGGGTTCCTTAGGGATGATAGGATTTAATGGACCTTGATATGACTTGTTTGCTGGTTTTGTCTTCTGACACATTTCACATGAGCTTACTATCCTGGTGACCTGTGCTCTCATATTCAGCCAATGGAACCATGTCCTCAATAAGCTTTCCATTTTATTTACACCATAGTGCCCATACAACTGATGGGTATACCCAATAAGTCATTCCTGTAAACTCTCTGGTATAATCATTTTCCACTGATCCCTTTGTGGGTCAGTGATATACTACAGGATCCCTTCTTTTAGGTGGTATCTCTCACCAGCATTAGTATCTGCTGTTTCTCCCACTCTATCTTTGTCTTCTAGTTGGTCAATAATTCTTTTGTAGGTAGGTGTTTGCCATTGTACCTTTTATAAGTGTCTCAATCCTTCTTCTACCACAGTGTCTGTTTCTAATTCTACACTTGCCGAACAGATATCTTCCCATCTGCAGATGGTCCTGGGTATCGGGAACAATATTCTGGCTTAATGTGTCGGATACCACATTTTCACTACCTTTACAATATGATTCTCTCTTTTCTTCATAGGAAAAGTGTTTTTAAAAACCTACAGGGGCCTTAAGGTGAATTTTTCAGCGCTCTTGTAAGGTTTAAACCTTTTAAAAATTATTAAAAAAATAGTGAGGTTAAAAAATTAATACTGGATGGAATAATTGAACTCCTGGAGAAAAAGGTTCCATCAGATTAACCTAATATTTGTCAAATAACTGTGCTTTAAGAATTCCAGGTTCTTATGATCTGTCCTAACAATCGTTTATGATCCTATCAAGAATTGGCAGAACTTCTGAAATGCCCTCACCACAGCCAAGGCCTCTTTCTCTGTTACACAATAATTAATATCTGCACATCCCAATGGTCTGCTGACAAAATAAATTAAGCCCAAGCTACCATCCTCTTGAGCTTGCGTAAGAGCTGCCCCTATCCCATACCCACTACTGTCTACCTGAACAATAAATGGTTTCCTTAGGTCAGGGTAAACCAACATCACTTGCTAAGGAACTTCTCTTTAATAACCCTAAAATTTGGTCTCATGCTCTTCCATCCATTTCCAGGACATTCCCTTATGTAATAATTGCAGCAGAGGCTCCATGTCTGAAGCAAAGTTTTTGTAAAATTTATTGTAGAAATTACACAGCCCCAAAAATGATCTCACCTGTTTTGGTGTTCGAGGGGCTGGGAAATCTTGTATTGCCTGCATTTTGTCATGGTGGATCTGATTCCATTTGCATTAATTAAGTGCCCTAAGAAATTCACTTCTTCCACTGCTAAACAGCTTTTTTGTAAATTAATGTGAATATCCTTCATATTGCACTCTTGTAGAAACAACTTGAGGTGTTGTAAGTGCTCATGAGAGTTATTAGATGCAATAATCACATCATCCATGTAGATAGTGATTAACTTTTTGATCTCAGGGGACAGTACATGGTCAAGACATTTTAACAAGCCTGCTCCACTATTCTTGAGGCCAAAAGGCATTTTGTTAAAGTGGTATGATATACCATTATATTAAAATGCTGTGTACTTCCGGTCATCCGGGTGTAACTTGATCTGCCAATAGCTGGAAGTCAGATCTAATGTGAGGAAATATCTTTTTTCCCCAAAATTTATTTACCAACTCATTAATTGGAGGTGGAACATTTTGATCTGGCCATGTAATCTTGTTGAATTGCCTGGCATCCAAACACAGTCTTATGGCTCCATCTTTTTTTTTACAACCACCAATGGGTTATTATATGCTGATGAACTCTTAGTGATAATATCCCACTCCTCCATTTTAGGTAATTCTCTCTCTCCCTCAGATCTATATTGGTGTGGCACAAGGTATGATCTTGCCTGGTATGGTGTAGTGTCAGCAACCTTGATCCTGTGCTCATACTTTTTAATAATCCCAGATTTATCTAAAAATTTCGATTTATATTCAATTAGAACTTCTTTTAGGTCCTCTTTCCATTTCTTCCTTCATTTATTATCTCATCAATCCATGCCTCTATTGAAGGATGTTCTATCTCAATCTCCATATTACATACGTTTTGCTGATTCATTCTCATCCACAACCCAAACTCCACTTCTTCCCTTTTGCAGATAATCTTTTCATCTTTATAATTGATCACACACCCAGTTTTGTGCATAAAGTCTGACCCCAACATGGATTCATGTACCAACCCTTTTAGAATTAATAGCGTGTGGGGTATAATTTTATCCCCTATTTTAATTTGCACACAAACTTGTTTCAAGCCCAATTGTGCCTTTTTGTTATTTGCCAATGTTATTTGCATGCTTTTCACTGGTAGAGTTGGTATCTCTATGGGTTGGCTCTGCATGCGGTCAAATGTCATTTCCAACATTACTGATATCTGGCTGCCAAAATTCCACAATGTCTATACCTTGATATCATTTATTTGCGAAACAACCTTTGGGCATTCTTGAGATGTGTACTTAATCAATTCATCATCCCACTCACAAATAATATTATCTATCCTCTTTTTTTCTGTTGTTCTACTGATTACTTTATCTTTTCTCTTTTTCCTCTTTTTTTTACTGGTTTTTTTTATTTCTTCTTTTAATTCTCTGACCATCTCTGCCATTTCTTTCTTTATATCTTCTTTGAATTCCATTTTGAATTTGTGTAATAGTTTTTTTATGAAGGGTTCCACACCCTCTTTCAATTGTTTCTCACCTTCTGCCATATTTTGTATATTTTTACTACTCAATTTTGTATATGGCTGTGTTGTTTATTTTTGCTATAGTAAACAAAACCTTAACTTCATCAATTGTTATGATAAAAATTCAATATTTTATTTTGCTTTGCTAATAAATTTGTTCACTGACACCCCTCTCTTTTATCACCCTATAATCTCCCGTCCCTCTCTATCTTTACAGTCATTGCTAACCTTTGATCGGTTTTATTTATTATTTAATTTATAAGCTATTATTTTATTTCAATATAGTCTTATTTAAAATCCTACACTCTTATCCTACTCTTTAAAAAAAACCTTTCGTAATCGTACACAATAACTTTTTAGACTTGTGCACTATTTGTGGTCATATTTATTTTCCAGCTACGGACATGAAATTCTCAATTTTATGCTGTTTTTAAATTTTCTCAGGTTGTGGTTTTTTTCGTAAGCCTGCGTTGGGTCGTCATTATAACATTTTCTGTCTTGCTAGGCCTCTATACGCTATAAGCTGCACAAGTTGATCAAGTTATGCAAAAAAGAAGAAAGTTGTATTTCTATTTCTAAAAAAACATAACTATATTTTCTGATAAACTCAGACTAGAATTATTACCAAGTACAATTGTGAACTGAATCAGTTTTTAATTTTTACATGAGAGTGCCAGAGTCATTAGATCCACTGATTCTGCATCAAACATATTGTAACTCGTAAACTAATAATTATACGATCGGGATTAAAATTCCCATTAAGTAGGAGAAGATATTCCTCTTTGACTTAATTAAGAAAAATAAATCTACTTAGCAAAGATAATTTGTATACTAATTTGAATCTAAATAACCAAATATAAAACTTAAATATAATATTATTTATTTTATACACGTACAATGAAAGTTATGTTAATAATAAAGATTTATTCTATCCCGTCAAATATTTAATATTTATGATTAAGAAAAAATTATAATATTGGAAAGTATTGTGCACACGAATTTAATAATTTGATTCAAATATTGAAGTAATAACTAGTTTGTGTCTTATTTTTTCATGGTAACAGTTTTATTCACTTCTCAGTTCACAAATCTTTAGATCGAAAAATTTATGGGATAAACATTTCATTCAAATCTCTGTTCATAAAGCTTTATGTAAAAGTTATGACCATTAACTTACCGATAAGTTGATATTTAAGTAGGTCATTGATCCTCCAATGTCTAATTCCTTCAATGGGTAGTCCACGGTAGTTTTTTTTAGTTTTTCTCTTTCCGAATCTCCGATCAAGATTTAGGTAGAGCCAGACGATGATTTTAGGTGACTTTTCTACTCACTCATGGAGAGTGGTTTCAGTTCGTATCTAAGTGGACACATTTTATTTTTTTTTTATATAAAAAAAAGCACTTCAAATTGCTCAACACTCTCTGGAACATCAAGACAAAGACCCTTTTCAAACCTGTCGGCTCCTTTTATATCCCCAGATTCTTTTTAGAAGTTCTGCGCATATTCTTTTCACCTTTAGTTCTCATTATGAATTTCGGCCATTTTTTATTACAAAGTCTCTTTTCTCATTATGAATTTCGGCCATTTTTAATTACTATCAGAAAGTCATTTCTGATAGCAATCTTTTATCTTTGAAATTTCCTTTCACCATTTGAATCAATTATTCAGTATGCACTTTCTAACATTAAATTTATTTTAGTTAAATTGTATATAAAAAAAATTAAACTTTCACTGTATGTTTTTCTCAAAACAACATTATATTACAAAAAAAAAATTAAAGATCGGGTTATTTCTTTTTTATTTAAATGATATACAATATTAAATAGTAATTTGTACCATATATATAAATAAATGGTACAATATATAAATACTACTATAGATGTAGTAGATGAAACAGTAGGATTGTGAAAGCTGACTGTTTCATTATCTTATATATATATATATATATATATATATATATATATATATATATATGTAGAAAATGATGCGCTGGATTAACTGACAACTTTTGGTTTAGCACAAAATATGGAGATCATTTACCTTTTTTGCCTGTGTGTGGTCATATGTATCAGTTGTATGAAATAGAATGGATAGCTGCAGCGCTTGAAAGTCTTTAAACCCTTTATATTACATTTACACTCCAAATATATGAATTATGCTTGTATTTCAAAAATATCACAAATTCAGCCTGCATCCTGCCAATCCCTTTTCTGTTTATTTAAACGGAAAAAATCATATACATGAGGGGTCAGAGTCTCTTAAAAAATCAATATGGGCATTATAATAATGGCATAAACAAGGAATTTGGGCATTCCATCTTTAGATTTTTAATAGTATGGATAGCTGAAGAGTTGGAGGATGAAGTAGATTGAAGCTTGTCCATTTAAACATTGAAGATTTGCTATCTTAATATAAATCAAATACTGATTATATATGTGTGTGGGAGATGATGATCTGGACCAACTAATGAGGTACTGGTTCAGTATAATATATGTAAATTGGAGATTACTCTTTTTCACATTAGTGTGGACTTATGTATTGGTTATATGAGATAGAGTGGATAGCTGAAGGACTTGTGTGTTCAAATTCCATATATTACCTTTAAACTCCAAGTATATAAATTGTTTGTATTTTTTTTTTAAAAAAATATATATATATATATTGTAACCTTTAAAGAAAGAGAGAGGGGGGGGTAGGTGAAAAAAATGTGAAAAGATGAAAATGATGGAGAATGATAAACAAAAGAAAGGAAGAAGAAAGATGAGAAATGGAAAATGAGATGATAGAGGGGCTAATTGTAACCTTTTAATAAAATGAAAAGATGGCGGATAGGTGATGATGACGAAGATAAGATGAAATGGCAAAAATATAAGATAAGATGGAGATAAGATGAAATGATGGAATTAAGATGATGTGATAAGAAAGAGAAAATTAATTGAGCAGAAGAGAGAAAAGATGAAACTATGGAATGAAGAGGGAGATGATGATGAAGAGGGAGATGATGATGAAGAGAGAGATAAAAATGAGGAAATGAAAAAAGGATGTATGATGAAAATTAACTAACTATCCTAATCTAAATTATTTGAAAAGGAAAAGATGGAAGATGAAGAAATGGTGAAGATATGAGACAAAAATGAAGATGGAAAAGGATGAAATGAAATGGAGATGAATGAAATGAACTAATCTTTTGTAAACTATTTGAAAGGAAGAAGATGGAAGATGATTATACTATTACAGACTCCTAATGACTTGGCTCAGTGGTTGCAATAAATTTAAGGATGAATAATGATCCAGAGATATACAATTGGATAGAGACCAAATCCAATACCAATGCAAATATAACTATTATAGCATATTAATAATTTAACATAGATAATATAAAAGAAAATTTAAATCATTAGTTAATAGTTATTAGAATCAGCCTACTATCAGATCATACACTTTGAATAACACAAATTAATTTTGTTTGGAAGGACTACCTCACTAAATTATAACTAACAAGGCAACAAGATTAAACAATCTCAAGGGTTTTAAAACTAAAACTCTTGTACAAGACAAACGTTTAAGTTGCCTAACAAATGATGGCTTGGATGAATTGAGAAGTGAGTGATATCTTAGCCCGACCATAAGATAACTATCTTATGTTAAATCATGGAGTAATAAAACAAAAAATATTAATCCAAAGATTTGATTAATTAAATTTAAATTAATAATGGCCTATTACCCAAGACATCACTCAAGCAAAGAAAAGGACAAGGGTACTATTTATGCCTTTCTCCATACTCACAGACAACCTACTAAGGACCTTGAATGCAGATTGGTTATAATTCTTTAGATATACAAAATAATGTGCAGCTTTAAAAATAAATAGTAAATATTCTTCCGAAGCACTAACATTCTTCATTTCACATTGCATAATCTTCAGTCTAAGAAGATATAATAACTTAAAAATCAGCTTTAAAATGAGCATTCTATTAAATATCTGTAATTATATGATTATCTGTTACTGTGATTCAATCTGAGAATCACTTAGATTAGCATTTAAACCAGTATAAAATATATTTTGTATACTTTATGAAATTTTTGTGAACCTTTGGAACTCAAGACAATATTTCATATAAAAATAAAACGAACAGAAACAAAACTTTTAAATAATAATGATTTGGTTTATTAATAACAATAAAGAATAAAAATATTTACAAACAAAAATTACTGAAACAAACATTACCAATATAGTGTTGGATTTTTTTAAAACATTTTGACTTACAACATTATAACATTTTATCTGACTAAGGTTACTGAACATTCCTCTTTAACTCTTTTTTTAAAACTGTTTATTTTAATAAACACACACAAAATGTAAATAAATAAATACAAGAGTAAGCAGAGGCTATTTGATATTAAATGCTAATCTCTATAAATAATTAGAGATTCTAAATCTTTTATACTTTAATTATAATGGTATGAGTTTAATAAACATAATTCTGTTTTGATTGACATATTTAATAATACTGTGGTGTCATTTGACAACCAGAATAACACACTAATAGGTTGATATTCATTACCCTAAGCTAAGCAAATGCTAAGCTGGGACTAGCATCTACAGCATATATTTTAAATTGTCATTAGTTACACTGACACTATAGTGATGTATTTAAGTAAATTTCTAGCTAACTTTAAACTAAATTAAATGCATGGATCACTCACTCATCAGAGGTAATTTATACATATATTACCAAAAATTCTGTCCACATAAAATTATTAAACCAAATGTTTTAAAACTGAAATTTAAAAGACTTACAATCCCAGCAGTGAAAACTCTGGATGAATATATTAAACTACTTAGTATGTGTGAATTGCCACTTATAACCATATGCATCTACATACATAAAAATAAATATAAATTATTGTTGGTTGGTTTGTGAATGATAAAACTATCATAACAGCACAATTCAGACATTGATATACCTTTAAGCCTTAAAAATAGCTAAATACAAGCTGAAGAAGCAAAGTTCCTTAAACAAACATATCTTGTCATTACATATCTAAAACAAATGCAACATCACCTACTGTGGTGGAACTAGCATTAATACATCATGAGTGATAGGCCAAAATAAATACATATATGCTCTGGAGAGCTGAACAACTTCCTAAGAATGTGGTGGCTAACAAAAATACATATTTTTGAGGCAGAAAAAAGGATGCCTGGATCTTGTATCAGTGCTTCAGGAACAGGAAAGATGCACCAGAAAAGTGGAATACTCTTCATGGGATCTAAGCACTTCAAAATATGTGATTATAATCACTAAAAATACAAATATATGATATACTATAATCCTCAATGGGAATGAGCATTATACAATAAGGATGGAGGTCCTTGTCTACTCCATTAAGCATACTAATAATAATTAACAAAGCCTTGTTCTATGAGGCTACCAAATACTAAACTAATAACAAAATATAAACATCACTTGAATTGACTCAGTCATCAATAAGAATTTTAAAATACAACAAATAATTAATGTCAGAACCAACAATGCAAACTATGTCAAATGACTAATATAAGAATTACTTAAAAATTAAATGCATATAAAAATTCTAGGCAAAGGTACAATACACATATAATTAAATATTAAAATATAGTGGCTAGTGGACATTTAAAAGATTGTGAATTAAATGTGAGAAAATTAATTCTCAATGCATATATAGAATATTTGCAGTCATTATTAATGTAGCATTTAATAAAACAAATGAATGGAAAACTCTCTGATAAACCTCTTTGGCTGATTTTAAATAAAACTGATTGAAATACCACATTTAAATAAGCTAAGAATGAGATATTAAAATCTCCAGGGATACATTATTAAATATATGTTAACTTGCGAGATGTTTAACAAATATAACAATATTAATATGACCTAAGAATGGTAAAATATCTATTCATTCTAATAAAACCATTAAGACTAAAATTATAACATTAATTTAACTGGCATATTTATACTAAACAGTATTACACATATTTAAATAAAAATATATAGCATAAATATTTTTCTGTTTTTTTTTTTTTAAAACCAATAAAACACACAAAATAAAAATACAATAACTTTAGTTCTGTTCAAGACATTTATATAATTTATTGAATATTATTTATCTGATGGCATGAAATTTCTGGTCAAAACATTTAATTTATATATGGCAAAGATTTCCAAACAAACATATTCAAGAGTTCTTTAAAGTTAATGCAATTATAATAGTACTAAAATAATATAGGTGATCCAGCAATAAATGGTAAATAAAACAAGTGATTCAGCCGAGAATATCATTATGAGATCCCGGGTTTACTTATACAATAATACAGAGTCATTTTTTAAATTCCACTTCTTTTCCTAAAAGAACACAATTTTAAACAGCTTTTTTTAAAAACTTATTTTCACATACAATATTTTAAAATGCTTCCAAATAATTTCTCTTTACTCTTTTTAGCATAAAAGTGGGAGCATTTTGCAAGTAGAAAATTTCATCTGATTTAATGAGCTAGAATAAACTATCTCAATCTTATGTATAGGTATAAGCAAATACTTTAATTAATTATAATTATACTATACATTTGACAGAGAAAAGTTCATCTTTAATTAATTTCAATGCAAAACATTTTTTTAAAACTAGTTAGTATTAAGCATGATTAATCTAATATAGGTATTTAAAATTAGCTACAAACAAATTTAACAAGGATATATAGTACCTAACAATATTTTATTTTTATTTTTTAAACTAACTTCAATCCAACAAGATTCAATATTATTATCATTAATAATTATCTGTTTATGCTTTATGTCTTTTTTAATAGAAATCAAAGTACCACCTCCTCTTGTTTTATTATTATAATTTCTATCACATCTATGCACACAATATCTATCATCAAATATACTAATATTATCAATTTCTTCTTTTAACCAAGTCTCTGTTAAAAATATAATATCATATTCATTTAATAACAATTCAAATTTAAAATAAATTGTCTTAGTTCTAAAACCATGAACATTTTGATAATAACAATTTATGAATTGCTATTTATTACACAGATTATTTTGCAAATTTATATCTTGCACTATAATGCTAATTTCATCAACATTACCAGTCAATATAATATCTTCTGTCTTTTCTTCAATAACCTTATTAATACTCAATATAGTATTATCCTGTGTACTATCAACATTAAAATTTCTTAAATATTTAAAATCTCCATAGAAGGGCAATATGACCGCTGACAAAGGCCAAATGTTACAGACCAAAATTTTATCAGATTCAGATTCTTCTATAGATAAATAAAATGAAGAATATTTTTTAGATTTTGTATTCAGTTTATAACACACACTATTTATATCTAAAACAATTTTCAAATGGGCAATCACATCTTCAGCAGAGGTATCATTATCCATTCTAGTTAGAAAAAAAAATTTAAATTTCTTTCTTGTCTTAACAGCTTTTAAGACATGATTAACCTGATTTCCTATAATAGACGAAGTACTTCCATTTTTAATATTTTTATGCTTATTTTTTTCATAAAATACAGTTTTAAAACTATCCTTTTCTTTATCTGCACAGTCTTTCAAATAAAAGCATATGATTTTTTAGATGTGTTATCTTGATTAGAAATCCTAGACGATTCATGTGACATTACGTTTTCATATCTGACTGACCAACCTTCACTTTAATTGCTTTATTCTGCTGTTCATTAAATTTAAAACTTGATCTATCAGTGACACTACAAACTGCCTCTTTTTGTAATTTATCAACTCCTTCACTTCTATTTATAGTAGAAAGTGGAGGGAAATTTAAATCAGAAACGATAAGTTCAGGAGCTTGCTTTTCTTTTTGCTTAAAAACAAGTTGACTTTCTTTTTTATTAAAAACAACAGAATTTCTGTCTGTGCTTCCATAATCATTATTTTTATTTATATCCAAATTATTAACAGATACATTTAATAACATATTTTTTATCGTAATATTTTCTTCTTTCAATAATTTAATTTCACTTGATAAATCTGTAACAATATTTAAAATTCTATTCAATAAAAACATAGATTTTTTACAAGATAAACAATTAGTATCCATTTTAGATAGATTTTTTTCTCCTTTATCAAAACCATGATTAGAAAGAGCATTAATTTCTATTAATTTATAAATATCATTACCTTCATTTGATAATAAATTTTGACCATCAAAAATATCCAAGTCTTGCGAATCATTTACCTCCGAAACAATAACTTCCATTTTGCTTTCATTGATTTCCATTATGTTATTACTACTTGAATTATGATTACATTTATCACAAATATAGGACTCCATTTCTATTTCATTTTTATGCAATATTATTCCATTAAATTGTACACATGATTTATGAAACTTATTATTGCATTTAATACATCTAATTCTTGGCTGTTTCCAAATATAAGACCACTGCAAAGAGCACTTGGTGTACCTCCCATCATTGTCATCATCATCATCATCATCATCATCATCATCATCATCATCATCATCATCATCATCATAATAATAATAATAATAATAATAATAATAATAATAATAATAATAATAATAATAATAATAATAATAATAATAATAATAATAATAATAATAATAATAATAATAATAATAATAATAATAATAATAATAATAATAATAATAATAATAATAATAATAATAATAATAATAATAATAATAATAATAATAATAAAAAAGTAGGAACAAACTTACAAAAGCTCTTGAATGTACTTCATTAAAGACAAACAAAATCTAATATTAGTTTAAAAATCTTATAATTTTGAAAAGTATAAACAATTCTGGATTATAAGAAAAGACACTGTTAACAAAGTAAGTTTTTTTTTATTATTTTGTCCTTGTAAAAATATAGCCATCTAGTTGAAATGGCATCTGCAGATAACAATTGCGTTATTAGTAAAAGAGATAACAATACAGATGTCAAATCAGTTGCAGAAGCCAGTAAGGGAAAAAAATATTATGTAAAAATTGATGCCATGATAACAATTGCATTATTAGTAAAAGAAATAACAATACAGATGTCAAATCAGTTGCAGAAGCCAGTAAGGGGAAAAAATCTTATGTAAAAATTGCTGCCATGAAATCACAAAAAGCAATATTAAAAAATATTATACAGCAAGGGAACACAAAAAAAAAAACGGAGGAAAAGGACAAATAAGCAGATTCAGGAGAGCCAATTCAATAGACATTTTTGAACTAAGTTTAGAAAATAAAGATGAGACACCTAATTATCTAACAGAACAAACTGAAGATAATTGGAAAGAAGAAATTCAAGAAATCAACATCCAGTTTAATAATACAATACGGAACAAGTTATATGAATCTTTTAAAAAATTCTTTTCTAATAGATCATTAGTGCTCACAATTACAGATAGAAATCTAATGTTATATAAATTTAACAAAGAGTTATTATATCAAAAACTAACAAAAGTAAAGTTATGGGACTCAGTCTCAGAAATAGGCGAACATACAAACTCGTGACATATAGCTATACAATTTTTCAATGAAAATAAAAAAATGAGATTTAAATCATGAATAAAAACAATGGGTGGATATGTAGTGATTGTTGTTGATGAAAATCTGCAAAATTATTGCTCAGGAATCATTAAAATGCATATTTTGGGTTTAGCTTTCGTGATTTCAAAAGTATGGTCCAACCATTTGGACATGCCATATACATTAAACAAATCTTGTGCAATGATACACCCACACTTATATACACCAACAGTTATTATTTTAAGATAAAGCTGCACCAGCATATTAAGCCAGAAGAAATTCCAAGGCAAATTATGGATCAAGGAGCAGTGTTATATCTAAACATTAAAGGGCTAAGGCCACAATGTTTTGGCTATGGAGAAAGAAGCCATTTGATTATAGACTGTCCAAAGAATGAAAATAATAAAGGATTTGATTTATCAGAAGAAAGACTAGAAAAGAAAACAAGCTATAAACAAAGGTATATAAAGCAAATATTGACATCGGATGTGGTAACTCAGGGAAGTGAAAAGGAAAAAAATTCTATACAAACACATATGAATACAGATAAGCAAGAAAGTGAAACTGCAAATGTAAATAATGATGATAGTAATATTGGTGAGATTCTAGATTCTTCATTAAGGTTGGAGGAAAAAGTGTGCCTTAAGATAAATAATAAAAAAGTAAAAGAAAAAAAAGGGAATGATATACAAATGCATGCGGTTAAAGCTTTAGAAAAAAATATAGACAAACACACACTGAAAAAAAATGTTGATGGGAAGCAATATTATGAAGAGGATATGAATTTGGACAAAGAACTGGAATTAACTAAAAAACAAAGAACTAGGAACAATACGAATATTGAGATTACTCAGACAATAATGCCAAATATGCAGCAAGTTACTCAGAGTAATACTGAACAAAAGAGAAAGCCAGGAAGGCCCTCAAAAAACAGAAAAACAGAAAAAAAGCTAAAATTAGGAGAGCTTATGTTTGATGACACAGGAGAATGGTATCGAATGGACAGATATACTGATGTTGAAACTGAAAGTGAGTTCGAAGATGCACAAGATTTACAATTGATAGACAGCCTAAGATAAGTATAATTAAAGATAAAGTAAATTTAAATAAATTCAAAGTAAATCTTTATAAATAAAAATTAAAATTGCTTCTTTTAATGTACGAGGTTTGAATTCAATAGAAAAAATATTTAAGTTGAAACAATGGATATTTATGCAACAACCTGGTCATTACTTAAGATGAGATCAATGTTATAGTGACAAAAATGATAAAACTCTTAGGAACCGGTATAGTGTTTTTTTTTTTTTTAGGACAACACCAGTTTGAACATTGTAAGTTGGGAAAATTAAACATTATAGATGGATGTTGCTTTGTTATATGTACGATATTCATTTTTGTTGATGGATTACTCAATTTATCTACTAGAGAATTATGCTTTACAAAAACAAATGGCATCCAGACCCACACTACCTTAGTTAAATGAGAATATAATCATTTTGTAATATCATTCAAAACAATTGAGATTGAATCCAACACTGGAATTATTTCATTCAAGTGCCATCCCATTCTAATCCATTAATGGACAATTGAATTAAGTGGAGAACTGTACTTGTAGTAATAATTGTAACATTTGATTCTTGATGTACTTATTTTTTCGTATTCTTTTTACTGATGTAACCACTTTTCTTAAGTACAAATAAAGTTTGCTTTGAAACATCACCATCATCATCATCATCATCATAATAATAATAATAATAATAATGATAATGATGATGATGATGATAGTCCATTACATTATTTATTTAATATTTTGTATGTTGTCTTTTAACTATTTCTGTAACAAACTTTTCTTTCTGAACAACCCCAGCAACTTATCTAATTTTCATATTTTTATAATAAAAATAATCAATATTGCACTTCTTTAAAATGTTTTAAAATAAGTTTGTTGACATAAATGGGATTTGCTTCTCCTTTGGTCAAATTTTATATTGTTTATATCCACACATTTAATGTAAAAAAGATATTACTCTACATATACGAAGAACTCTTAGTAACACATTCAGCTGATTGGTTTTAGAACTTACCATTCTCTATTTAGAACTTTAGGAAGTATCCTTGGCTGAAATTCTTATAATGTCTTTATATTATGTTCCATATGATAAAATAGACAAAAAAACATGCCCTCTCTCTTTAACTTATTACAGCGTCAGCCACATTGGAGTTACATTTGTCTTTCTATTTAAAATGCTACCAAGATATTTAAATTACTTTACATTCTTAAGTTGATAACAATCTAAACTAAAAAGAAGATTTTTTAAAGCTGATATTGAACAGTTGATCACAGATTTTTAAAATTTTTTAGTCATGCCTAAGACATCTTAACATTGTCATCAGAATTTATTTATTTTTCTTGATTTTCCACATTATGTTATAAATGATTATTTATCTTTACCTTGTAACATATCAGATTGTTAATTTGTAATTATGTGTGAATATACATAAAGTCTTACTTTTTAATCATTGACAGAGATCAATTTTATCTACAGGTGATGTTTAAGTATTTGTATTACTTGGGTATATTATTTAGGAATCATAAAACCTATTTTTAAAGTGTCAGCTTTAATATATATATTCATATCTATATATCTGTTTTGAATTTATTTTATATCTTTTAATCTTTATGAGGTAAAAAAGAAAAGGTTGCATCTATAATTGAATTAATTAAAAATATACAAACATATACTTTCTAAAAATAAATCATCTTGATAATAAAGAAAACACAAAATATTTGCAAAAACAAGTAATTTTTTTTTCATCATTATTAAATTCAATTATTATTTTATTTTTGATATGTTATTGTGATATAAGGAATTTGACAAAAAAATTTGATAAATTTAATTACAGGAATAATTAAATTTAAATAAAATTCAATAAATTTAATTATAAATTAATTAAAAAATGTTTTTTGTATGAGCAAACATATGTACATTAAATTTAAGCCCCAAAACTGATTTAAATAATTTGAAGATAATGTCTTTAAAGAAATAATAATAATACCAATAAATAACCTAATAAATTAATGTATTTATAATTCAATTAGGATATATATATATATATATATCTGTTGTGTTTGTCTTAATTTAAAATAATATTTGTAAAATTTCATTACATAGAAATGTTTTATGATAATCATTCAGTAAACACTAAGGAACATTTATTGACATGTAAGGAGAGTCACCTCATGACAACTAAAATTACCAGGAATAAATGAAACAAGGAGCAGGAATATGTTTTATTTTTTTGGTTTACAAGCAAAAATAAAGACAAGTAACGCGTATTACATAAACAAAATTAAATAAAAATAAAGTATGTTATGTGTTCTTTTTTCAGAAATGATATTACAATTGGCAGAAGGCTAAAATATTTAGCAATGTAATTAAATAAAGAATAAAATAGGAATTACTTGTACAAATCAATTTTTTTTTAAAAAAATAAGTTTTCAATAAGGAAGAAGTAAAAAAAATACGCATTTAGTTGTACAAAATAATTAAACAAATAAACAAGAAGAAAAAAAGAAGAAAATGAGTTATACAAAAGGATTAAAAATAAATCATTCGCTTTCAGGTCAAACTAGATTTTGTTAGTTTGTAGAATTGTCTAAAGTTTTTTAAAACCACCTGCAGTATTATTGTGAGAGAAAAAAACACACACAAAGTGATTTTTTTAAGCGTCATTATTTGCAAAATAAAAATTATACCTAACGCTCATTACCTATTTTCTTTTAGGTTCAATTATAGATTAAAAAAACCTATTGTCATTCTAAATGACATCACTTCAATGTAGCATGGTTCGATTGAAATACACACAGAAAATTACTATTTTATGATAATTTTAAAAATTATTATTTTATTTATATTTTAGTCAAAAATTGATCATTTCTTTAGATTTTTTTTTCTTGTTGTAGTCTCATATATAAAAAACAAAAACTTATACAAACTAACAAAATCTAGCAGATATTTGATTTTACCTTAAGAAAGGGTGATAAATTCAATTAAAACCTTTTTTATTTTTTAAAAAATACTTTGTATAACTGATTATATATTTTTTCTTTTTGTTTATATGTTTATTAATTACTTTAGATTTTAACAATAATCTTTATTAATCTTTTTGGATTACAGAGACTTACATGACTTTGATTGCCAGTGTTATAAGTGCAACCATGTTGTATCAGGTTTACAAATTGGTTGGTTTTAAAGGTTACATCAATTAGTTTTTATGATATGGTTTTTACAATATAAATGTGGAAGTCAAATTTTATCATTAAAGTCTTGAAAAGTTCAATACAAAAACAAAGCATTATAAGTAAATCCATGTGTTTTGAAAGTTTACAATCTAGTGATATATTGAGGGTTATTTACAGTCACAAAATATTTTTGATTAATGTTCTTGTAGTTGTCAGTCTTGGATGTTTATTATACAACTAAATTTATATATATTTTTTTCTTATTTGTAAACTTTATTTTTTTAAGAAAATTAATTTGTTCAAGTAAATTCGTATTTGCATAACTAATTTTTATTTTTGTTTTTATTATTTATTTGTTTAATTAATATTTTTTAACTGACTGTCAATTATAATATCATTTATTAAAAATATGCACATAATACATTTTATTTTTATTTAATTTTGTTTATATAACAAACATTTAAAAAAAAAATTCATTTGTAAACAACACTAGCCAAAAACCTAAGGCTCTCATTACTTGTTTCATTTATCACTTTATATGCAATATGATTTACTGTGACTTTTCCTTTTTTGGAATTAGGAATTTCTCAGCCACTATACCCTGAGAAACCTGTGAACTACTTAACATTTCCTTTCAATTTCCTGCACTAAGTTTTTTCCATATTCTTTTCTATCCTGCTCTATCCCATTTCCACAACATAATCTTTGTCAACTCCATGGCCTTTATATCTAAATCCTTTTATCTTTTCCCAAACTCATCATAAAAACCAAAAATTCAATTTCTGTATAATCACTTTGTTTATATTTATTCCTCCACAATTTCATTATTTGTACTCTTTCTGCTTGCAGGTATTTACATTCAGCTAACAGATACCTAATATTTTCTATGCATTTCTTATACAACTTGCAGATTAAATTACCCAAATTTTTCCATTTATGTGTATATTCCCTTGTTGCTAAAGATCCTGTTCGAGCCTTAAACAGTAAACTACTTTTCTTACTATTATCATAAATTAATTCACACCCAATATTCTGTTTATTTCTATATGTATTTAAACTCCTTTTGCTTTTCATACTAGTTTTACATCTCTCCAACTTCATATTCTTTATTAATGCATCTACTCTTCTATCCCATTCCTTGCCACTATAACACTCAATAATTCTCCTAAGACATTGATGTGATGTGATGCACTGTAACTTCTTCTTATACAGGGTCAGGAATCTCTCAGCCACTATGCCCACAGAAATCTATTAGCCACTTTACCTTCCCTTTTCATTCTCTGCCCTAAGTTTATCATATTCTTCTCTACCTGGCTCCTGGATCCTATTTGCACAACATAATCTTTATCAACTCCAAAGCCTTTATATCTAAATTCCCCTTATTTTTCCCAAACCCAGCATAAAACCAATAACCCATTTTTTATATAATCACTTTGTTTATATTTATTCTTCCACTACTTCATTATTTGTACCCTTTCTTCTTTCAGGCATTTACATTCAATTAATAAATGCCTAATATTTTCTATGCCTTCCTTACACAACTTGTAAATTAATTCACCAACATTAATAAATGCCTAGTATTTTCTACACCTTCCTTACACAACTTGCAGCCTAAATCACATATTTTTCCATTTATGTGTATATTCCTTTATTGCTAAAGATCCTGTTCAAGACTTAAAAGTAAACTACTTTCCTTGCTATTATCATGAATCAACTCGCAAACAATATTCTGTTTATTGCTATATATCATAGCACTCATGTATATACATGCATATATACATGTTTCATGTATATATTGTTGCCATTAGGTTATAATACTAAGGCATTTACAAAAATATATATAAATTTAATTTTATTATGAAATTTAATTTTATTATAAATAGGCATATGCAAGTAAATGGTGGGCTCAAATCAGCAAAAAAAAAAAAAAAAAAGAAAGTTTAACTTTGTAATTAATAAAAATCATTGATGTTAAAAGAATGTATAAATTAAATTCTAATTTGAAATTATTTTATGGTAAAAAGTGACAAGAAATATGAATTACCATGGGGAGATTAGACAAAACCAAAGGTATTCCAAATTTTAAAAAAATGCAATTAGTAAAATTTTAGTTAGATGGGATCAAGATTACAACCAGTAAGATATTTTTTTAGATTATTATATATATATTGTGCCCTTTTCTATAGGTCAGTAATAGTCCATCTCAGTCAATTACTAAAAATTTTAAATTTTAGAATATGTTCTTTTAATATAGTAATCGTATTAAGTTAATTATATTATAAAGTACAATTTGAGGCTAAAGCAAATACGTAGTATATAAAATTATAACGAATCATTTAAAAATAGTTATGTAAAGCTTTAAATATTGTTGCATATGGTTGTAAAAGTTGGCCATATTAAATAACACAGCTATAAATATTAAAAGTATATTTAATAAATTCGATTTTAATACTTTAAAACTGATAAGTTAATAAATACAGTATTTAAATTTATAAACTATGTTTAATAATCAAAATTAATATCGTACATTTTAAAAATAAACTTTATGATGGTGAAAATTGTATTTAATTCTATATATTTTAAATTATTCTTCCAAATTTTTATAATTATATTATTTAATATAATAAGTGTAGCAATTTTATAAATCTAGGCAGAAAAATAGATTGAAAATCGTCTGTCTCAATTTTATTAATCATGTGACTTGTATATTACATACTTTCACACACACTGCTTGTTTGAATTAATAACAAAGTTTGAAATATTTTAAAAGATTGCATTATAGAATTGGATATAATGATTACCTAGCATAAAAGCAAATATTAAATATTAAGTTAACTATCGTATGTAATGTTTTAAGTAATGTAATAAAGATGAATACAGATATAATAAAAATTAAATATTTTGTTTAAATAAAACAAGATAAATGGAATATTAAGTGTGGAATAAATATTAAAATGTTATTTTAAAAAGTTATTTTAAATGATTAAATAATTTAAATAAAGTAATAATTGATTTAAAAGTAGTATTTTAAATAATATTTTAAAATTCTATTAAGTCATGATTTTTATTTTGAAAATTTAAGTCTGTAAAATTAAAAATATGTAAATTTGTTCTCAAGCTAAAAGTAAGAATTAACCAATAGGATAAGGTATTCTTACAAGCTATAAATATGAATTGCATGGGGGTATTAGAAGAGTTTAATAATGTGTTAGTGGTGATTAATAACACACCTATGTAGCTGAATAATATCAGAAGCTATAGAGGTGAAAAATCTTTTAAATTTTATTATTTAGTCAATTAATAGTATTCTCTTATACTTCATTTATCGTAATTAATAGGATACTTTTATTTTTTTTGAAAAATAGTTTAAAATACAATATATTTTTGAACTTCATTTAAATGGATTGCTAATTTTTAAAAGTTACTTACCAGTCGTATTTTATCTAAAATTTAACCTAAACTTAGCAATGAAACAGATGGATATAATAAGTAAAATGTGTATAAATTATAATACTATGAAAATGCATAGTATGTTCATTGATATCATTATATTAATGCTTAACTGGAGAACTGTTTTGGTACAAAAAATAATTCGGACATTATGCTGGAAGCTTAAATGGAAAGTTATTTGCCGTCTAAAAAAATTTTGTGATGCATTACTTATAAGCTTATCCAGGAGTTTTTTTAAAAAAGAATAAGATACTTATATCTTATGAATTGTCATAAAATATAATAATAAAAGAAATAGAATGTTTAGTCCTTTTTGAAGGAAACATTTTTTTAAAAAAATATATATTTTACAAGAATTAAAAAGAGCTTACAGAGAAGATTTTTGTTAAGGAGTTGTGATATTAAAACTTCTAGTCTCAGAAATATCAAAAATGCATCTTTAGAAGTATTTATTTTTGAAGCACTTTATCAAGGATGGAAACCGATGTAAAAGAATGAACACATAATAGTTGATTAAAAATGAATCCATGGAAATATTGTGGAAAAGTTTACCAAATATTTTTAAAGTAAAATTATTTAAGAAGCTTCACAGGATTAATATAGCATAATGAATCTTTAACAATAATTATTTAAAACAGTAAAACCATGGATTATTGTTTTATAAAATTTGCTAAAATGGATTAACAAGGATTTTATTATATTTTTTAAGATTTAAAGATGTCGAATTATTTTTTTTACTATTGTTTTTAAAAGATTGCTCGCCAAACACCCTCAATGGATTGTTCTTGTTCATCATCATAGCAACGGAGCAGGGGGAAAATGCTCTTGAAGAATAACGCATTTTTAGGAGGAACATTTAAAAAAAAAAAAAACTAGAGAAAATAATAAGTTTTATGAACTCTATCAAGGACTTTTATCAAGTAAAGAATTAATGAAGAATTAAGTAATTATAGTCTTGATTTTTTTTAATTTTTTACTAACTTAGTTTAAATATAAATTTTTCTATTTTATAAGATTAGGAAAACATAAGACATTAATTTGTTAATAACATAAAATTTATAATATAATATAATATAATAATTTAGATAAGAATATTTTTAGATACAGTGTATGGATGTATATTTCTTTATGTTTTTGCAATGATCGGTATCTAGTGGATGAAGAAGCCTACTAAAATGATGACCAGATAAAGGTTATTTGGTAATAGTAATAACTATTAATAATTTATAATGTATATTTCTGTTTTCTTTAGATCACCTATGAATTGTAAGGATGAAGTGTAAAAGTTTTAATTATATGTAACACATTTCATACAACATTTTAAAAAACATTATGAGATAGGATTGATTTGAAAATATGCATACGACGATTTTTTTTATATTAATGATATAATCCAACATAATAACAAATAATTATGTGATTCTTTTAAAACTTTTCATGTTATTGGATATTCAAATATTGTCTAGTTAGATTGTATATGATTAAACATACAGAATGATGAGGTAGACAAACTTTTCTTGTGGAACAGTAAGATTGTTTAATTATCAATGAATTTTATTTATTGTTTTTGTAAATGCAGATAGTTATTTATCGATGTAAGATGTGGAAAATCTTGAAAAATAATGTTGAGATAGTGGCTTGGAAGTACTGAGTGAACAGGAAACCAAGATGATGTTTTAAGAAATAGGATGTTATAAGGAATGTGAATAATATTTTAGTATTTGTGTAGATATCAGCATATTTAACAAAGCCCTATGACTGGTACACATTTTATTTGGACAGTGTTTTATATTTCTTTAAATATTTGATATTCTAATAAAGCTGAAAAAATAGCTTTAACATCATTCATGTATCAGAGGTTATTAGACAGGTAAAGGTCATACCTCTTTCTTGTTAATGCACTGTGCCATGTTTTTGAGATATATTATGAGTGATACTCTAGCTTTTTTTTAAAAATCCTATGCATCTATTTCGCTATCTTTATTTCATGTAATTGCATTGTTTAGTAAGATATTTCGAAAAGAAATGGTAAATAATTTAGAGCTTAGTTTATGCTATCGTTTTGTATAAGATTGGTTTATTTGCTTATAAGGAACAGAATTTTATAACTTAAAATTGAAGGTCCAATATATCCTAAGGAAAGGAAAGAATCATAGAATATATTTTGAATTTTATTTTCGGAAATGAAATATAAATTTTTAATAATGGAGTATCTAAACAAGATATTTTCTTTAAAATGTTAATTATTTTTGAATGCTTTATTATTATTTTTTAAGGGAAAAATAAGTATTGCATATTTTTAAAATACAATAGTACAAAGTAAATTATATAAACAATATGCATAGTATATTTTTTGTTTATTGAAAACCAGGAATATATTGATTATTACACTTACATCATACTAAAGTAAGGCTAAATAAGAATATATTATGATTAGTAAACATCGTGTGATAAAACACTAAAATCTAGTGCTGAATTTTGGATGAATATTTTATGTAACATCTTTCACTTTGCAAGATGAAAATTTGTTTAATTTTTTAAGAAATCCATATTCATTATAAAGTTAATTTTGTTTTCTGTAGAATGTTTTCCTATGAATGTTTTAAAAATAAGATAGTTTAATAATATTAAGGATGAAATATTTTGCTAATAAAATAAGTAAATATATTTGCAATAAGTTAACCATAACGAGAAACCAAATGGTAACATTTTATTTTGTCTTAAGTCTAAATAAAGATATAACTAAACTATAAATTTTTTTTTTTTTATAACTCAGTAGATAAAATGTAAAGTATAAAATTAGGATATCCACTGTAAATAGTGTACATAAATTGTTTATTTTATTTGTTGCTGTTAATAAATTTTGTTAAAATTTGTTTTTTTAAATTTTTGTGTCTGGATTGTTTATTTCTCCACTCTACTGCATAAAATCAAGATATATTCATAATAATTGAAACAAATATATACTTTTGCACAAAAAGATAAATAGAGAATTATTTAAGAATTGAAATATTTTATTGGTATTTTTTTAATTAAATAATCATAATTTTACATTGTTTGTATTGGTCATAAATCAGTTATCACAATAATATATTGAATTATATGCTATCAGTTGCCACATACTTTTGTTTGTCAGATTTTTAAAAATGCTACCATGTATTTATTATATCATTACATGAAGATATAAGATCATATTATACTATTTTATTATGGTAATAAAAATATAACGAAAAGAAAAGATATACAGAATTAGTTAAGCAATGAAGAATATTATTATTATTTTATTATTATTAATTTAGTAGTAGATTATGATATAAAATCCCTTCTCATATTTTATTACCATATTTTTATTAACTTAGAGTAAACTTTATGAACTTGAGATTTTATTTGAGCTAGATTATTACAAATAGGAGATCAAGATTTAATTATTAGCTTAATCTTAGTAAGTAGAAGTTATTAAAGTCATAAGAATACTATGAGTTTGTTATTTGAAATAGTAATAAGGGGGGGGGGTAGTATTCTTATGCCATTGAGGTAGTATCCTGTAGGATATTGGCTCAATGTAATCTATCTTGTCACCTGTATTTTCACTTCAAGTCTCATGAAAATATTAAATATGTATTAAATTTATTTTATAAACTGAACCTTATTTGTATTTTGATTAGAGTGCATCAATTTGTCTGATCATCTCCAGAGAGCATGGGTATGAAGTTCCCATGGTACTTATAGAATATGTCAAAAAAGTTCCTGACTACATCTGATGATCAAAGTTGCTGACATGCCCTGCTGTAGCCATCAAGAGGAATTCCACCAGTATATAATGCCACTGACCATTAGAAGCATCTGAGTGACCCATCTGCCAATATCCAAGGCTACTATTACAGAAGACCTATGAACTATACCAGGAAGTTCAACATAGTGTTTTATCACCTGTCAAAATCCTTTGTGAAGGTCTGTTAAAATAGTGATTTTATTTTAACCTTATAATATCTCAATTTATTGGCAAACAATTCTAACATCTTTAATATTCTACTTTCTTTGTTTGGGATAATTATTTATTAATCATCTTTAAAATATGTTTTCTTATAGTATTATTTAAACTATTCTTACTGTATTATTAAAATATTTTCTTATTGTATTATGACACACACTTAATTAATTGTACATATTAAGTGAGGTTGGCTATTGTAATATACTCATCTTTTTAAAATCTGCTAGGCTTATTACTTAAGATTCAGATAGAGGTAAATTTAGCAAATATATTTCAATGACTAAAATATTTAATGTTAGCTAAAATTAGTCCAGTAATTCTGCCAAATCAAGATATTTATATCCCTCCTCTTATTGATCCTAATTTGTTTTTTTATTTGCTATTTTAAACTTGTCTATTTAAAATCTTGTTACTTCAAATATGTCATTTAACCATTAACACAATTACTAATGGTTTATAAACAATTTTCAATTTTTAAAAATGAAAATTGAGTGTTAACAAGTTAAAAGTTAAAACTTTATTTTTTTAAAAGGGACAAATGTATATGTATATTGTAGACACAATTCTTTCATTCTTTGAAACTTTTAATACAATTTAATATTATAATTGCTAGACTGTAGTATCAATATTTACTTATATATGTAAGACCTATAGGGAGATCTCCAATTAAGCAGGGGTAATTTTTGTTACAAAAGTTTTTTTTAATCTATATAAAACCACATAGGTCTTGATTAAGTCTATATAATAGATGTCTGTGTATTGTCACTTATGGCATGTCCTTTCACATTTTATTTTACATATATATTTAATTTTAAGGCCAATTATTCATTATTTTATATAAATTGGTATTGCTGGGTTGTCTAACTTCATGTTTATTTTATTTTATTCCTCCAGCAGATGCACATTCTTGCTTCAGAGAAAATGGAATAGCCGGGTCCTTTTTGAATATGATCCATGCAAATGTGGGATATTCTTTCTATTTCAGATCCAGAGGACCTTCGTTTTTATATCATTAATTGGGCAGTGGATCATTCCAGCCTATTAATGAGATTTATTAATGTTTATGGGGAAGATGCTCATTCTTTCCTACCATGATCCATTTTCTTCATAGAGACTTGGGTATGGCTTCACAGAGGTGATCATATTCCAGTCTACCTCATCATTGGATTATTTATTATTTTACCCACCCAGTATCTGTCTTCCTGAGTCATGATCATGAAAGCTATGCATTCATCTATTTTTAACCATAGTTTATCTCTCTCTCTCATTTACCTACTTGAGAGACATCTGCCCAAAGATCACCCATATGTATATCTGTTGAGGTTTCTTATATATCTGTTATACAATGAAACTCTTGACACCTATAATCACTAATTAATGTAATTCCCACTAACTCCAATATGTCTAACAACAAATTAAGTAGTATTCATTTCTTTTGTTTATAATGTTATTATTAATAAAGTGTTGTATATTACTAATAAAGTGTCAGTATTTTTCACATGTATATTGCATTGGGTGTCTTCTTTGGCACATGGGAAATCAAATAATTATAATCTAGTTCTAAGAATATCTCTCTCCCTGATCAATGAGCTAAGTAAAATGAAGTATGGAATGGATTGTGGTGGTATAAATTACCATAGTGTGGATTTTGCTGTTATCCACTCATTTTGGCCATTGCAATATATTTAAACTCTTTTTACTCTCCATACTAGTTCTCCATCTCTCCAAATGCATCTATTCTTCTATCCCATTTCTTGCCACTATAATGCTCAACAATTCTCCTAACACAATCATCTTATCTTTTGTATAAGTATATTGACATAAATTTTTATCCAATTCTTCTGCATAGCATAATACCTTTCTCACCCATCTCATTGCCTGCCCTTTACTCATAACTCAATTAAATACAATTTTCACTATTATCTTGTTATCCATAAACTGCAATCTACCAAAATTTTCATTAGTGGTATAGTAGCTCTCCCAAGTGTCAACAAAATGCCACTCACAATTTAGCAAATAATTGCCTGTTTTGTTTTCAATTAATTATTATAATTTAGCTTCAAAAAGACAATTAGAATAATCTTCATTTTTTATTTTAAAAACCAAACAATATAATAAATAATCTTTTTAATTTTTTTTAGGTAAGAGATTGGGAATTATATTGGATATCAGGTATTAATTATCTGTGTCAAAGGCATCCACTTTTAAAGACTTTTGAGTAGACAATAGTTTTATTTTTAAAAAGATGAAGCAAAAAAAAAGTAAGTAACAGCCAGATAATATTTCATCACAATGAGAAGTTGTTGTAGCATTTGGTATTTACCATAGATTTGAAAATCGAATCTTGCCATTATGTCTGATGTATCAATAAATATCTACAATATTATTTTTTCACTTTTTACAGTAAACATCTTTATCTATACAAAAATATTTTCGTTTTTTTGTTATCTTAAAAATTTAGATTTTTGATAGAATAAGCAATAAAAGAAAACAACCTATTTATACCACAGAGGTCTTTTAATTCAATTTAGATAACTTATTTCAAAATGTAAAAAATATTCTTACTCAATTAATATTTATGTCATTCTAACCTTATTTTAATGTTTATATATAAGTAACTTATATTTGTGTTATTTTTTTTCTCTTAAATTTTAAATCTATATGCACACACACAAATCAATGTTATTCTTCCATTGCATTATAATCATAAGATCAGTCTATTTCATTATATGAAAACATACACCAATACATATAAGTCTTACATATATGTATGAAAAAGTATTATATTATCATTAATAAATTAATTATTTCCAGGATTTGATTATATATTATAAGGAGATGAGAAAATATGAAGTGAACCTGGGGTGATGGCAAATCATCATCAACCCCAGTTCAGCAAGAGATTTCAAATAATGAAATTTCATGTATATTTTAAGATATATGATTAAAATGATAAATTATTAAAGTAATAATGTATGATATTAAAGTAATATTTATTATTAGTATTGTAATGGTCAAGTTTGTATAATCTGGACCAAAAGACCAAGCAGGGATTTTCAATCCATATACACAGGGCTACTCCATGATCCTAGTTTAAGCCCCTACCTAGG
The DNA here is from genome assembly GCA_028023455.1 of Epiperipatus broadwayi. Classification (NCBI taxonomy): domain Eukaryota; kingdom Metazoa; phylum Onychophora; class Udeonychophora; order Euonychophora; family Peripatidae; genus Epiperipatus; species Epiperipatus broadwayi. The sequence goes on along the minus strand of JAQFVV010012561.1, from coordinate 2,494,217 downwards.
CTTCCTAGTCTTTACTTCTTTATACAGTGATGTAGTTCAGGGTTCAAACACAGACTCTTTTCTTAGGGTTTTCTCATCAACTTGGGAGCTTATACATACTAGCACTACTAACTGTTACTTTAATTATTTTATTAATTTAAGATTTTATAAACCTACAATTTAATACTTCAAGAAATTTTACTTTACATGTGACCATAAAGGTAATACTATTGTTAATGTACAAAGCATGCAGTTCTGACTCACAAATGACACAATTATAATTAATAATCATAATATAAATTTTATTACAGAAACTGATATACTGAATAGGTAGCTTACATGTTTATGAACATAAAAGATTCTACTGGCTTTTATATCATATGGATGAAGATGGTAGTGCCTTACATATAACTACATGTGCACCAGTTAATTTACAATTAAATCAAAAAATAGCTATCAGACATTATGGGTTTGAAACTCTAATCAATTCTATAACTCTAATCATAGGTATATTCAAACAAATGGGACAATTGGGAACAAGTTGGATTTTATGGTTACAATGCTTAGGTCAAGGTTACAGATTAAAAATTAAAGAATATTGTGTTACTGCCCTAAGAAAATGTTGACAATGACAATAAAAAGTAATAATAAAGATTGTCTGAGCAATTGGATGGCATGGTTCACTAATGAATGATGTATGTTCCTGGCCACAGGAGTGCATCTGCTTCTAACTAAGGGCACATATCAAGGGAAAAGAGGATGTGCTAAAATTTAGGATTTGAGGGTCACAAAGAGTCTCTGGATCCAAGCAGAACCCAGACTGGTGCTAATACTTTGATTAGGAATCTGGGCATGCAAGAAGGAGCATGGCCTGTCTTTATTTTAGTTCGATTATATGTGTAATGAGTGAACCATGCAGAGCAAGCAGAGGTAATGAATTCAATAATTATAAAATATACCATTACAATAAATATGGAGGGTAGGAACACAATTTATAATAATAAACAATGATACCTTAATAAATCTTCCACCAACATTATAATAAATATTATATAATTCATTTCAATAAAATAATCAATATCCCCATTTAACCAAGTATAACTTGTAGAAGAACTTGACACCTGTTCACAATAATATATTTATTGACTTAATCTTAAATTCATAGTCTAATATTACAACTTTTAAGTTATGGGAAAATTAATCATTCATAATATAAACTGATATCATGCTCCACTATTGAATACATTCCCAATACATGAATTGCAATTTGTTTTACATATATAGGCAATATGACACAGATAATCAAATAAATAATTTATATTATGTTCACATAATAAATCCTTAATTATAACAAAGAGGAATCATTTATATTATTTTCCTCACATAAAATAATTTTAACTATAGATAGGATTATTGATATAGGCTTTATGTGAAGTATAATTTTAAACATAACATAATTAATATATATGTTTCTAGTACAAATATCAAAGATGCTTTTGATGTTGGAATTGACTTGTGTCTTTATAGGGTCATGATAAACAAAATTTACTTAATATAATTGATTATTCAGAATATGCTCACCATCCTTCAATTACTTTAAATAATTCTAAAAGTTGAAAATAATTTTCCTTGACATGATGGGAGGTGGGGTGGAAATAAACATAAGAAAATAAATCAGTTTAAACATGTTTTTTTTTCAAACTTTACAACTTTAAACTTTAGTATCTTCTCAACTTATGCTGTCCCTTGGAACATTGCGAATGGAGAAGTGTAGACACATTTAATGATTTACATTTTAACTTCCTCCATCATTCAAGTTAACATAAATAAAATTAAAAACAAAAGCAAATTTAAATTTGCTAAATACTTAAAACCAGTAGAATTAAACATGTTTAAAAGAATATTATATAAAATTTAACAAGTTAAGACCAATATGAGAAAATATATTAAAAATGAGTTAACATTTACATGGCATTTAAATATAATTAAAACATATTACCAGCAAGATTACACATGTTCTCAGGAGTTCTACTGCACAGCTGGATCAAAGGATTCTTCATTTTTGAAGCTCACATGACATTGGTAGGAGGTAGATAGATTTTCATGATGAGATAAAACTTCTTTGAGGATACCAGACTTCACCTTATGACTGTGGAGAAGCCAATTCCTGATTACTCACACATGATTGTAGGTACTTTAAGCATTTTAATAGAATAACAGCATTGATCAGTATATGTGGAATACATAGAATATCAAATTTTTATAATTTTTTTTAAATGTTTTCAAAAATATGTCTGAAGTTCTAAACAATGCCCCATTCCGCAGCTACATTTTCTTCTTATGTGCCTGGGGTATACCCCATGAGTTCTTAGTGGATTAATGTTACTTTTTTCTTATCTGATGTTCCATACATTTTTTACTTCATCATACTCATATGCACCACATTGGTTTTCTTGCCTTCATTTTATTTTATATTTTTACACCTTAAGATATGCAGACTTTAAAGGTGTTTAACTGTAACTATTTTTACCTGATTGTCTCCATCAATAAAGACATAAGGTATGTAAGCTTCCTTTGGTAATGGATTTTTTCCATTACATGTCATACTTTCCATTGTATGCAATACATAAGCATTTTTCTACTTGATTGGTTAAACTTTTTAATAAAATACTTTTTAACTTAAAATGTAATGTGATTTAAATAATAACTTTTAACTTTTAAAAATATAAAAATTGTGCATACACACATGTGCATATTACTAATGTGTGCAGATATAAAGGAATATATTACTTATAATGGGAAATAGGTTGTGGTTTGAACAAATATAAAGCAAGCATATATGCATGCAGATATCCACTGCTTCATATCCACCAAGTTACATGACAAAAAAACAACCAAAAAAGACTTGCATCTTCTCTGCATTGAATGAGTGATCACAAAATGCCTCTCTTGCCAAAATGTTAGTGTTAGTGTTTATTTCTTTACTACTCTATTCTTTTACCTATTTTATTAATCTTTATTTGCACTCTACCTAATTACGTACACTGGGATATCCCTATTCTTGAAGTACAAATTTAATTCCAGGTATTCCATGGTTACTTTTACTCTTATTCAGGAGTTTTTATCCTGGGTCAGAGTCTATCTCAGTAAGTTTTCAAATTTGGGCTGTGGAATTTCTTTCATTCTCATAGGTCCATATTTTGAAAAATTTCAATGTCTATAAGAAATTCAGTCATTTTATTTTATGTTGTAGCCCCAATTTCTGAGCATGAGGTGTTGGGTGGCTATTGGTAAGTTGTACCTGATAAATTTTGGACAATCTGCTGGTCTGTCATCAGGAATGCCATTAGTGCTTTTAGATATGCCACATGCCATAAGTAAAATTGTTTTGGGCCTCTGACCCATATCCAATATATCAAGTGCAGGACCCCATCTTATCCCTCATGGCTCAAAAAGATCTTCAAAATTGCTTCCTTGTATTGTTGACATATTTGGGGATGTCTAACCACACTCCACCACTGATGTCTTTCCATATGCCCTAGGTTATTAATGGCCACCACCAATTGCTCATTGCTGCTCATCATGTAATACTGAAATAAGTCATCCAGACTGTGGATATGCCTCATGAGCATTTCCCCAATGTCTCAGCAAAAGGCTTTAACTTGGATACTTGCTGCTGGTGATCTACTGGGTTGTGTGCCCCTCCAGGTATCTTGTTTCATCTCCCATGGTATCTCCATTGGAATAAAGTCACCATGCATTTTCTTTCTTCATTCCCTCCAGCAGTTCTTCCTGTGTTCCCTGCATGGGCAGGGTGATGATCCTGTGGTTCATTCCTACAAATTTTTTTGCCTTGTTGGATCTTCTTGAACCACATCTGGTGGTATTATTACTTTTGAATCACTTACCAGTGGGTTCTGTTGCTCTTTGATTCCTTTATTTTTGTTTCCTTGGGCATTTTCTTGCTTATTTTTGAACCCCAACAATATTAGCTTTATGACTTCCATTCCCTCTTTCAACTTCTGTATTCTATTCTCTATGGCCTCTTTCTTCTGTTTTTTCTCTCCATCATCATATTCAATTTTCTTTGGGTTCCTGAATGTTATTTCTGGTCCCTGTCCATCCATTTCTTTACCACAACAGCTACTCTTTACTGAAGACATTTTATGAAAAGGAAAAAAATCTTTTCACTTTTTATTTACTATCACAGCTACTCTTTACTGAAGACATTTTGTGGAAATGAAAAAAAAAATCTTTTTACTCTTCTGTTTTTTAATGTCCTCCCAGTCATCCTGCTCAGTATCATGTTCCATCATCTTGCTTTATTATTCTGAAATTTTTTTTTTCTAATGTTATCCTCCTTATCTTTTATTTCTTTCTTTCATTACTACTGTCTCTTACTTATATATATATATATATATATATATATATATATATATATATATATATATATATATATATATATATATATATATATATATATATATATATATATATATATATATATATATATATTCTTTTCTGCATATATACTGGTTGGATCACTCACTCCATCTGCAAAAGAAAAAATAAATAAAGGTTTTACAGTATTATTGTTTTTTTCATACTTGTGGCCCATTTCCTCACACATGTCAGTCTTAACTTGCTATTGATGATTCATTAGTATTGTCAATTAGTACAAAAAATTTACTTATACACCCATAACTTTATTTTAAAAACTTAAGGTTGTAATGGTTACCTTCTAAAATACAAAATTTTTTTTACACATGTACCACCATGAGAAAAAAAAATCTGGTCTTACTTAAGTAAAGTCCAGTATTCTCTGTATCATGAAGTGGTTTAAAGCATGCATTGGTACACCATGATGAACAAACAAAAATTCAGGCATACATATATTGCAAAAAAAATTTCTGACCCCCTTTTGATTGATTTACAAGTGCTCACCAAATGACCTGAAAGCAGCTTCAAAGCCACATGTTGTTGTGCCATGTTGTATTTAAAATTCCTGTAACAGTCACGTTTGTATAATCTAACAATACAGAAAGGCCAATCAGGGATTCTCAACCAGTATACACAGGGCTACTTCATGATCCTAGTTTAAACTCCTACTTAGGCTTCTTAATATCTACTGCATAACTAATATCCTTGATGTCACACAGCTTCCCTTCTTTATGTAGCATGACGTATTCAGGGTACAAACATAGACTCTGGAGGAGTAATTTTTTTTGTCTCTCTACTTATGTCTAGTTTTTTTAAAGTGTTCATGTATATTCTTATTTCACTATTGTAAAGATATAAGCATCCTTTGCATCACAGAGCATAAAGTATAAATGTGATGGTTCTTATTTTGCAAAGCAAGCTTTTGGAAAAAGTTAATGAGCAATTAAATTGTTCTACTAATTTTTTTGAAGTATTTTTGTGATATATAATCAAGGATCTTGAAGACTTCTCCACTGAAAAAATAGGTGTTTATGATCTACTTCTTCCTAAATACATAATTGGCATATAGTTTCTGTGTTAGAAAGATTTCTCTTATATATCAAAAATATAACATAGGCAAAGACCACATATTTATTTTGAGCATAAAATCAAAATATTTTGGCTCAAGAGACCAATATTCAAACCTTTTTATTAGTTGCATATTATTAATGCCAATCAATGGAAAGTCTTATGTTTGGGTATAAAAGAGCATGAGTTTTCCAACATTGCCATTTTTCTTGTAGAAATGTTATCTTAATATTTTTAAATGCGTTACCTGGTGCTAGAATTGTTTGAAGATGTTTTGTATATGGAGGAGGTTTATCTGTTGGTGTTACCTTAAGTATCATATCCAGATGTGGAAATAATTTTATCATGGCTAACATAAGATTATTAGATTTTTGGATCTTACAAACATAAATTGAGTGTATACCTAATTCAATGTGAGCACTATGAAACTAATTTTCTGAGTGAAATTGCAATTTTTTGATTCCCCACAAGAGATTTCTGCACAGTGTATTTGAAATGAATGATTTTGTAAAAATTTATGATAGATAAGTAATATGCTATCTTTGTGATGAAAAGAATGTTGATAAGAGCATGCCTTTGAAAGTGATGACATTATGTGTTCTGTTGATTGCAACAATTTGTCTTATATTTGTTTTTGCATAGTCATATTTCTCAGATAGAAAAGAAAATCCAAATATGTAGTTGGTAAGCCAAAAAATGTGTCTCTATATAATTTACCTGTGGATATGTACTATCCATACAATTTGTCTAGACTGAATTCAACTTTATGGGAGTTGACCATTTCTTCATGATTTTTACTAATATTGAAATTTTCTTTTTTAGTTGTAAGAAAAATGGTAATACCATCCACGTATGCTATGCATGCTATATTATGACTCAATGGGGGTATGCCTGGAAGATGTTTTTCTATGTTAGTAAGGAATTAGTTCATTTAAGTTGTAAATAATAAAGCATTAAGTGGTGATTCTTGAAGTATTGATTGACATGGGTTAAAGAAGGAAGACATTTTTTCACTTAAAGTAATATGTATTTTCATGTTTATAAGTAAATTTATAAATACATATAAAAAGTATTAGTTATGTTAATATTTTTCAAAATTTGTATGAGAATATCTACTATTGGCTGTATTTCTTTACATTTTACACATAAATATTAATCACTGTCTTGAATAATAATGCTGCTACTACTGCTGATTCTTTTTTAGTAAATTGCGACTATTTCAGTAATGGTAATAGATGTGGCTCCATCTTGTTTTTTAATAGCTTTCCAAGTAATTTTATTTCGAAGGAAACCATGGATATTGTCTTATATTTTGCACTGTGGATGACAATATATTTTTCTTTGTGAATGGGGCAATTGCTATTAGACATGAATTTGAATTTCATATTTATTAAAAAGTTATATAGGTAGATATGATATTTATATTATTGTTAAAACAAATGAATTTTACCTTTATTAGAAAAGTTATATAGGTAGATATGAGACTTTTTTTTGTTTTAAAATAAATTTATTAAACATAGTAACATAATAATATACAGTTAAACTATATAAAAATTACATGGCATTCAGAATGAAACTTGAAAAGATCAATGCAGAGAAAAAGATATCTTAATAAGACCAAGAGGAGAAAGAAACTTTCACCCAAGTATCATCATATAGACTCACAGGCGAAAGCAGAGAGTCTTGCTGCTTGACTTGGTCAAGGAGCTTGATAAAGACAGTTAGAGCCAAGTCCTTAAAATGACCAAAAATGAGCCTGCAATGTGTCAACCATAAAAAAATGTTATAAAGATAGATAATATTGTTGCTGCAAAAGATCCCTTCTTGAGAGTATTACTAACAGAAAGAGCATCCCCAAGATCCAGAGAGACATTCACAACAATAAAGTTCCTAATCAACTTAAGAGCAGGACAAATATAAAAAATATGGTGCATTGTCTCATCATACAATCTACACAATTGACACTGTGATGAAATCCTAATGAAGCCTCTGCTGGTCACTAAAAAATAACTTGTTGGGAGAGCATTTAAATTCCGTTTAAGTACAAAATCAATATGTCTTGTTTCAATGAAAAGAAGTTTCATTTTATGCATGAGAACTTTACTTGAAACACCTAATGAAGTCAAAAGAGGAGTATAATGTGGAAATTTTAATTTATAAACATTCCAGAATGTCAACTTCCCATCAAGTGCAACTTGAACTGAGGGTATCAACTTAATAACTGACTTCCATAAATCAGCAATCCAATAACTTGAAAATGGAGGTGGCATATCTGTAGAATCAATTACCAAAGGAAGAGATAACTGAGCAAGCTTTTGACAAGTTACATAAAGAAAAGATATAGATCTCTGAAGATATAAAGTTGAGACTGAGTGCAAACCTAGACCATTTAAAAGCTTTGGCATTTGAATTTTAGCAATACTGATGGCTACCACCTAGTTTTTCCAAAATAACTTTGAACAAAGTAAATTTATAGCCTCTCAAAACACTTCATTGGTCTAATAATTGGTAAATAATAACTAAGCCTTGAATAGACCAAAGAGTTCAAGAGTGTAACTTTACCCATAAGTGAAATTGTTATATTGACATGATGCAACTATCCTCTTTGTTTTTGAATCCGCTTTGTAATTACTGAATGAGATAAAACTATTGGAAAGCCAAGGAAAGACTGAGGCTTGGCTGTGAAAGTTGAAATAATTGATAAACCAGATTTAATTTTTCACATTGGAGATATTGTAACATTAATATGAAGATTAAAAGTATTAGAAAAAGAGTCCAATATTTGCAACAAAGCCAGAAGAAAAGATTTATCAGGAAGAAAGACAGAGACCTCATCAACATAAGAAATATGATGAATAGTCTGTTTAAGAGCAAGAACATAGATACCGGGCAGTTTAGATTCTATCTGTAAAAGTAATGGATTTAAATATGTGGCAAGAGGAGATCCTTGTGGCACTGAGAGATGCAGCCAAAAACCATCTGCAAGTTTACCATCCAATGAAGTAAAGATGGACCTGTTAAGTAGAAGATTGGCAATAATACGGACATATGGAGTAGGAATCTGATAATCCCAAAGAGTCTGAAACAAAACTGAAGGCAGAACATAATCAAAGGCCGATGTGAAGTCCAGCTGAATGACCACAGGTTTTGATTTATTATGATGCCTAATATACTCAACAAGAAGAAGGAAAAGCTGAACAGCTTCAGATGTTGAATGACTCTTCTTTGCAAATTGAAATTTTGATAAATGAAGATAAATATTATTCTGTATATGATCTTTAACAATAGATTCAATAGTCTTTATTAAAAGAGGTGTCATAGAAATAGGATGAATATTAGATAACAGAGGAGTTAATTTCTTCTTAAGAAAATGGAGACCATCGCCACTGAATAGAGATCAGGAATATTCACAAAATCTTTAGCTAGAATATCAACTATATTACAAACTACTGGAGTTGTAAAGAATGAAAGACGAAGAAGGACAAACCTGGAAATACCATGAATCCCAGGATGTATATTGTCTGGAAAATAATTTAATTTTTGAATAATCATAATTTCAGTTATATTATGACTAGAATCAAGCTCAGATTCTTTCCAGATGTCACCAATTCTAAAAGGCAACATTTGAAGCTTATTTTTGAAATGATTACATAGATCAAGCAACATAATAGGGCCAGAACATACTTTATTTCATGTATCAATTATTAATTGAGTAGGTTTAGAATAAGCACCTAAAGCCTACCTAATATAACTTTGCATCCAGTTATGATGATTTTGAAGAAAAATTTTAGACAGTTTAATAGCCACATAATGAGCAAGAGATTTCTATATATCATGATACTGCATCTTAAGTTGCATAATATTTTCTATAGTAGAATCAAAAAAAGAAAGATTAGAAAGTTTGGATGAAATATCATCCAATTGCTTAAGTAAAAACTTTGGACCTTTCGTCTTTCTAGTATAAGAACTAATAATAGAACTGAGAATACCAACAAAAGAAGACCATGCCAATGTGTCAGGTAATGAAAGAATATCCACTTTTCTAAAAAGAATATATGCCTCTAAAAAAATTGAAGCAGGTGCTGTTAATCTATTTAAGAGCCTTATTGCAAGAGAACTATGAGACTGAGCAACAAAGAAAGTATCAATCAACAATGCAAGCATAGCCAAATGATCTGAGAAAGGAATAACCTAAAGCTTTGCCACAATGTCAAGGTGAAGTTCAGGAGAATACTAAAGAAGATCAATTAAAGAAGTGGTGTGACGAGTATAAAAGGAAAATGCATTAAGAGGAAAACATCCTTCACCAGATAAAAATACTCTATTAAAAAGATGTAGGAATTTATTATTAAAATGCATGTAACACATATTGAAATCACCAAGAAATATAGTTGGATAAGAATTTGAAAACAAAAGAGAATTAATTTTATTAAATGTAGAATGAGCAAAGAGGAACTCACTCTTAACATATAAATAAATGATAATCAGAGTAAAACCTTCAAATGTAATATTGATCATCAAAAAATCATGATCTAAGTGCATAATTTTAATATCATTAAAAGCAAGATGCTTACTGACAAGCAATGTGACACTGGATAAAGCAGATATATTAGGACATAATAAAATGAACCAAGATTTTGCATTAATTCATGAATTTGATAACTGGAATGATTATATAGCTTTGTCTCTCCAAAGCATGCAATATGAAAATTACCTTTCTGAAGCCAATGCATTATAGCATAAACTCTAGAAATAGAATTTAAACCTCTAACATTAACAGCAATAACATTAAGCAACATAATATATATATATATGAGAAAATATTAATGCAAATCATCTGTGAAGAATTCAGGTATATTATTGTTAAAACAAATGACATGTAAAAAAAGGTCATTGTTAAAAAGGGATGAAAAAATTAATTGAATATATTTTAGAAGAAAATTATAAAACCCGGATTTAATTACACAATATTAAAAAATAAATGTAGTATTAAAACGATTTACATATTTCATAGAAAAATCATCATTTTTAGCTAAATGTAAAACAATAGAGACTTGTACTAGTTTAAGAGAAAAAAAATAAAAAAAATACCCCAAAAGTTAAGTATGAAAATACTTGAATCTTAATTTAGAATATTGCAAAAAAAAAAGTTGTAGATTTTTATAACTATCCATTTATAAGGTTTATATATTTTTTATATTCAGCAATTTTGTCTTTAATATTTTAAAATTGTTGTTAAAGTTAGATCTGTAAAAAAAAAGTCTTTTTTTTTAATGTAAAGGTTTAGATGTCAAATTTATAGCAGAGAAATACTAAAAAAACATTCTATAATGCAATAAAATAACTTAATATATTTCCATGTTATTCACTGCCTTTAAATATGTTTGTTTACTTTATAATTTTGAAAATTTATTGATTCAAATAGATTTTAAAACGTTTTTACTGCAATAGTTATTGATTATATTTATGATCATATAAATATTAAAAATAAAACCTAAACCTTATATAATTATCTACACATCTTCAAACTTTTTTTACTTAATTTTTATCATGCACATACAAACACAAAAGGGAGCATATATTAACTTTATAGTGCATTTTGATCTCATTTACTCTGCTTTATTTAATTTAAAAAAGTCTTATTTATTTTTGACCTTATTTAATTACAGTATTTATAAATATTAATTTAATAGTAAAACTTCCTATAATTATCAAAGAAGTCCTCATGATAGTGCGGTTAGTATATTTACTTTGCATATTTATGGTATAAGGTTTAAATAGAGTAAAATGGTACTTTGTCAGATTTCAAGCAATTTAAAAGTGTATCTATTACTGATTCGGCACCCCATATTCTTAGATAAATAACAAAAAAAAGTGTAAACCTTCACCATCCAGAATTAAAATATTTAACAAGATTCTTTTGCCACCATTTCCCATGAACAGGGTGGGGGAAGGGATTGTGAAACCTTTGTTCTGAAATATGCTAAGGCTATTTAGCATATTAATGATGTAATGTTAAGCAAAGTAAGAACATTTCCTCTGATTTGATAATTTGGTTTAATGGTGAAATATTTTGCTAATTAGATTAAAAACGTTCCTCTTTTTTTGCATATTTTTTATTAATATTATTTTTTCCTTTAACTCCTGCCTATACTATGTGTTTTATTTATATATTTTTATTACATAGTAATTATTTTTTTTATAATTATTTTTTTGGAGATGTTTAGATTTCATTTTATAATAATCACCAATTTTTACCTTCAAACTATTTAAAAAAAAACGATTTCAAAAAATTAAGTAAAAAAAACAGTAATATATGTGATTTATACTTGTAATTGATTAAGATACTGAAAGACTAAGTTAAAGTTTCTGAGTCAGGTCAACTGAAGAGTGCCAATTTAGCAGAAATCCTTTTTGAGGGATTATTTAACCTTTTAAGATATACGCATCCATATGTTTTTCTGAAGGTTTGTGATGATGGTGTTCTAGCTGTATTTTTATATTGGACTATGCTCATGGAAAAAAAGATAAAGTGGATTAACGATATCATACAGTTATGTGCAATAATAATAATAATAATAATAATAATAATAATAATAATAATAATAATAATAATAATAGTAGTAGTAGTAGTAATGGTAATAATAATAGTAGTAGTAGTAGTAATTATCACAATAATAATAATAATAATAATAATAATAATAATAATAATAATAATAATAACAATAATAATAATAATAGTAATAGTAGTAGTAGTAGTAGTAATGGTAATAGTAGTAGTAGTAGTAGTAATTATCACACTTCACCACAAAGCAATAATAGTAAACATCCCTCCAGGCCCCACCATCATAAATAAATTAATTCTAATTCTGAAATTCAAATTTGCAAGCATCCCACACCCACTATTACTCTTATGGGATTTAACAAATCATATGAAAATTTCACCAAATAAATGGCTTCATCTTCATTCATTCTCCATGAAGAGTGGGAAAGAATTTCTATCAAAAAGATTTGTATCTTTTAATAATGGTAGATACTCATTCCTAATATACCTGGTATTCTAATCATCATCATTATACAGTATGATGAATATTTTTCTAAAAATATTCCCTCTATCCTGATAATGTATCTATCATAGTACTCTAGATCTTAATTTTAGTATCAGATTAATAATCATTACTGGAAGAATCATCAGAATACTCCTACCATCATGCACTCCTGAATTTCTCTTTTCAGAAAACATATATTTATCTACAAAAAATGAAAGATAAACAGATGGATCAAATACAAACATGATATGCATTTGTTTATATATTAACACTCAATATCAATCATCTAACCAGGACTACACCATACTCTACAAAACTCATAAGCCTTGTGGATGATTCTTATAAAAAATCATTTTAACATCCCAATCAAACCATGATTGTTCAGGTTTTTAGCATTAAAGAACAACTTAAAGAATAGATAGCAAAAAAAAAAAAAAGAAGAGAAAAATATATTTAAATAGGCCACACATCTTAACCAGAAATTATATCAGATGAGGATCACATCAAACCCCCTTCAGTTCAAGTATGATCCTCCATTAAAATGCAATCAAATATTATCTGTGGAGATTTCATGCTGGAGCAAATAAATATTCATGCATTTTAATGTCAAGCTTCAAAAAATCTTTCCCTCAATCTATCATAACTTTTATATGATACACCAGAAGAGGAAATTCAACTTACTTCTAATTAATGACTTTATACAAAAAATAGAATCAATGCAAGATTCATGCCATCCTAAAATGAATGAAATCCCTAAGTTTGTATATACACATCTTAATAAATTAACAGCTCAGTACATAACTAATCTCACAAATTTTCTATCTAAAGCTATATATAGAATACCAGGGTTCTATCAAATAGCTCTTGTACAATTTATCAAAAAAAAAAAAAAAGAAATGGTTTCCACAATAACAAACTGACATTCAATTTCAATGTCTTCCCTTGGTAACACAATAATAGAATTAGTAATCAAAGACAAAATAGAGCTTTATATTATACCAAAATTTATCAAAAATGCAAATTTTCAAAAAAAGAATCAACAACTGGATAGGCTACATTTTCTATTCAAAACAACTATAGAAATAGTAAGAAACAACAAAAAATACAATCCAATTATTATTCAGCTGGGTATAGAGGTGACCTTTGACATTATACTGATAAATACTTTTAAAATTCTAAAATGAAATAAAGCACTACAGGTCTACTTATACCTAGTTGCTAACATATTATTAAACGATAAAATATACATAATTCTGGATGGCAAACCCTCACTCCCAATTATACTTCATCAAACCATATCATAATATCCCATTTTAATGTCTTTCTATTTATTGCCAAAATAAACTATCTAATTTATGCGCAGAAAATGAAACACATGGCATTTACATTTCCTGCACATCTCATGCATAGCTTCCATAAATAATCTCTCAATCTTTTTACCATCCAAAAAAAAAACATTCCCAAATTTCTAAAAATTCTTTCAAATTATACAAATAAATATACGGTAACATTTAACATATAGAAATCCTGTGCCTGACACATTTATACTGGCAGTAATATAACAAAAAATTTTAAAGGCAAATCTAACCCACTCCTTGGATTCTATTTCTATTTGCATCATTTGCCAATGCATTCACTTATACAAAGTAGACTTAAAAATAAAATAGAAATTATAGTCAATTCATTAACAAAATCCTATCTATCACTTTATACTAAGATATCATTTTTTAACATGCTGATTATGGCAATAATTACATACTACACTCCAATAATACCCTAAAGCTTTTTGTAATTAAATAGATTCACTTTGCAGAAAATTCTTGTGGGGAAAAAATAATCTCAATATTCATAAGATATTTCAAAAATTCACTCTAAGAAATTGATCTAGAACCTCATTCAATTTACATATTCAGAATTCAAGAAACAATATAATCTCTGCATGTGCAAAAAGTTCCCATATCTACAAACCACCTCAATATAAATTCAAATACTGGAAAATTTATTCTCTTTTACACCAAATACTCAACATCAACAATAAACAAATTTGCTTTAAATTCAAATTCTGGCACTTGAACAAAAATATTTTGATTTTTTTACTTAGTTTAGACTCACTATTCACACAACATTTCCTAAAATATAAAAGAAGCTATCAAAATGTAATCAATGTATGCATTGTTTGCTACAAAGAAAAATTTAATAACATTTGTTCAATAATATGCATACTTCAAAATTAAATATAAATTGCCTATTTAACTCATTCAAAAAGGAGTCTTTGATGACATCAGGATTAGTGTATTCATTCTATATAACTTACAGTATACTAGGTGCAAATTCATATGTAACAATAACCCAAGAAGGCATCCTAAAATGTTCAAAGATAAACTGAAAAGTATATGTCAAAGAGATAAAAGAGTAACAAACCAAAAAACTTTCATTGACATCTGGTCTCAGTTGCAGTTATCTTCAAGCCTATAAGAAAGACATGAGCACTAAACATTAATAAATCTCAATGGAAAAGATACCACTTGCCACCAATTCATCCAAGTGTGAACTTTTGCTAGCTTTTAAAACATTGTGTTATTTGTATTCCTAATAATCATTAATAATATATAGACAAAAAAAAACAATGTAACATTTTTATTTTGAAACAGTCAAAACTCTCCATACAGTATTGCCACTCAGTGCAAAGTCAGAGTAATTAATGGATGGCAGAAGACTTGTGCACAAAATCCCTCTCTAGTGCCTTCTCATCCAATATCCCCAGACTAGTTTCTTGCTTATGGTCTTCATCAGTGAGGAGCCTTAGCCACAAGCCAGAAACTAGTCTGGGGATATTAGATGAGTAGGCACTAGATGGGGATTTTATGCACAAGCTTTCTGGCATCCATTGATTACTCTGGCTTGCACTGAGTGGCAATACTGTATGGAGAGTTTTACTTGTTTTAATAACAGTTATAAGCAAGCATAAGAAATGGTGATCATATGATTTTTTATTTTGTTGAATAAGGTCCTTTGAAAGATAATAATAATAATGATGATGATAATAATAACAATCATTAATTGAGTTTAAAGTTTATATTTGGGCTAGGAATGCTGAAAAAATTGTTACCGTAATAAATGGTTAGTAATAAAAATTAATGTATTTATCTAAATTAATGGTGTCATAAATATGAATGTAAGAAGCTTGACACTTGTAGTTTAAAATGTAGTAAAGTTATATTTGTGGTAAAATATGACCAAATATGGCAGAATGTGTATTCCTCATATTCTTGTAGATGAGCATATCTTCTACTATTAAAAACTAAAAAACAGTTTTAAAAAAAACTAAAAAGAAAACGTATTTATAAGGTTTAAACTACTTTGGTTTAACAGCACAGCTATTAATAAATATGTAAAACTACAGTTAACATTTGTGAATAAATTATTCATAAAAATCTATGAACTAGCATAATTTCCTTCCAGATCAAAAATATGATAAAATCTTAAAACTCACTGAACTTTGACTATAATATTATTAACCATTATTTGCAGGTTCAATATATGATTTAATGTTTTATTTAATCATACCATTTGTTAGTGACTGGTAAAAGTATGATTGTCAAATTTAATTAGCACAAACAAAATTGAATAAGAAATAAATCAAATTATGTATAATATAAGAAGATAGAAAATGCTGAAAGTTGAAAATAAAAATAACTAAGAAATTTTATAAAAATTTGAAAACAAAGTTAAAGTAACTTAATGTTAAGAATAAGATAATAACTCATTACAGGACTGCAAAATTAATTATACTCTATAAGGGACTTACAGTAATAATTAATCATCATCATTAATTAGTTGTTTTTCGAAAATATGTTTGACACATCAAATCAGGCCATTTAAATCTTTTGGATTTTCACTTAAGTTTTTTAATACATATGGAGGATTGCCTAAATCGCACAACTTAAAAATTTTTTTTAATGTATTTATTAAGCAATATAGATAACTTTAAGCATAATTAATACTTGTATCTATAGGTAGATAGATATCTTATGCAGTTCTTATTGACACATATGATTTAAATCATTTTTAAACCCCTGCAATCGGTACCATTTAGGAAACTTATCTTGTAATTATACTAACTTGTTTTCAAAATTGTACTTAAAGGAATAATTCACTTTTAAAGTATTTTTTGTAGAAGAAGAAGCTTTATGTTTTTATTTTATACAATCGAAGTGCCTTTCAAACGTTGGCTTTGTATCTTAAATTGTCTGCAACATTCAAGGAAGTTTTATTCAGTATGCTTTTATTGCCGTTTCAACATTTTCTTGAGTACACTAATAATATATTTTTCCCCATGCTATGAAGAATAATTTTTTAAAAAAAAGAATGTTTACTAAATAAAATTTGAATGTGATTTCCTAAATTATGCCAGTACAAAATAATTAATAATGCACCACAAAATGTTATTATTCAAATAATATCAGCTAGATAAATGCATTCAAAATTTTTCTCAACAATATCAACTTATCATTTATTTCATCTATTTGTCACCAGATAATTAGATATTAAGAAAAATTGGACAATTTGTGTAACTGGTACTTGTTAGGCAACTCTTAACGAATTACTTTATTTTTCAAGCTGATAAAGATTTCCATTTCATTTTTATGTTATATTTTGAAATACGTTCAGTATTTATTTATTTCATTATTTCTCTATGTCTCAAATACATTCACATTTTTTTATTTTTACATTTCTAACCTTTCTAAATGCATTTTTTCCCTCTTACACTTTTCAACAATGTATATTCCTAATCTTACTTTCTTAGCTTATTTTTTTTATTTTTTCAAATCCATTTTTCTATTCATTTCTTCTTATTTTTTTAACAGGCTAAATCTTTGCTCACATAAAAACTTTAGTTTAAACATTTACAAAATCTCTTTTTAAAATCTAACTTTAATATGTTCCAAAATAAATTTACTTTTATTAAATATTCCTTTGGGGATATAATTTTAGATTTATTTTCTTTATCACTAACGAATCAAATGATTTATATTTTGGAATGTATTTTTAAAAATAGAGATTAAAAAAGATAATGATAATTATAGGTTCAATAGCCATAGAAACGTGACATTTTCCTTACAAATAATGATATTATTATTATTATTTTTTTTAAAAAAAATCATCACTGCATTGATATTCATCTGATGTATTCTGATTAACTTAGGACCTTTTCTCTAAGGCAAGCTAAATAATACATGGATAATAAATGAATAGGTATGTGAACTTGCTATATAACTGTCTATTTAAAAAAAACTTTAAGCCAATTTATAAGAGGAAAAAGTTTCAAGAATTATTTGGCTTGTAATTGAATCCGAGGTTGTGGCAATGGCAAATGAACATACTAACCATTACACTACTAAAGATGCTATTATCATAAATCCAACAGACCAAGTTGCACATAGACTTTATCTAGAAATTTAGCTTGTTTTTAAATAAAGATATTAACACACTCTTTTATTTTAATTTTGGTTTTCCTATTTTTATTTAGATCATGTATATTTATTCACATCTCATCTCTATAGGTATTCCATACCAATTGAAAAATGTAATGCAATAGATATAGTTCTATTTTACAATATATTACTATAGAGTAAAATAAATGGAATTACTAGAGACACTGCAGATTTGAAAGTAAGCTTAACAAAAATGTATACAGTACTATAAAAATAAAGTCATTAAAATATATACTTTCTGATGAAGTGCCAAACCTATATTACTTGTTATACAAGTGAGTTAACTTCAGTTCAAAATTTAGGAGGTGATTATTAGTAAACTAAGTGCTGGGTTTGTATGCAAAAAGCTAATAATCTTATTTAAAAAAATCAAAAGCAATAAGGTAATTTGGGAATGTGAATTTAGCATTTCCATCAAGAGTTCATTAATTTTTAAACTAAAATAATAACAGACAGTTGGGGTATAAAATAAAAAAAGTTAGTCACTGCTTTTAATGCAATAGTTGTTAAACAAAATAACTCGTTACCAAGTTTTTTTTATATTTATCATTTTTAAAAAGTTTATTTAATATTGAAATATATATCATCATTTTAAAACTTTTCCAATCCACTACAGGATAAAGATTTTTTAAAGTTTGATTCAATTTCTTCAATTTACAACTTCTCCTCTTCACATTGTACCAATAAACTTCTTTATTTTAACCATTTATCTCACATGTAATCTCTTTTTAGGTCTTTTAATATCTATTAGGATCCAATTGAAAAATTATCTGTTCATTTAATATTATCTCTTCTAACAATATGTCCAATACAGATCCATTATATTTTCTTAATTCTTTCAATAATGTTAGTGATTCCTGAATTTTTTTTAAACCCATGTTTACATTTTTGATCTTATTATTTTTAACATAAATCTGTCTTCATACTTATTTGAATGTTATGAAGCTCTATATTTCTCTTCTGATTATTAGAAGTATATACCCTTATTCTTATCCTTTACTTTCTTTGCATTTCTTAATATATTCATATATATTGTTTATAATAACTTATTGACAGTCGAAACTGTCAGGAAAATAAAAAGTTTTATTAATTTTTTTTTTTTTTTGCATTAAAGTGTATATGAAAGAAGTTATTATAAGCAATATATATTTTTCTTCTGTTAAGTATCTAAGTCCCAGATCCTTAAATAAGAACTGGCAAACACATATCTTAAACATCTTTTTTCTTCAAACACATAGCCCTATTTTCTTTTAATAGTAAGCTATTTTTCTAACAAAGTAATCCATCCAAGTGTAATTGTAAAAATTAATAGTAAAACGAATGGCAAGATTATTTATTCAATTAATAACAAATATAGATAATTCAGGTTTACACCCTAATAAGCTCTCAGTTTTCAATAAAGATGAAGAAATAGATTTTTTATGCAGATAGAAAGTGTTTTTGATTAGACAAATGAATAAATTTTGTTATAGAGATCGAAAAAAACTGTATATGATGAATTCATTTTTTTTAAAAAACCCCCACCTAAATCAAAATAGACACAAAAGCATACAAATGAATACATAGAAAAACTGTATTATATTTTGACCAACAGAAAATATTTCTAGATTGTTATGTGTTTAATAAATTTATCACAAATAATAATAATTGATTAGTGAAATGTAAAATATGTAAATAAAAACTAAACTAGAAAAAAATCTATTAAAAAGTATATTATTAATAATTAATATCTCAAACTTTTGGAGATACTCCAATAAATTTAAATTAGATATTGCAAATTGTTTTAAACTATACTTAATATTAATTAACTTTGAGACATTTAAAAATAAAAATGAAAATGTCTCAAGCTTAAACAACTATCTCATTAAGAAAATAGTTGATACATTATTCAAACACCTATAACTAATGTAAAAAAGCAACAATTTACTAGTAAATTTTGTATTGAATAAAACAGTGTGTACATCAAAAAATAAAATGCACCTGGTCTCTTTTTGTGTGGATTTTTTTAATGCGATTTTGAAGTTATGCAATTTATCTTTCTTCTTAATATCTTTTTATGCGGTTTTCTTTTATGTGATAAAGAAGTTACTATTTCACTATATTTATTAGATATCAAGAAATAAAAATTATTAGTAACTTATTTTGACTTGAAATACTTTATTTTCAAAAATATTTTATATCAGCAGCCAACGTGAATATGGGCTGAAGCTATTTAGAAGCTTAGCTTCTATGTAAACAATCTACTTGTACTTATGGGCATAAAAATATTGCAATTTTGTAATAATTATTCAAAAATTTTAAACTTTTAAAACCTATTTCATTAGATATAATAGAAATAAATAAATATTCATTTAGATTTTTAAAAATAATCAGAAATAATATGAAGACTTCATTGATTTTGTAAACTGAAAATAATCTTTCTAGAAACGATGGGTAATCTTTTTGTTTTGATTACTATTTCATTTTTTTAATATTTATAGAAACAAATGTGAACATTTAAAATTTATTTCAGTAGTAAATAAAAATATCTATCAAATGAAGTCAAATTTATTATTTTCTGATTAGTAATAATCATTTAATCATATATTTTATGTTGATGTGTGAGATAAAAAAACATCAGAAAATGCTGAAATCTGAGTTTTCTACAATGAACAAGCTTTTAAATTCAATGAGAGATAAATAGTTGTATGTCTGGATACCATGAACTTCATAAACAATTAGTAAATAAATTTAATCACTGATTACATTGTTGACAGAAAACCATTAACACAGCATGACTGAAGTTGGCACTAGTTGTACTTCTTCTTGTGATGAATCTGATTTCTGAACACACTTATATATTGTCAAATGATGATAATGATTAAAATATGTTGGAAAAATGTCAAATAAATTACACATAAAACATATTGTTTTGAATAAAATTAAATAGTTAATAAAAAAAGTAAAAAAGTTTGTCTTGTATCAATTTTTTTTAAATATTTGAAATTTTTGATTAGTCATTCTTTATTTACTTATTTTTTTAATGAGAATTTTAAAGTAATTTTACATTGTTGCTTTGGTTTTATGCAATTTTTGAAAATTACAGAATATATACCCCATTTTTCAAGGTAAGTTAAGTTTATTTTTGTGCAATTTTTTTTAATACAGGTTTTCTGCAGAACCTATCTACTAAATAAAAAGAGACCCAGATGTATTTAAAAATAATCTAGTTGGAAGAATTAAATATTTGAAGTTTTGGAAATGCAATAAAAAAAAAGTTGACATTAACATGAGGAAATATATTCAAAAAGTAGCTGAGGAAAACTATAGAAGCAAAGTCTCAAAGATATAAAATAACATCTTGATATTGGGAGAAAAATTGTTTCCACAATGGGAAAGGAAAAGATGGTACTATTAATAAAATTAGAAAAGCCACTACACGTGGATTAAACTTATAAATAACTACTTAGAAATAAAAAAATAAAATAAAAAAGTAATTTATATAATTACAATATGTTTGAAATTTCAAGTATTTTAATTGAATCCATAAAGAATAATAAAGTTTAAGAAAATGATGGAGTTATTAAAATATTTTTAAAGAAGCTAGTAAAAAAATATTAGATATCTAAATAACAACAATATACCAGGTGATTGGAAGAATGTAATAGTGATATTAAAATTTAAAGAAAGATGAAAAGGTAAAATTATAGGATACTAACAATCTTTTGTCAATTTTATACAAGATCCTTGTTAAGCTATATCTAATTTATTAAAATAATTTCAGATTTGAAATAATCAAGAGATAGATGAGTTTAAAAATCATTACTGCACAGTAAGTCATTTATAAGTAAAAAAGATATAGTAAAGATCAATGAAAACAATCTGTTATGTTTAGGATTATTAATTAAAAAAGGCATTTTATTTTTATAAATATTTTAAATAGAGATTACAATTTGAAACATCAATAGATAGATCAGGATTTTACCAATTTTCTGAAAAATACTTACAAAAATGCAATAATAAAAATTAAACTATTGTCTTGCATTGGTGGTCGAGAGGTCAGCGTGACTGCCTTACACTTTCAGGCAGTTAACCGGGTTGCAGGTTCGTGTCCCGGCTGATGCTATGACACTTAAAAAAAACAAAAAACTATTGTTCTTGTTTTAGGATATAATTAAATACAACAACCCTTCTTGATGATAAGATAGTTACATGTTTAGCAGCAGAGTGTATATATATATATATATATATATATATATATATATATAATACAAATAAAATGTCTGTTAATTAAAAATATTATGACCACAATAAAAATAATAAATATAATGGTTATTAACTATTATACAGTTTTTCAATCAATAGAAGTACTTACAGTTAATTACTTAATCCTCTTCAACTGCCATTAAATAAAAAAAAAACATAACAGAAGCAAACATCATCAACTCAAATCCCATGAATTCCAAATTTTAACATTAGCAGCTTGTCTATTAATTATATTCATTTTCTTTCTATTTATAAAAATTGCCTCCTTAATTTTCCTTTTATTATGGTTTCTCTCTTCATGAAGAATCTTAACACTTTCAAGATCACACTTAAATTTATGTTTGCATGTTCTTTCATGATCCAAGAAAACTGGAGCAATCATTAAATCATTATTATTTTTACTTTTTACAAGTTTGTATAACAATTCATGCTCCTTTAATCTTTTTCTATTCTATATCTTGATGTACATATGGTAACATCCATCCACAAAAAATTGATACACAACATTACTTTTTTGCTTGACAGATATGACACTTTTAGAATTATTCTCTAACTTATTAAAGTTATTTGAAACAAAAAATGAAACATTAGACACAAGATTAAATGAACATGAATTATTATACAAGTTTGTGAAAAGTAAAAATAATAATGATTTAATTACTACTTAAGTTTTCTTGGATCATGAAAGAATATATAAATATAAATTTAAGTTTGATCTTGAAAGTGTTAAGATTCTTCATGAAGAGAAAAATCATAATAAAAAAACAATTAAGGAGTCAATTTTTATAAATAGAAATAAAATGAATATAATTAATAGACAGACTGCTAATATTAAAATTCAGGATATATGGAATTTGAGTTGATGACATTTGCTTCCATTATATTTCTTGAATTTCATGCATTTGAGGATGGTTAAGGAATTAATCAAAAATACTTTTACAGATTGAAAGATTATATATAATAGTTATTTACCATTATATATATATATATATATATATATAATGGTAAATATATATATATATATATATCACAAAATACTATATATATATATATATATATATATATATATATATAGTATTTTGTGAATTAAAATAGAAAGCTAAGAGTAAAAATAAATCAATATTATTTTAAGTTACCTAGATTTTAAAAGGGATATAATTATTTTTATAAATATTAATCTGAGCTTCCAAAATTGTCATAAAAGGTATGATTTCAGATAAAAGTAAAAAAAGACAAAATAAATGCCTGAAGACTGATGTAAATATACATATCCAAAAACCTACTGTAATATTTAGTGGCTTCTTAAAAAAAAAAGATAAACTTATACAATAAAAATTACAAGAAGTTAATAACTATTACCAGCAGTATAAAAATGGTAGTCAATATAAAGAAATATATGCTGGAAGTAACAAAGCAGGATGAAATGTAAATTATGTGGATAAAACAAATAGATACTGTTAAAAAATTGAAAGGTTGAAATGTTTTAACCATATCTCTAAAAGAAATGAAAATAGATGAACAAATGAAATCTTAAATTAGATTTTAAGGATTATAAAGACTTCTAGCAGAGATGCAAGGAAGAAATTTCTTGAGTGTAAAATCTAAATTAAATTTTGAAAAACCTCATTCTACAGAGAATTGATAATGACTGAAAAGATGCTGCTGCTGATTTTTATTACATCATATTTAATTTCTCTAGTTATTATCAAAATATTGAATTATGTAATAGATGATTTGTTGAACTCATATTATAGTCAAATTTTTACAGGTGAAATAAACAAACATTTCCTTAGTACAAACATTGTTTTCTGTTTAAATACATCAATAACATGTCCATTAAATAAATAATAGGACAATAGATTTTTTTTTCACACTGAATTTAATTTTCACTTCTTCCTGATTCCTTTGTATTTTTCTAATAATAATTCTATATCTTCTAAACTGTTTGCAAAAAAAAAAGCTATATCATCTACAAAAAATCTCACCAATTAAAAATTTTCTTGGTCCCAACTATAGAAATGCCCACTTTTATTTCCAATGTTTATTTCTCAACTTCCAATTCTCTTAGAATCAATATAAATAACAAAGATCTTCAATGTAAATCATCCATTTTATGTGTAGAAAGTCAAATTTTTTTATATTTTTTAGCAAAATACATTTTATCTACATCCCTGATAAAGCTTACTGACCTTGATATAGCTCTACCGATTTCTAAACCACCTGCTGCTCTATATCTTTCATAGCGATTGCTTTTAAAATATTACTGCATCACTACGAGAATTGTGGAAACTGTCATCAATCTTTATTAAATGATGAAAAATTCTATAAGCTGTTATTATTGTCATAATTATTTTTATTATGTAGATATAATAATAAAAGAGTTGAAAAAGTGATAAATGAAACCTAAAATTAACTATTATTACTAAAATATATTATTATTTCCGTGTTTGCATCTTCTTGCATCTGTTATTGAAAACACTGGAATTTTATGACTTACATAGTATTTATTCCTAGCCCCCCCCCCACCTTATATGCTGATCTTTCCTGAAGGTAAAATGATCTGCATGTAAAGAGTTGAAACAAAAAGTGAAACTGCATAATCAATGTTTTAAATAAAGAATGCAGGAAAGTGAAAACACAGAAATAATAATACTTTAAAAATGCTACTGAACTAGAAACAAATCAATAAATTGTAGCAATTATTTATTAATGAAAATTATTATTTTTAAAACTATTTTATGATATCATAACATTTAAGAAACAGACCTAATAAATAAAAAATCACTGACATCCAAGCTTTTCAAATCAAATTTAGTTTAATAATTTACTCAGAAATGTCTTTAGTTGGGCAATTACAATCAAAAGAAACATATATTTTACTTTTGTATGTTTTCTTTATATTTGTAATTTTTTGAAGGGTCTATTTTTAACTTTTTGTTGATCAGAAAACTGCAAAACTTTTGAATATTTTCGTTATCAGTGATTAATTGATGGCTGATTTTATTCAAACGACATCATAGCTCAAGAAGTTTGAACTTTAATTGATTAATAAAGAAATATTGTATTTATATAATCTGATTTTCTTTAGCTCAAAAATTATTCTAAATATCAAAAATCCAACTCTTATTTTGGGATATCTTTGAATCTACCATGTTTTAAAATTATTATTTTTTTTTCAAATCATCAATCAAGCTTTTACCACATATTTTAATACATAATTATCTTTTTGTAGATATCTTTTTTCTTTAATAAATAAACTTTCACACTTACAATGTTTTTTTATTAATTAGTAATCTAAATATATAATATGCCTATTTATTCTCCATTCTTCAAACAACAAATTAATTCAATCTCAGCTAATATTATTAATAGATTTCTACTTCAAAATAGTTTTTTTGTAATTGTACATTAATAAGAATGATTACTATTAGCAATAAAATACAATAGCATAACATTACTAATCATTTCTGTACTTCATGAATAACATTTCTATGATCAAATTAGGAAAAACTCACTATACATATTGCCACACACAGCAATCTAGAGTAATCAATGGATGCCAGAAGGCTTGTGCATAAAATCCCCATCTAGTGCTACTCATCCAATATCCCCAAGTTTCTGGCTTGTGGCCTTCATCAGGGAGGAGCCTTGGATCTGAAAGCACTGCACCTAGAAGGCATCCATTGATTACTCTAGCTTGCTGTGTGTGGCAATATGTATAGTGAGTTTTGCCTGTTTTGATAACAGTTATGGGCAAGCATGGGAGGTGGTGATCATGTAACATTTCTATGCATGGTGATTTCTTTATTAGAAAACAAGTTGAGATAATAGGCAATTGAAATAGTATATCCAAACTTGTAATAATTGATAATCAACAGAATGGTTGGATATTATTTATCACTTTCCAAATAATAATTTATTATTGTCATCAATATTTAGAGCTATATCATAAAATTCAATGTCTTTTTATTGGAAATAGGATACAGCACAAAATGTGAACATATCTAACAATAAAATAAACAGGTAACTTTAGTTTAGTTTATATTTAATATTATTCCAAATAAGTAGAAGAAAAGTTATATTCATGCTTTTCTTTGAGAAGCATTAAAACCATTTCCTTTACAGCCAGTGCCAGATACTAATAGATTATTAGACAGAAAGTTATCAACCTCAACATTTTTCCAATTGGTAATTATATTTTAATAACTTAATAAAAATTACTCTCAAGACGATCTTTTTACTATTTAAAAAAAAATCAAATTATAATTAATCTTTAATTACAATAATCTACCATAAGAAAAACGTTTTTTAATACTATTTTGAGATTATTTTATTTTGTAAACTATAATTACCCCCCCCCCCCCCCAACATTTTTTTAAAAAATTTTTATTATATAATTTATGATATTTTTGTTTTTATATATTATAGGTATATGCAAATTAATTTAAAATTTGTCACTATTTTTATGACCATTGCAAAATTTCTTTACTATTTCAATTTTTTGTTTTTCTATCTTCATTTTTATTATTAGGTTTGGAATTTGAATGACCATACTTGTTTCTTGCTAAGATAGTGTTTTAAATTGAGATTTAAATCAAAACTTAAAAAAAACTTTGCAACAATTATGATTATAAATCAAGACTTATTTAATTAATGAACAATAAAGAATTAAGATAATTAAAAAAAAAAGAGCAAATCATATATAACATGACATTACTTTTATAAGCTTGTATTTACGAAAATGTAATACAGAGAGCATACCAATAGCTCAAACAAGCTCTTAATTGATAAGTGCGGTAAGATAAAATATTTAAAATCTCTACCCAGAACATTCCTATCTCAGACCAATTGGTTTCAAGCTTATCGTCATCTAAGATGAAACACATTTTACATTCAAAATCTAAATATTTAAAAAAATAATATTCGTAGATCATATTCAATTAAATCCATAATAAATGTAATGACCTACGTGTAAAGGAATTTAAACAGGCAAAACTCTTCATACACTATTGCCACTCAGTTCCAAATTTTATTTTAACAAAATTAAAAACTAAAATTAGAAAACAAAATTATATATATAATACAAAGAATTTTAAAGTAAAACATTTCTTTAGTAGTTAAAAAATTGTTTACACTTTAATACTTTTTTTTACTTTTTAAAACTTACATTTATTTTCATTACTATTTTTTTTTCCGTCTTATTGATGTCAAAATTGGATTGATATTCCAATAACGTATTATTTTAGGTTGTTTTTATGAGAGTATTTTTCGTAGAGGGTAAGCTGATTTGGGAATACACAAAAAACAATGAGGAAGTGTTTCTAATATTTCAGATGAGTCTTAAGTTATAATATCTTTAGAAAAAGGAACAAATAACAACAAGATAAACAAATCAGTTTATATTATAACGTAAAATATCATACCATTTATGAATATTTTATTTTTTTTACAAAAGAAAGAAAAGTAATAAGTTTTTAGTTTTCGTAAATTATAAATTTAACTCTCTTAACAACCAAAAAAATAAACCTGTAAATAATGCACACAGAACACATACACATTCACGCATATATATATATACATGCACTTCAAACAGTATATAACCGCATACATAATGTTAAACACGCGAATGTGTTTCCGCATTATTGCATATATGTAATCAGATTTTATAAGAGTATTTTTGTAAAAGTATTTAAACTGATATTCCTTTTATTGCACACCAAAGTAATTACTTACTTTAAAATATCGGATATAATAAGTCTATAGAAAAATTACATTTTTTAAAATTAAATAATCAAAAATTAAAATATTAAGATCCCTGGTGTTTAGTTAAGACAACACTTCTGAAACGTCCGAATAATTTGTTATTAATGGTGAGAGTAGTGAAACCGGAACCTGATGCTTTTGGATCAACTTTGAGCGGAGGAAATTAAAAGTTCTCACTCGAATGGAACTATTGGGTTCAGTTCGTCTTTCGATTCGAAGACGCATAAATAATAAATAGGTTTATGATCTAGTTAGAATATGTTATTACTAATATCATTGATGCTTGCAAAGTTTTTAAGTTTTTTTTTTATATAAAATTTTGCTATCATTTTTAAAACGTTTTATTTTTTAAAATTTGTTATATTCTATGAAGAATTATTTATGTTTTTATCCTTTTGCAAAAAAAACATTATTTTCAAAAGGTCTGAATAGTATATTAAATAGGATATGTAGCAAATATTGTTTTCTAAATAAACTTTTTAAAGAAACCGTTAAATGAAATTAATCTGTATAACAAAAAATATGAAAAATAATTTTCGTTATTGTTTTGTAAGTTACTTTTCAAAAAATGGTATATTTCAGGGGGAAGCAACAGATATCAATAAAGAACTTCAAATTCATTGGCCAAATGATGTAACTTGCAAAGATTGCCACTAGCAGCCAAATATTTTTATGGGCATTTTTATTATTGTGTGTTATTATACTCTGTCAATAATTTTTAGCATATATTAATTATCATTTTAACTGAATGCACATCTAGCTATGATTATCAATTTGTGGCATAAAGACTGCAGCATTCTTTAGAATTTTATTGTGTTATTCATAAAAGATATGTTTTAGAGTAAGATAAATGTCAAATGTTCTTGTTTTAATAGATAAAAATGTAATTTTTGAATTGATTCAATATATGTATATTTGTTATAATTATATTATTACAATAATTTGATTTAAATGTTAAGATAATCACTAAGTGAATTGCTTTATACACCTATATAAAATAATATAGGTTTTAAAAATCAATTTTAGAGTTTTATTTTCTGTATAAAGCAGCTTTCAAGTAGAATCAAAAGCTATCAAAAAGTTTTTAATAAAAGTAGAAGAGAAATTTGACAAATTTTAAAAAAGGCAGAAGTAAAATAAGTGTTGTATTGAGAAGTGCAGTGTAATATATCATTGTATTTTTTGAAACATTCACCAAAAAATCAAACTTCATTTTCCTTCTGATAAATTCTGAAGTTACAAGACAACACCCATTAATAATAACCTCCTAAAATATAGATGTTGATTCAATAAGTTAACTAGAAGAGTTACTGGTTTTATATGTGTTATTTATTATGCAAAATGGACTCAATTAAGAAAACAAAAAAAATGATAAAGATAAGATTTAGCCTTGTTTAGTTTAACTGAAAGATGCATGGAATAAGATGCAAAAGAATGATTTTATCTCATATAAATTCTTTCATCAAATGATTGATATTATTTATTGTAGAGAGAATAGAGTAATCAAGAGCCATAAAAAAGATAGAAATCCAATAAAAATAATTTTAACGATTTTTATTTTTATTAAAAAATATAAGCAATTTGAAGAATATAATAGTTATACTACAATATAATATAGATTTCTCATTATTCTTTAGAAATATCAACTGGTACTTATAGAAAAAATTCTACAGCAATTTAAAAGCAATACAATTTTTTTTTATCACCACAAAATGTTAAAATATATAAAAGTTGTATAATTCATGAAGTTACTTTAGAATTCATTTAGTATTCTTATTAAATAGGTGAACTGTAGGCATATTTAAAAATTAAAAAGCACAGAAACATAGTACACAATTTTAATGATAATTTTTAGAAAGAAGCAAATGAAGAATGTCAATGGTAGCTTCTAATACCTTAATAAAAAAATCAATATAACTTTTGAAAAGCAAATAAGTAAAGAATAAAACATTAAGAATATCTCCTATGATATATAAAAGGTACACAATAGAGGAGTGGCACAATACAGGTGGAATATGTAATATTTAAATACAAGTATGTTGTCTACACTAACCTTAATGTAATCCATCTGTGTATTTAAATGGGCATAATAAGGTCCTATACATAAGAGACCAGAATATCTTAAAGTCAATATGAGTATGACAATAATATTGGCATCAACAAAGGCTTTGAGCATTCCATCATCAGATTTTCAATGATATAGATGACTGAAGAGTTGGAGGATGGAAAAGATTGAAAATTGTTCATTAAAGTTTGAAAATTTGTTATCTTAATATAAACTGAGCTCCAAATATATATGTGTGTAGGAGATAATAATCTGGACTAACTGATGAGTGCTGGTTCAGTATAAAATATGTAAATTGGAGATCATTTACCTTTTTCAATTATATGGTCATGTGTATCAGTTATATATGATGGAGAAGATATCTGTAGGGAGCTTCAAAGTCTGAGTTCAAATCTCTTCTAATTACATTAAGTTCAGTAGAGACGCACACACACATATATATATATATTAATGTGTCAAAATATTTGCACAAATTTTTCAACTAAAAGAGAAAAAAAAAGTAATTTATAAGGGACTACCATATCTAACCATCATTAACCAATTTACCTTCCATATTTTTATCTGATCCATAATTCTTTATATTTTAACATCTATCAACTTTATCATAATTCAAAAGAGCTTATTACACAATGGAATCAAGTTTTGAATAACAAAAAAAAAATGTAAACTATAAATACAAGTTTTTAATAAGCAAAATCAATATACAATAATGAATTGCAAAAATATTTTATAAAATTAAAAGAAAAAAATGTTCATGTCTATTTTTACAATTATATGAATGAAAAAAAATTGCAGTATGTTTAATAAATAGTAAGCTTTCTGTACAATTATCTTTTTAAAACTAAAGATTTGTCTTCAGCAAGTAGCCTATATCATCATTTCTTGGGATTAATTTCGAATTTTGGATTTCTGAATCTTTTAATTGTATACTGGTTTATTTTAGTAAACTAGAAAACAACTTATGAGCATTAGGAACAAACTTTCAAAGTAAAAAAGGTGGTTTTTATATCAACGTATTTTGGATACTATGGGTGAGACATAGTATAGAAATGTTTCACTGTTGAGGAAATATATTTAAAAAGTATGGAAATTATCCTTTCACCCATAGTTAACACATCTTGTTTGAAAATTATCACCATGATAACGTTTTCATCATAGCCAGAATAAAACAATCACCAAAAGTATTTTTTAGTCATATTACATTCTTATATCAATTTCTATTCCTCCCTAATTCAAAATTTGCATTGCATTACAGTTCTATATATTCTCTAAAAGTGTAAAAACGAATGCCTGAATTGATTTATTAGTAAATCTTATTAATTCCTTATATACAGTTTTTCTAAAGTCTGGTAACAATATATTTAAAACCCTTGCTTATATAATAAGTATTGCTAATTATAGATTATCTTTCCATTTTGTTAAAAATTATTTATAAAGAGATTAATCAAATAATGCCTTAATGATAAAAACTTAATTAAGTATGCTTGAGACTGGCTTATTTATTTATAAATTTAAGTAGAGAAGAAGGTGGAGCCATCTTTTTCTCATAAAATCTTTGCCTTGTGTTTTGACTTGAGAGTTCCCTGTGCAATCATTATTACATCTGATTGGCTGTCATATAAGAATTTTTAAGGCACATCTGACAAAGGTTTCAGCCTTTCACATTATTATAATTAATTATATATATTTTCTTTAACTAGCACATTTTTTTTTATTTAACTGAATTGAATATTTTCAGATATTCTTTTCAGATTTTTAAAAAAAATACATGATGATTATTTAGAATTCATTTATAATTTTTCTAATTTTATTTTTTTATATTTAATTTTTTATTAAATATAATTTTATTTTTCATTATTCAAAAATATAAAAATTTAAAATATGGCATAACACAGGATAAGTAATTAAAATGGAGAAATATAAGATCCTGCAGGATTTTAAATACAATATATATATATATATATATATATATATATATATATATATATATATATATTAAACCTTATAGCTTTTATTTATAATAATTGCATATTTATTATTTACCAAATTATTACTTTACAAATATTTTATTTATTTTGAATTCAATATATTTGATTCAAATACTTATTAACTATACAATTATGCTATAACCATAGGGTAACATTTGCTTAATTTTATTTGGATATTTATTTCTTAACTATTTAGTATAATGTTTTTAATTACTTTAATCCCCTCATTATATATATTGTAACAGTAAGAATCGTCTATCTCACTAACACACTGCAGAATTCAAACCCCAAACATGAAACTGAACATTCTACGAGGAGTTGCCTTCTAGATATACGAAGTTCAAATCTAAAGTCCAAATTTCACAGTGCCACCTATGTGATAATGCATTTGATGTTACTACTAGTATCTTTTACCGGTGCCTGGTGGTCAGGGAAAAACAAAAAGACTATACTAAGATAAGTTTGGGTTGCTAATTAATGTCTATGGATGTACAAAAGAAATGTAGAAAATAGATATATAGACTGAGACAGTGATAGGATTCAATAAAATAAAAGATCAAAATTAGTTTTAAATGATTTCAAAGATTTATTTATATAGAAAAAAAAATATAATGCCACTGTCTGCTTATATGAGACAGGGACGCTTACTAAATAATTGTTGGCATTACATTCCATTAAATTACAAAAGGTTTTAAAGAAAATATATTCTATCCCTCGGGCTAATATAATATTACGATAATGTGCTTAAAAAATATGGGAACATGTGCGAGATGCTTTGAGTAATTATAAAGTTTAATAACACATTTAAAATTAAGGGTTTAGAATATTTATTGATTTCGAGAATAGCACGGACAAAAGCTTACTTAGCAATAGAGTGGGAATGTGATCAAGGCATTTATTTTAAAATTATAATTAAAGTTACATTGGGAGGTCGGTATTGCTAATAATAAATTTATTAAAGGATGGAGGTTGTGATACATTTAAATCATGGATGCTTTGTAAAATAAATATATAAATAAAACAATAGTGAATATTTGAAATGACTACAGAGGGCATCTCATCGCTGACCCGTAGGAATGTGTTGCCACAGACAGCCGAAACTTAGCGACTGGGTGACGACTGCATCTAATTCCCAGGTGTGACATTTGAGTACACACTCTGCCTGGGAACCACAGGTAATGAAAAGGGAATGGACTTGGCCATTTAGAATCCTTGGAAAGAAAAACAAAGCGGTCTCAACAACCAATTCATTTACCAGCAATACTAGACTAATGTATATAAAACTTACTAGATGGATTCACTTGGAATGGGAAAAATGCCCAATCAAATTCCCAGAAATTCATTTAAAATGGTCTGCACATTCTCGACATCAATGATGAGCTTTGAAATTAAAGATTACAGTATTTTAAAATAGAAAAATGCATGCTTGTGGGTTTGAAAAGAAAATATAGATTTATTTACACAATCATGCATTTGTGGGACATTTTAATCATTGACCTCACACATACTCTCATATTAGGTTAAAATCAATAAAATGTAGATTTTAAACTATTTGATTATTATATATATATATTAAAGAAGATTAGAATAGCCCTTGAACGAGTGATTTGCGAGGTAATAAAATTGGGAATTATTTATAAATTTAAAATATGCCTTAATATTGGCATCTTACTTTTAACAAGGGAATAATTCACTCGGTCAAAGACTATTCTGACACATTATCATAATAAAATAAAAAATTAATAAATAGAAAATATTAACCCAAGGATAGAGAGCAAAATTATTGATTATTAGAACACTTTAAAGTAATACATAATAAGTTTAGTAAAATGAAAGAAAAACAATTTAAAATAGCTATAGCATGTTAGTTAGAAATCACAAGAGTTCTTGGGTTAATTTGGGGTTACCTCTGTAGAAGCATTTGCAGGTAGATTGATGGTTGGCAGGTTTTATACAATTCAGCAGCAAAATCTTGGAATTGTTCATATTTTTGGCAGCAGCAGCAGTTTCAGGGTTCCTCATGTGATAGCTTTCGATGGTCTAGAGCAGCAGCTGGCCATTCCTGAGAGGAAAATAGCTTTCTTGCCGGCTTTACTCTGTCCTGTCAAGGTTAGCAAATTTAAAGGTTGGGTGGTTCATAGGTGAGACTGTACTCACAGTAAATTAATTTGAAGACAAAAACTCGGCTTCAAATTTAAGTTCGCAGGCACGTAGCTAAAATCTCAGGAAAATATATTTTGAAATCTTGCTCAGAGAATATTTTTACTAGAATATTTTCACTAGAATAATTTCACTAGAATCATTTCATTAGCAATCACTAGAAACATTTGCTGAAATATCACTAGAATGGAGAACAAAAAAACCCCTCTTTTTTATAGTGGGGTGTTACAAAAATATTTTGAACTTTGCTTACCTATCAGCTGTAATTAATCCTATCCAAATATCTAAAAGAATTTAACAAAATTTTAATTAATTTCTATTGTTAACTTCCCTGTCAATATTGGAATTACAAACTTGATTTAATTAAAATACTTTTATTAATTGAAAGAAAACCTTAAGTAGACATCTGTTGTATATTTTAGATAATAATTAAAACTATTGTTCCTACCAGCCCTCATTTATTTTAACAGAAATATATGGTGTGATTTTAAATTCAAAAGAAAATTATTTTACTTTTAAATTGCAATATTTGAATCTATTTACTAAACGAATATGAAGTTTATTTTAAATCAAAAATATATTATGAATGTAATATATTTTTGTAAATAAATTCAAACAAAATAATTTTAACTAACAATTTATAATTTTGACATAAGTTTTAAAATACCTATCACAGTGTGTGTGCTATTACGACTTATATAAACTACTTTTTAAATAAATCTAAATTATGTGAACATACACATAATTCATAACATTTTATTTATTTGGGCATGAGTTAGACATATATATATATAACATGAGCGTTGTCCTCGTGGTTTAAAATTGGGCAGGATTTTCAGTATATAAGCACATTGCAGACACACTATGATAGATTGGGCTCAAACTAAGATATGAGGGTAGGAAATAGTTGAGAAAAGGTGAAACGAAGATCTGCAAAGCAGACCTTACTGTTTCACATTACCTCAGTGACGGAACAAAAAAAATTGTAAAAAAAAGATCTTACAACAGGTGTCCACCTATAAAGCCTGCATAAAATTTTTTTACAAAATAACCCATATAACATACAGTATATAAATATAATAATGGAACGAAACTGAATTATATATCCAGATCCTATATAAATCTACTATCTAGTGAACACTTTCTATTATCTCCCCCTGCACCAATTTTTATTTAACATTTTTTTAGTTTAACATCCGATCTCCTTTCTCATTTATCCTGTGATGTGTCCATTCCTTTTTTTGTTTAAAAAACTACTATAATCCTGGGTCTGGTGAGTGATAACTGCCTTTATAATTTGATGACTGCAGTCTTGGATTATCAGGCCTCTTTATCTTGTCTGGTGGTTCTTTAGTCCAGGGACTGAAATCCAGAGTGGTTAAGAATTTGGCCATTTCCTCCACCTCTTTGATTCTGCTGCCCACCATCAGCTGTTGTGTCGGTAATGGCATATTCTATTGAATGGTATGTATGATATAAGTATCATAAACACAAATGTGGTAAGTGATTGAAGGCAATTGACTTGGCAAATGAAAAATTGCATGGGGGTTTCCTTGATTGCTCCATACTTCTCCTGGCAAATGGTATGTAGAATCCCACTCTGCCAATCCTCACTCCAATAATATTTTAATAACATGCTACCATAATTTGCAAAGTTGCTCAGTTTTTTTGCCAACATGCCCCACCAATCTTTTGCATAGCCATATAAATGATGGCTAGTGATGGCAGTCTGTTCATGTGGATCTGTTTTATAAAATTGAAAGAAATCCTGCAGGCTATCCAGGTGTGGGTGGAGATTTTTTTCTATTTCTCCTGAAAATATTTTAATGGTTATTATCTTTGGAAGTTGGGTTTGAACCCAATGTCTGGAATTAAGGTCCTGTGGGTTGTATCTATCCCACTACTGTGCACTTGATGAGGTGGTAGATCATCATTAGGGGTCTGACATCTTTGGTTTAGGTCCACTGCTTCATTGATACTGTTAATATCGTCAGCTTCTGTTTTTGGTATCAGGGCTTCATTGTCCAGGTATTGTATTGATTTTGGCTCAGTTTGATCTCGGCATTCGCTCATTTTTTTCAATTTTCTGAGCAGTATTATTCCAGTTTTCATTGGAGAGCCCTGTGTCCCTCTGTCACTTGTGCCAATTCGTTGAGAAGCATTCTGGTAAATATTTTATACTCCTCTTTTCTTTGGGCTTCCTCTTCATGCTTTCTCACCCTCTCCTCACATCTCTTATATAATTCTACCAGATATTCCAGATTGGAATCTTCCTTGCTCATTTGCTGGACAGGTTTCATACTTATTGGAGGAGATTTGAGAAATCTGGATGGGTCCAGTTTTTGTTCATCATATTATCCATGGCCTTGGACAATGATTATGATAAACTTTTTTTTTTTACTATTTTATTGCTAACTATTTAATATATCAAATAAACAGCACTGATTAAAAAAACACTTTTAAACTGTTTTACGGTTGAACTCACTAAGTCTAATATAGTTAAAATATTATTGTTATTATATTTTCTTTGTTGACTCTCTGCGAAAATTATTACATTTGATTTCAAATTTTATCAATGGCTAATTGGCTATCTCCCTCTCGGTTCTGTTGGCCTAATTGCTGCTTTTACGTTTATCACTAAAACCCCAACTACTGCCCTTTTACTACTGCCAAAATTTCATGTTTTAATCTGCTGCTAACATACATATATTTTACTGCCCATGTATATAAAAAATTTCTCAAATGCTAACTGTCAAATTATTTTGCTAACATATATATCTTTAAACACACGCAATTTTATTTATATATATTAACATTCACTAGATCCGGGTATACACTTGGGTCTCGTTTTATGCGATGGATAGGTTCCTCAGAAAACGCGCACAAACAAAATCACGCAAAAATAGACGTAACTTACATTGAAAAAGGGGGGATGCGGTCTGTGATTTTTCAAAATTCATGTAAAAGCAAAGCACTGACGTAAAATTACTTTAAAATTCGTGCAAAAAAAAAAAATAAAGAAATAAAATATGACTAATAAAAAATTTCAAATTTAAAAAAAATTGATACAAGACAAACTTTTTTTAACTATAATATTTAATTTTATTCAAAATAATATATTTTTATGCATAATTTACTGTACAGTAATTTACATTTTTTTATACACGTTTTCATTATTATCGATAAACAAGTTCGTTTGCAAACTGATAAAAAAATCAGATTTTTCTCAAGAGGAAATACAACTAGCACCAACTTCACTCTCATGTTGTGTTGATTTTCTGGTGACAACATAATTAGTAATTAATCTTTGAGACAATGATTTTATTAATTGTTTACGAAGCTCGCGATATCCAGACATACAACCATTTAGCTCTCGTTGGAATTTAAGAACACGTTAATGAATAGTGTCATTAATAAGAATATAATAATTGATTACATTCTTTTTTAAAAAGCAAAAACAGAATGTGATTTAAAATGCAAAATTAACACGCACAATGTTTGAACAAATTTACATTATAATCTTGTAAAATTTAATATGTGTATACATAAAATGTGAAAATCATGATTTTAATTTCATTATTGCATAAAATCTTACTATTATAAAGCACTGAAAATATTAAAATTAGGATGAAAGTCGAATTCCAATAATGTGCTATTACTTTCAATATAACGTAAGTGTGCAACATTTATTATTTAAAGTAATAGCGCATTATCGGAAATCGACTTCTGGTGAAACACGAATCGCGTAACTTCATAATCGTGTTAAATAAGTCCATGTAAAAAGAGACCTGGGTGTACTTATTTCATTCCTTTTTATTTAAGATTAACATGCATATATATTTTTATTTACATTATAATTATTGATCCGATTCACGTCTCATTATTTGGTCTAAGAAAAATTTATACACGTTGAAAAAACAAATTACATACAAAAGAATTTAGCCTGGTGACAAAATTTATTTTAGAAGTAACTCCATTTAGTGAAGTCACTTCCAGGGTGCATGCCACCAGTTAAAATATCCACAGCCTGTTAGCTACCCAAAATTAATTTAAATTATTCCATTTAACTACAGGCACTCATTAAAGCATTTGCATTTTTATTGATTACAAACTTTTACTTATGATTACATTTCTGAATTCCATATGATAGCCTATTATATCTAGGTCATTACTGTACAAAATTATTATTAAGCTATCTTGCATGTTGAGCCAATAATACTTTATTTTGACATAAAAACAAGATTTGAAGTACACAGATTGTCACAATATTTACTTGGGACAATATTTCAGTAATTTACGCCATGCGTACATAGTGTGATTTAAGTGAAACAATAATATAAATGCCTCGTATCGCCCTATAGCAAGTTTGGACTGGTTTAGATTATATAGTATACGTAATTGAATGCCCGAGTCAAACAAAATATATGAAATATATATGCAAATAAACAATATAGATAATATAGAGTTTGAAAATATTATATATATCAAAATATAAGGGATTTGGATGATTAAATACGAACAAAATGCTAAAATTAAGCTACAGGGATGTGGGTGTTTAAATAATCGAGGCTCCACATTTGGGCAAGCCATGGACCTGGGAAAAAAATACTATGTAATGGTCAGAATCATCTATCTCACTAACACATTGCAGAATTCAAACCCCAAACATGAAACTGAACATTCTAGGAGGGGTTGCCTTCTAGATATACTAAGTTTAAATCTAAAGTCCAAATTTCACAGTGCATCTTACATGATAATGCATGTGATGCTACTACTAGTATATTTTACTGGTGCCGGGTAGTCAGGAAGATTAATGTCTATGGATGTACAAAAGAAATGTAGAAAATAGATATATAGACTGAGACAGTGATAGGATTCAATAAAATAAAAGATCAAAATTAGTTTTAAATGATTTCAAAGATTTATATATATATATATATATATCAAAGATTTATATATATATATATATAATGCCACTGTCTGCTTATATGAGACAGGGATACTTACTAAATAATTGTTGGCATTACATTTCATTAAATTACAAAAGGTTTTAAAAAAATATATTCTATCCCTCAGGCTAATATAATATTATGATAATGTGCTTATAAGAGATGGGAACATGTGCGAGATGCTTTGAGTAATTATAAAGTTTAATAACACATTTAAACTTAAAGGTTTAAAATATTTATTGATTTCGAGAATCGCACGGACAAAAGCTTACTAAGCAATAAAGTGGGAATGTGATCAAGGCAATTATTTTAAAATTATAATTAAAGTTACATTGGGAGGTTGGTATTGCTAATAATGAATTTATTAAAGGATGGAGGTTGTGATACATTTAAATCATGGATGCTTTATAAAATAAAAATATAAATAAAACAATAGTGAATATTTAAAATGACTACGGAAGGCATCTTGTCGTTGACTCGTAGGAATGTGTTGCCATGGACAGCCGAAACTTAGTGACTGGGTGTCAACTGCATCTAATTCCCAGGTGTGACATTTGAGTACACACTCTGCCTGGGAACCACAGATAATGAAAAGGAAATGGACTTGGCCATTTAGAATCCTTGGAAAGAAAAACAAAGCGGTCTCAACAACCAATTCATTTACCAGCAATACTAGAGTAATGTATATAAAACATACTAGAAGGATACACTTAGATTGGGAAAAATGCCCAATCAAATTCCCAGAAATTCATTTAAAAGGGTCCGCACATTTTCGACATCAATGACGAGCTTTGAAATTAAAGATTACAGTATTTTAAAATAGGAAAATGCATGCTTGCGGGTTTGAAAAGAAAATATAGATTTATTTACACAATCATGCATTTGTGGGACATTTTAATCATTGACCTCACACATACTCTCATATTAGGTTAAAATCAATAAAATATAGATTTTAAACTATTTGATTATTATATATATTAAAGAAGATTAGAATAGCCCTCGAATGAGTGATTTGCGAGGTAATAAAATTGGGAATTATTTATAAATTTAAAATATGCCTTAATATTGGCATGTTACTTTTAACAAGGGAATAATTCATTTGGTCAAAGACTATTCTGACACATTATCATAATAAAATAAAAGATTAATAAATAGAAAATATTAACCCAAGGATAGAGAGCAAAATTATTGATTATTAGAACATGTTAAAGGAATACATAATAAGTTTAGTAAAATGAAAGAAAAACAATTTGAAATAGCTATAGCATGTTAGTTAGGAATCACAAAAGCTCTTGGGTTAATTTGGGGTTACCTCTGGAGAAGCATTTGTAGGTAGATTGATGGTCGGCAGGTTTTATACAATTCAGCAGCAAAATATGGAATTGTTCATATTTTTGGCAGCAGTGACAGTTTCAGAGTTCCTCATGTGATAGCTTTCGATGGTCTAGAGCAGCAGCTGGCCATTCCCCTAAGGAAAATAACTTTCTTGCCAGCTGTACTTCATCATGTCAAGGTTAGCAAATTTAAGGGTTGGGTGGTTCATAGGTAAGACTGTACTCACGATAAATTAATTTGAAGACGAAAACTTGGCTTCAAATTTAAGTTTGCAGGCACGTAGCTAAAATCTCAGGAAAATATATTTTGAAATCTTGCTCGAAGAATATTTTTACTAGAATATTTTCACTAGAATAATTTCACTAGAATCATTTGATTAGCAATCACTAGAAACATTTGCTGAAATATCACTAGAATGGAGAAGAAAAGAAAACCCTCCTTTTTATAGTGGAATTGAACAATACAACTGCCCTGGAGCGTTACAAAATTATTTCGGATTTTGCTTACTTATCAGCTGTAATTAATCCTATCCGAATGTCTAAAAGAATTCAATAAAATTTTAATTAATTTCTATTGTTAACTTTCCTGTTGACATTCGAATTACAAACTTGATTTAATTAAAATACTTTTATTAATTAAAAGTAAACCTTAAGTGGATATCTGGTGTATATTTTAGATAATAATTAAAATTATTGTTCCTACCAGCCCTCATTATTTTTACAAAAATATATGGCGTGATTTTAAATTCAAAAGAAAATTATTTTACTTTTAAATTGCAATATTTGAATCTATTTACTAAACGAATATGAATTTTATTTTAAATCAAAAATATATTACGAATGTAATATATTTTTGTAAATAGATTCAAACAAAATAATTTTAATTAACAATTTATAATTTTGACATAAGTTTTAAAATACATATCACAGTGTGTGTGCAATTATGACTTATATAACCTACTTTTTAAATAAATCTAAATTATGTGAACATACACATAATTCATAACATTTTATTTATTTGGGCATGAGTTAGACTTATATATATATAACATGAGCATTGTCCTCATGGTTTTAAAATTGGGTGGGATTTTCAGTATATAAGCGCATTGCAGATGCACTGCGATAGATTGGGGTTCAAACTAAGGTATGAGGGTAGGGAATAGGTGAGAAAAGGTGAAACAAAGATCTGCAAAGTAGACCTTACTGTTTCAATATTTACAATAAAATGAGCAATCTATTATTCATTTCAATAAAAAAAAATAAGAATTTTTTCTTCTTCTAAGCAAAGTGATATGCAAATTTGGTTTTAAAAAAAAGAACTAAAATGAAATTAAAAAAAAAAAACTAAGTTTGATATAAAATCAGTTTTTTTAATCAGAAGGGAATCCAAGGATTAACTATGCCTTGAGAATAAAAAAAAGAACAGTTAGCTAGATCTGGTCTGGAACACTTTTGAATGATATTTAAATAACTCTGGCTGAAGTTAAGAAATAGGCTTATTTAAAGGACAATTAGAAATTACAAAGTTATATTACCATCCTAAATGAACTTTTAATATTTGTCAGAAAAAAGTAAATGACAGTGATTTGTACTTTATTTAAATAATTTGGATTTGTAAATAAGGCTTATTATCTGGGCATTATTTTAAAAGAAAATGTCAGTTAAAAAAAAAGAAATGAATTTGTATACTCTTTACTTACTAAAATTATTTTTTAAAAGAAAAAAAAATCACATATGTATGCTAAGTTTATAAATTTTGTACAAGTTATTAATAAGAAAAAAAGTATAGAAATAATAATCATGAAAATGCAATGAACATAAATAAATCACCTGTCATAGATAACCATAGTTAACATGTAATTATTAGCATTAATCCCATTCATTCATAGTTGTATTTGAACACTGAAAATTGGTTTTATGTAGGTAGATTTATAGATGTGCAATTGTTTATTCAATGTTTAATAGTTAACATATGTTCACAACCATATGGAAGAATACATTCCTATCAGTTTAATAAGTTAGGGATCGATCTCAGAATGAGGCATCCCTATATAAATTATAGTTGTATTACATTAGGGTTAGGACCAAAGGGCCACTCCTTATAGGTATTGTATAGAAGGTTTATTCAATTAGGGTTAGGACCAAAATGACATTTATTTATAGTTATTATTATATAAGCAGCTATGTTTAGGTTTAGGATTTAAAAGGACCATTCCTTATAATTATTGTGATAAAGATGGCATTGATGTCTATCCCATATAAAGCATATGTATGTGTAAGAACTAGAAGATATATGATTTAAAAATGTTTACATTTATGGATTTATACATGTGTGGAATTATATTGAAATTTATTGAAATCAGGGTTAAAAGTACGATGAAAGTGACCTTACCTATGAATAATTAACGGATTTTGTTAAAGAAGTAAATTGCATATCAATTAATGATTATACTTTGTAAATAAATTACTGTTACATGATTTGTTAATTTATTAAAGAAAATAATTTGTATATTAATTAATAGGCTCATTTGTAAATAAATTATCATATGATCCATTAGCTTATTTAAGTAAGATTGCATGTTCTACCATCATTCACCATAAGTAACTTATCATCATCATCATCATTATCAACCATTATCAATCCACTGCAGGATGAAGGTCTCTCCAAGTTTAATCCATCTTCTCTGATCTTTAGCTTCTCTTCTCCACATCACCCCTACACATTTTCTTATTTCATCCACCCATCTTACATGTGGTCTCCTTCTGGGTCTTTTACAATCTCTTGGAATCCAGTTTAAAATTTCAATTGTCCATCTATTATCATCTCTTCTAGCAATATGTCCAGCCCAACTCCACTTCAATCTTTTAATTTTTTCAATGAGGTCAGTAACACCTGTTTGTTCTCTTACCCATACATTGCGTTTTCGATCTCTTCTTGTTACTCCCAACATACATCTATCCATACTCCTTTGAGCGGTCTGAAGTCTCTGTATTGATCTTCTATTAAGTGTCCAAGTCTCAGATCCATAAGTAAGAACTGGTAAAACACATTTGTTAAAAACCTTTCTTTTCAAACACATAGGCATATTTCCTTTTAATATCAAGTTATTTCTACCAAAAGCACTCCAACCAAGTTTAATTCTATGATTAATTTTTTCTATTATGTTTCCATCTGTATTAATAATCTGACCAAGGTATTTGTAACTCTTAACACCTTCTAATTCATCATAATCAATCTTTATTTTCAT
The DNA here is from genome assembly GCA_028023455.1 of Epiperipatus broadwayi. Classification (NCBI taxonomy): domain Eukaryota; kingdom Metazoa; phylum Onychophora; class Udeonychophora; order Euonychophora; family Peripatidae; genus Epiperipatus; species Epiperipatus broadwayi. Next base: position 2,450,434 of record JAQFVV010012561.1, on the reverse strand, counting down.
ATTTTGAGCAAATCGATTAAACATTACTTTAGTCTTTTTAACATTTATCTTTAGTCCTACTTTCCTACTTTCATCTGATAACTCCTGCAACATTTCCTGCATCTCATAAGCATTATTTGCAAAAACAACTACATCATCTGCGAAATCTAAATGACTTAAATAATCTCCATTTACTTTCACTCCTTTAGTTTCCCATTTTAATCCACAAAATACTTCTTGCAGCACTGCTGTAAAAATTTTTGGAGATATGGAGTCACCTTGTCTTACACCTTTCTCAATGTTGACTTTCCCAGTATTATTATGTAATCTAATTGTTGCTGTTGCATTTTTATAAATATTCTTTAAAATATGACAATATCCTGGATCTATACCTTGATGATCCAATGCTTTAATCACTGAAGAAATGTTTATAGAATCAAATGCCTTTTCATAATCTACAAATCCAAAACATAATGACAACTCATATTCATTTGTCCTTTCTATAACTTCTCTCAATACTTGAATATGATCTACTGTACTAAAACCACTTTTAAATCCAGCTTGTTCTCTTGGTTGGTGAAAATCCAAGGTTCTCTGTAGACGAGTTGTAATTATCTTGGTAAAAATTTTATATAAAACTGATAAAAGGCTGATAGGTCTGTAATTTCTAATATCTTCTTTATCACCTTTTTTAAATATTAATATTATTACTGCATTCTTCCAATCATCCGGTACATCTTTATCATTTAGACATTTGGTATATAACTTTGCTAATATTTTTTCTGTTTCTTCACCTGCTTCTTTTAATATATCAATTATAATTCCATCACTTACCTGGAGCCTTTCCTTTTTTCATACATTTAATTGCATTTCTCACTTCATCATTTAAAATTCTGGGCAATTCGGAAGATGTAATAGATATAGGAGGTACTTGTTCTTTATTACTATATAATTCTTGATAAAAATCTTCTACCAATTTCATAATGTCATCCCTCTTTTTAGTAATAATTCCATCTTTTTTCCTTATTGCAGATATAAATTTCCTACCAATACCAAAATGTTGTTTTACATTCTTAAGACTTTTATTTTCTTCTACAGCTTTTCTTGCTAGTTCACAGTTATACTTTCTTATATCATTTTCAACTCTTTTCCGCACCATTTTAAGTAACTTATATTCTTCATAATTTAGTCCAGCATTATAAATGAGGCTGTGTAATGGTTACATTATTGTGATGAATAAATATTGTTTTAAATATATATGTTATAGTTTATTTCCTGATGTTTAAAGACAGAGGATGCCCATAAAATTTATGTAATAAAAAGTGAAAATGTAAATAGATGAGTTATCTAAGTCTGATCATTACAAGGTTGCCTTGACAGCAGTGAGGAATATTGATTACTATATTTTACTGTGAATGTCTAGGTGGTTACTGGTTGGAATTTATATATATATATATATATATATATATATATATATATATATATTGTACCGGTCAGAATTGTATGTTCATTTAACAAGGTTTAGAATCTAAGCAAAAGTACCCTAAATCCACTCATGCCCGAGATACACAGGTCAGGAGCAATCATGAATTCTGCCCTATTTGCTCTTCTCTAAAACTATAACATTATAAACAACATTTCTGATGATAACATGAAATTTTATTCATTCTGGTCCCAGAGACACAGCAGAGAAACATGAGATCTACAAGGTAATTAGCATAAATAAATAATGTTAAAACTTGGATCAATCAAATATCTTATATGAAGGAACAATTTATAAATTTTAAATGAATTGCACACAGCTAGCATTGCAAAAGGAACATGAATTATAAAATAGTATCCATCCAGAATGAGCAAAGACAGAATAACCCAGAGATAAATATCTATTTGAAGTAATCAGTTATAACTTCTAAATATTACTAACATTATTATAAATATTTAATGGAATTCAATGAGTGAGAGTCAGTAAGACACAACTCATGAGTAATTATTAAAACATAATAATTTAATAAATATAAACAATTTAATTTACATTAGAAAACATAGCACAGATTTAATGTGGTTATTACATTGCATATAAGCAACTGATTTAGTATGCTAATGAGTTATAGTATAATAATAAATTAATAAATTAATGTTATCAATGTGGTAATCATTACTTTAAGCAATGATAAGGATGTTTACAAATTCATCTCTGAAGAGAGGTTTACTCTTGATATGATAGTTAATAATTTATCGTTTATGAGCATATTTGGGCCTGTACAAATGAGGAATGGGTTAACCTAATAAGTTTTACTGTGACAATTCTAAAATATTCGATAAATTATAAATGAGTGGTTTACAAACATCACTGTGCCATGTCTTATAGATAATATGAGAATTACACATAAAGAACTCTCAGTGCTAACTATAATGACAGCGTTTAAAATGGAGAAGATATCCATCTTTGGACTGGAAGGCTTTATCACATATATGATTCCACTTGTATTTATCACAAGGCGATATTCGAAAATATGAGTGGTAAGGATTCCATGGCATGCCCTCCAATGTGTCACATGCAGAGCCTTAATACTCTAATGTTTATCCTGAGATCGATTATACCAAAAGTCATTCCTATACAAGTTACGTGAAGAAAATATGAATTTCGGATGAGTAAATATTATAAAGCAAAAAAAATTCTTTAAAATGCTATCATAAGCAAGCAACGCGAATATGGCTTAAGTCTTAAATGACTAATGAAATAATTTAAGCTTAAATAAAGCAATAATAGGATGTGTAACGCCATGATAAAATAATAACTCACTCAGCATTGCATGTACAACTTTAATAAATTTAGGCTGTCGAATATAGAAGAGGGAAAATATTATTTCTTATTTACAAGTATTTTAAATGACAATATATTATGAGCAATTTAATTCTTAATGGCGTATAAATAATAAATAGTTATTAAAATATATTAATAATCAAATTTATTAAAAGAACATAAATTGCATTTAAATATCGATAGTGATATGATTTTTAAACAATCCGCCATTAAGCATATATTTCAAATATTTAACCGAGCGAACAGCGTTCAGTAAGAAATTTTACGTTTAACTATTTAAATATTCCAAAAATATTGGAATGATGATTGAAATAATATAAGTTTGCTAGATTAAAACATTAGCATACTAAAACTAATTTAATAAGATATATATTTAAAATAAGTTTTGGCGCATGAAATAAAATAATTAGAGTGTGAAACCTAAAAAGCTAATGATAGATTTAAAGCACATAATTCTGTGCTTAGCATTTCAAAGAACGAGTTTAAAAACTTAAGAGAGAAAATCACAAATTTAATGATAATTAAGTTTATAGTCAGTTATAAAATAAATAAAGACTACATTCTGATTACAATTAAGATTTAGGAAAGAAATGAAGTGAGGAGAATTAAGAGTTCATTCTTCAGCAAAATGGATTATCTTTAGAAGTTATGGTGGCCACTTATAATAATGTATATGATGTTTAGCAGCAAAGCACAATATTAATAAAATAATGGTAGGCATCTTCCAATATTTCTTTCACAGTACGACATAACAGTTCTCAAGTAGCGATGGCATAGCAGGGAGGCAGAACAAAGGCAATTTAAGATCAGGGAGGCAAATTCCTTTTACTCACAGTCCATTTTGTTTCCACTCTCTATACAAATACCAGAGAGAAGAGTGATTTGAACTCCTTTTGCGTGTTCCTAGAACTTCTGCTCCTTCTATACTTGAAATTTGGCAATATTGGACGATGTAAACAATACGTTCCAGAAAGCATTATTTAAACGTATTTTTTAAAATTGCAAATAACTTTAAAATATGATTTTTGGTTTGACTAGAAATGAGAATGCCATTTTTAAATTGTAATAATACTTTTTAGAATTTTCTGGCATTGCTTTAGCTTTACATTAATTTTATTTATTTTTATATCTGTAATACCTATACGCACAACACAATTATCTAAGTGAAGGGAATTTACAAGCTTGAAAATAAAATATACTTAAGCTAAAATAATAATTCAGCTGGTTACACATAACCATTTCTTAAATAAACAGGGTGGAAGTGATATGCATATATGTGTGTGCTTAACATTCCTAGATGACCAAATAAACATATAAACAGGTTCAAACCCTACTTTAAAGGTATGTAATGTTATCAGGCAGTGAAGTTAAATATGTACCACAGATTTACCACTTCACATTTCCATAATTAGAGGAACAAACAAAAAAAAATTGTTAAAAAAAAGATTTTACTTATACCTTTAAAAATTATTCCAAGTGGCAAAGAAACACATGGTCAACCCAATAATAATGAATTAGTCTGTCCATTCCCCACTATTATGTTTATGTTTATACTTCACTTCAGAAAATTCTAATCACAATGTACTAATTGGAATCTCCCTATTCTCTTAAGTCCTTTTGAAAATCGATGGTCCCTCCTAATATCTCAAACACTTTTTACTATTCTTTCCCTGGGTCACGCGGTATATATGGCTTTAATTGGCACGCATTGTAAGTGCCTTTCATTACTTCTCCTTCTCTTAAAAGGAAAGCATTTTCCCCACATTTCTTCTTAATTATATAAGGACCTTTATATAAAAGGAAAAATTTGTGGAACTTTTGGTGTGTGACATTACTGCACTTAGGAACTTTAAGCCACACTTGATCTCCTTTACAAAATCTAAGATGAGGAATATGCCCCTTCCTAATTCTAATTTTGGCCATATGAGCTAACCTTGATCGAGCACATTTCTGGTCACATTTTTGATCAATACAAACATCCTCATTTGGTAAGGATTTGAAAATCTCCAGGCATGGTTTGCCAAAGTGAAGACGCCTTGGTGTAAAACCTGTTCATTCATTAACTGATTGGTTAATAAAATCTGTTATCATCTTGGTATTGTTGACACAACCTCTATAATTCTCAGAAGTATAGGTGTGGAATAGTCAGTTTATCTCTTTCATTACATGCTTGCATGGGTTAGATTGGGGGTTTCGAACCTATGTGAGACAATGTATTAGTCCTTGTCGAAGAATCCAGGCTCTTCACTCCTTGGATGTGAATGCGGAACCACGGTCTGATAGCAAAATTTCAGGTTTACCTACTTCAGGGAATTGTTTGTTTTGTAAAACCCGAATCGCATTTCTGGAATCTGCTCATGGTACCGGATATGCTTGAACATATTTAGAGAAAACATCATAAGTAACTAACAGATACTGGAAGCGTCTAAATCTGGGCAAAGGACCGTAGTGATCTATAGCCAATAATTCATTTGGCTTGGAAGCAACAATAGGAAAGACTGTCCCTGCATACAATTTCGTAAGGTGCTTTGATTTTGCACATAAGGAACACCCTCTTAATATGGTCAAAATTTGAGCATACATTCCAGGCCAATAAAACCTTCGTCTCACTGCCTCTTCTGTTTTTCTGGGTCCATAATGTCCAAGACTTTGATGAGTTGCATATATAATTTGTTTCCTCATGAGGTGTGGTACCACAATTTTCCATGGATTGTCTTCTTTGATTGTCCTAATATGTAATATTCCTTCCCTTATTTGATACCAACTTATCCTTTTGGCACTCAGTTTGGAAACATTTTCTTCTCTTTTCCTTAACACTGCATGAATGATATTTCCATATTGGAAATCCCTTTCTTGCCAATATCTTATATTCTTTAAATCAGACTCAACGAATATCTCATTAGCTGTGACCATTATCTTAGCAGTTTGATCGATAAGTTCTGGATTCTGAAGTGACATTGGTATAAGATTCCGGCTTAATATATCTGCCACTATATTTTCATGGCCTGGGCAATAAACTATACTATAGTTAAATTTTTGTAAAATGAGGCTCCACCTTATGAACCTTTCATTTGTAAGGAAACTTTTATTTAAGAATTCCAAACATTTGTGATCCGTGACTATGATAACTTCAGATCCCAAGAGAAATTTCCAAAACATTTGGCATGCCCAAACAATGGCAAGTGTTTCTTGTTTGGTCATAGTATAATTATTCTCTGCTCCTTTTAATGTCCTGCTACAAAAATATAAAACCTCATGTTTTCCTTCCTCATCCACTTGAAACAGTAGTGCTCCCAAACCTTTCTTACTGCTTTCAGTCTGAACATAGAATGGACGATTAAAGTTAGGATGACGAAGTATCACAGTGTCAAGAAATTTCCTTTTAATATTAGAAAATTCTTGGTCATGTATGTTGCTCCAATTCCACTTTTGCCCCTTCTGTAGTAACTCTACCATGTTGGATGTTTCTTGAGCAAAACCAGGATAAAATTTGTGGTAGAAATTACATAAACCCAAGAAAGATCGATTATGTTTGCGAGTAGTTGGGCATGGAAAATCCTCTATTGCCTTAATTTTATCTGGGTGTGCTCCTATTCCTTGCTCACCAATTATATGTCCCAAGAAGGCTATTTCCCTGAGACCAAACAAACTCTTTTTTAAATTTATAGAAATGTTCTTTTTTTACACTCCTTAAAAACATTTCTAAATATTTTAAATGTTCCAATGGATTCTTAGATGCAATCATGATGTCATCAACATATTGAAACGGAAATCTTCAATCCCTTTCCGTTTCACCATCAACCTAATGACCTACTCGTCTGAACTAGTTTCGAACCTATCTTATATGTAAAAATGTTATATATAAGTCGAGCGGGAAAACTTTGCTATAATGGCCGCTTGAATGGCATCATCCATTTACATACGAAAACACGCTATAATTAGACAGGTTTGATAAAATTATAGCGGAGAAATGCTCATAATTTATTATAAAATGTTTTATTAATTTTCAGTCAATTCTTAATTATATTCGCTATAATATTCGTATGTGGATGGATAATTTATACCTTGGAATAACGGCAAAATGATTCATATATATTTAAGTTTAAATAAAAGTAATGTAAATGTTTTTTTTAAAATTTATTTAACGGTTTTCTGATTTAATGTTTTACATATATAGTTGAAACAAGTATTTTCTTTAAATTTGCTTTTTTTTTAATAAACAAATATGTTAAAAGTTATTTAGTTTTATAAAATAAGAATTATCTGTTCGCAATTAAAAATGAGAATTTTTGTAAACAAGATATCAATTAGTGACACACCCGGGTAAAAAAGTAAAATCTGTTTTCTGATTGATTTTTGTTTGCAACAAAAGACTTTTTCATTAAATCAGAATACCGTTCCTTCTGCTAAGTAATAACACCTGAAAAGGAATTTAATTAATGAAAATGAATCAAATTATATAGTTTATATATTTTGATACATTTTTTAAGGAAATTAAATATAACACCTCGGAGATTTTATCAGTTGTTGTAGAAATTGAATTATATTATTTTGCTTTAATTAAAAGTCAATTGGTCCCGAGGTTTACGAAATTCCAGAAAGGTGTTAAAGTTTAGTAGAAGGATATAAATAGGCCTTATTTTAAGCGGGAAGGGAGAATCCATCTTGCTTTTGAAGAGAGTTAACATCAGAAGTCAAAATTGTTAATTTTACCATGTCTGGCTAAAGTCAGGCAAGATTTTGCTGCAATTCCCGTGATGGAACGCCGAGTTCAATCCATCAAATGCCGAAGCAACAACCACACCAAATAAAAGATGTCATAAGCCGCTAAAAGAACTTGCCTTCGTTCCAACACCATTTTAAATCGTCTCCCAACTGAATAAGAACATGCCATAAGCCGCCAAAGAAGTCACCTTTCGTTCCAGCTCGAATATCTCCAGTTCAGCTATAGGAGAACTGTTTAATATTATTTAAAATCGCAGAGCTCTGTGTGAATTTCAAAAACAGTCATTGTTTCTTCAAAACAGGTTAGCTAACCATATCATTGAACTTTCTCGCTAAATTGTTTCTGAAATAATATTTAAATGAAATACTTTTTGCTAATTTTTCCTTAATTCAATAGTGTAAACTGTCTAAATTGTTTTTCAAATAATCTTTAAATTCTATAATATGAAATACTTTTGTAAATTTCTGTGTTAATTAATGTTTTGCTATATAATTTAATCACTGCAGTTATATTTTGCTTTTCTTTTGCTTATTTTAATTATTGTTAGTTATGCCTATGTTTCGAAACGGCGTGCATTTAATTATAGAATATGTTTTTAAACATATAAATTTAAATTATTTATATAGCGTCATTTCGTGCGCTGTTTCGAAACCCAAATTCATATTTTTTCACTTAATAAATTAATTAATATAAATATAAAATGTGGCTTTTCAACCTTTATTTATTATGTTACTAAAGATTAAACTAGCCTGGAGTGTAATTATAAGTATATTTTTTTAGTTAAGTATTCGTAAGTCCCTTATTAAATATACTTTTCCACCTTTTAAGAGTTTATTAGTTATAGATAACTAAAGAGATTGAACGGGATAAAGTAAAGTTTGTATATATTCCCGTCAGTAGCATATACATATTTCTCATGCTACAGAAGAGTTGGCTCTTTTGATCAAGCTGATGAACTGGTGTTCATTTAATATATGATATTTAATTTATAATATCCTTCGGCTTGGCGGATGTGAAACTTATTTAGATTTCCTCGTTGTGCTGTTTTTTTTATACATATATAAGATGGAGCCACGGCGTTGCCAGCACATCTTCTCTTATGGGTAGTGCAGTAGCGAAGTCTGAGCTACGGGCCAGATTAGCACGTAAGTCCCCCGCCTCTGAACCAAATAAAGGTTCCCCATTAGCAGCATGACGACCGGTTCTTGGGTAAACCGTTGTTTGTCACAAAAACCCTAAAACTATTCTTCCATCCGCAGAGCCACGTTATTATTATACTTTACTTGTGCCTAGCGTATTAGTAAAATCGTTATAGCCAACTCTCCCTCCCTAATATGCAGTCTTCGGCGTTGATCCGAAGCATTCTTGAAAACCCGTTCGATCTTAAGCTATCTGGGATGCTTTATAAGCCCATAGTTAATATATAAATTGATTATAGTCAGATGTATTAAGTTTCACTCCAGACTTGGTTTGATTTTACGTAAAGGAGCCACTCGAACTGATTATAAAAGGACATAACAAATAAGTTAATGTAGTGATTAGTTGTATAGCAGGATATTTGGCTCCATTGAATCATAGCCACAAACCTATTTGCCAACATCAATTATTGTTCAAATAGTCTAGAGAATGTTACTTTATAAATAAAATGCCTGCGTGCATTTGCCAACAACAATTGTCAATAAATATATTTTAATTCATCATATATCAGTTTCTGTCTCATTATTAAATCAATCCAATTCACTAATTGCCCATAAGTATTCATTAGTAAAGCCCCTATTATTTAAATATGTTAGATTTTATCTGGGGAATGTCTAGTATTTAAGTTGTATATATATATATGTTTAAGTCCATGAGTCTTATTGTTTTCTCCGATTTGCTAGTGGGCCGGATGAAGAATTAAATCTCGTGTGCTACCATTGTTATGTTATCCATTGGGTGTTAGATCTGGTGCTTGGAGAGTGGGTTCGAATCCAGGCTGGTCCCTGACCTAAATCTCGGGCTTGACTGGGTTTGAAGTACATTTTGTGAGTTCCAGCTCGTGTTAGATGGATAAGCATGTTTTGACTGGCACAATATGAAACCAAATGTTTTTGCAAGTCTTCTGACAAAACTTGGCTTAGACATCTCACAAGTACGGCTCCACTATTTATAAGTCCGAATGGCACTCTTTTGAACACATGAGTTTGCCTATTATAACAGAATGCTGTGTATTTATGGTCTCGTGGGTCTAAAACCATTTGCCAATAACTAGCAGTAAGATCTATGGTAGAAAACATGCATTTGCCCACTAACTTTACAAATAATTCTTGCGCTGAAGGAGGTATGTCCCGCTCCGAAATAGTCATACTATTCAACTTCCGGGCATCTAAGCACAATTGAAGAGTACCATTTTTTTAACAACTACCAATGGATTATTATATGGTGAAGGGCTTCTCTCAATGATATTCCACTCAACCATTTGACAGATTTGTTTTTCAACTTCCTCATGGTACTGGAACAGAATTGGATAAGTTCATGATTGCACATACGAATTTTCCTTAACACAAATCCGGTGTGTGTAACCCTTTATTTCTCCTGGGACAGTTGAAAATATTTGTCTATTCTCCATCAAGATTTTTGCCAATTGATCTTGATCCTTAAGTTCACTTAGAGTAGATCCATCAACCTTTTCCATAGTCAATGCAGTATCAACAGGTTGTGTTAAACATCCCATCTTCAATGCTGGAGGTTCATTTTCTGTATTGAACTTTACAAGTTTGCTCTTTATCACACACATCCTCTCTGGAAAATTTATAATACATTGTTGCTGGGTTAAGAAATCAGTTCCCAAAACCATTTCATGTATAAGTCCAGCAACAACCAGAAATGAGTGTCCTATTAATTCTTCACATAACCTCACCTCTAACCAAATTTGGTGGTTTTCAGTGGTGACCCTTCTTCCATTGGCTAGCATTAAGTGTATAGGGCATGTTGGAAGTTCCATTATATTTTTTTCTTGGCTACTGTACCTGATGAACCATGATTTTGAAATGAGAGACACTTGACTCCCGGAGTCTAGTAATGCAAGAATGTTATGGGTTCCTACACTAACATTCACAGTTGGATATAGGTTCTGGACTCCATTTGTCTTTGGTTGGTCCATTTTGTGAATGAGTGTAGTAATGGGGTTATTATCATTAAGTCAATTTGTTCCTTTTTCCTCTGGGGTGCCACAGAAAGGAACAGCCTAACGAGACCCCTTGAAGTTTTCCAACATCTTTCCTTTTGATGCAGTTTGGTTTTGTTGAGTTCTTTGGTTATAATTCCTACTTTCATTGTTCATCCTAATCATCTGGACTCTGGGCTCATCCACCCTTCGTAACTTCTCTGGTGGTTCTGGAGTAAGGTGACCATAATCAATAGAGGTCAGGAAATGTGTCATTTGTTCCACATCTGTGATCTGGCTTCCTAACATCATTTTCTGGATCCATGGTGGCATGTTATGATGGATGGTCCTAATAATTCAAGCATTGGAATAAGCAAATGCTGTTAAAGACCTAAATCTGGCAACTTGATGCACAAAAAACTGAGTATGAGTCTCTCTCGGGCTAGGCTTATATTTTTTTGTAGACAAGGTGTACAGAAGGCCATCCTGTCACTCTTCATTCCAATAATTCTGAAGGAGAGCTGCTCTATAATCCCCAAAGGTCCAAGGCTTTTCTTGCAAGGAGTTCCACCAGTTCTTTGCTGTTCCCTTTAAATAATGGCTCGCAATAGATATCTGTTCTTCATGACTGGCAGGATTAAAAAAAACAGCTTCTTAAGACTTCCCAAGTGCTCTTGTGGGCTGTCTCCAGGGTCTCCATGAAAATGTTGAATTTGTATAAATTTTGCCATGTTATAATTTCCTCTCATATTAAATGGGAAATTATTTACATCATGATTCCTCTCTGCAATAACTGGCTCACTACTCACCATCATATTCCCAAGTTCCATTTCCAGTTGTTTTCTAAAATCTCCCTGTGGTGGATACTTATGTTCTAGCTCTAGATACATTGCCTTAACTGGACGGTTCACTTCACCTTGCTTTTCCAATATTCCTTTTGGTACCAATTGGATCTGTTCCAATTCCTTGCAGAGACCTTCCACAGTGTCTTTAAGATCCAATTGTATTTTTATTTGGGTTTCTTAAAGTGTGTTCTTAATTTCATTTATCTCCTTTTCTGATGTCTCATAGTCATGTTTAGCCTTTTCACTCATCTTATAAAGTTGATTTTTTATCTCCCCCTGAGCAAAGTTGATTTTTTTTCTCCCCCTGAGCTACCTGAATATCTTTTAATTGTCCCTCATGTTTTGTTACCTCCTGTTGTGCTACTTTTAATATTGATTCGGACTGCTGAAATTTCTCGTGAATCTGTTGATAATCTTTTTTTATTCCTTCTATAGCAAGTGTTTTTTTCTCATCAATTTGTTTAACCCATTCTTCCATCTTCTGTTGTTTTTCAGCTTGCCTTTCTAATAAACCCTGCATCATCTTTCAGAATTCTTCAGCTTCTTTCTTCTGTTCTTCAGCTTCTTTCTTCTGTTTTTCAGCTTGGTCCTTTAATAGGCCCTCTGTCTTTCCAGCTTGGTCTTTTAATAGACCTTCTGTCTTCTTCTGGGATTCTTCCACTTGTTTCTTCTGTTCCTTTAATAAGCAGGCATCATCATGAATAACTGGTGGTTACTGTCCATGACCCCTGGTCCCTTGTTCATATTTCCTAATAAAAGCTCTGGCTCCTTGAATGTAATTTATGGGTTTAGAACATCCACTGAATTGGCATCCCCTAAAAAATCTTGTTCCAACTCCCCATTACTGCTTCCATTCTCATCTTCTAATTTGTTAAATCTCTTCTGAATCTCTGTATCCATATTCTTCACTACTTATTTCATATTGTTTTATTTTACTGATATCGCTAACTCTATGACTCATTATTATTTGCTATGGGTTATTCACCTATCCCTTTACCTCAATCACCTCTATACTACCATTTCCACCATACCTACTACTTTCTTTCTGCCCTGCCTAACTTATATGATGCTCAACCACTTTATTATTTATGCCTACTCTTCTCACTACTTGAATCTGCCTATATCATTTAAGCTATATATTATACTTGAATCTGCCTATATCATTTAAGCTATATATAATAAAATTATTAACTATCAATTCTATAACACAAAATATATTTAAAAATTACCGTGCCTTCACTTCTTTTGCCACTTTCCATCTATTCTCTTTGCACCTGGAATTGACTAAAAATCTTTATTAGTAAATTGATAATACAAAGTATAACTGAAAGCCAAAGCAAAGTATGATTTTCTCTCTTTTAAATATTTGCTTGTGTTTGAATCTCACTCAATGTAAGTTATGTTAACACATGAACTTACCGGTTGGCAAAATTTATAATTGTATAAATACAAGGTGCCATGCCAACATGGCAATATTAATGACTTATTACATAATATTTAGGTTATTCATATTTAGGTTATTCATGCTCACAGATATGGATACCAAAATTCCCTTTTGCATTGATCAAATAATTCACAATTATTATACTAAGTAAATATATATTTTATTTTCAATGCTGTTTTAAACTCAGCAAGATATATCCTTATACTTATCTCTTTGCAATAATCTGCAACAGCTATAAAATTTATTTCACATAAATAAACCTTATGTATACATAAAATAGTGTTTAAGGTGATTTTATGTTATAATCCAGCAAATAAAGCTAAGAAAATATTATGACAATATGCAAGTTATACAACATGGATTGACATCATTTAGAATAAAACAATTTATTTCATGAATAGTTATTATTATATTTACTACAAACCAACAACGCATGACTAACCTAAGTTTGAATATAGGAATTTAACTCAATTATCTATCATTTCCAAGGAGCGTGAGACTATCATAAAATGTCAAAATTAATATTCTTCCCAGTAATTTATATTTATGGATATCAATTTTAACTTTTGCTAGCATAAGAACATGTAAAACATTAAATCATTTTGCCAACTACATCTGGCTGCTTGGTGTTACATAAAAGGTCTTCACCTACTTCAAGGTTACTCTAATAATAAGAAACGAACATTTAAAATATCAACTAGCAAGCAACTTTTCTTTTGCTAGCATGAGAACATGTAAACCATTTAAGCATTTTGCCAACTGCATCTGGCTGCTTGGTGTTACATAAAGGGTCTTCACCTACTTTGAGGTTACTCTAAGAATCAATGTCATTGAAGCGTAATGTCCACTACATCGAACCGCTTGACATAGAATTCCATTTTTAAGGTCTTCATCTGCTTTGAGGCTACTAATAATAGGAAACAAACATTTTAAATACTTGCTAGCAAGCAATAATTTTATGTTAAAAACTTGCTAGCAAGCAATAATTTTATATTAAAGTTTTTAACATAATATCGATATTGGATACTTCTAAATATCAAAACTGAGATATACACTACTTAATGTTGACAAAGAAAAAATTCTTTCTATCATCTATTCTACCCCTTGCTCCAATATACTCTTACTACCTTTCTAACACTTTAATTTTCTTTCTCCTTATTGTCACGAATGCATATTAACAAATGTATAATATATATACACTAAGATAGTACAAGCTACACATGTAATTAATTTATATATATATTAACTGTCTTATTACTTTTTAAATAACTATTTTGACTAACAATACTGTTTTATTCATATAGCTTATAGTATTTAACCAATAAAAGTAATTAATGAATCTACATTTAGATAATCTTGGAGTCATTAAAATATAAGTCACCAAAAACATAAGCACTTTACAAGGTATGGTATTTAATTAATATAGACCCCAATTATTGAGCCAACAACAAGATAAGCAGTCTACAGGGTGTGAGATTTAATTAATCAAAGCCCCAAACATTTGGGTCGCCAAGCCCAAGAAAGAAAAAAAAATCCTGTACCGGTCAGAATTGTATGTTCATTTAACAAGGTTTAGAATCTAAGCAAAAGTACCCTAAATCCACTCATGCCCGAGATACACAGGTCAGGAGCAATCATGAATTCTGCCCTATTTGATCTTCTCTAAAACTATAACATTATAAACAACATTTCTGATGATAACATGAAATTTTATTCATTCTGGTCCCAGAGACACAGCAGAGAAACATGAGATTTACAGGATAATTAGCATAAATAAATAATGTTAAAACTTGGCTCAATCAAATATCTTATGTGAAGGAACAATTTATAAATTTTAAATGAATTGCACACAGCTAGCATTGCAAATGAAACATGAATTATAAAATAGTATCCATCCAGAATGAGCAAAGACAGAATAACCCAGAGATAAATATCTATTTGAAGTAATCAGTTATAACTTCTAAATATTACTAACATTATTATAAATATTTAATGGAATTCAATGAGTGAGAGTCAGTAAGACACAACACATGAGTAATTATTAAAACATAATAATTTAATAAATATAAACAATTTAATTTACATTGGAAAACATAGCACAGATTTAATGTGGTTATTACTTTGCATATAGGCAACTGATTTAGTATGCTAATGAGTTATAGTATAATAATAAATTAATGTTATCAATGCAGTAATCATTTCTTTAAGTAATGATAAGGATGTTTACAAATTCATCTCTGAAGAAAGGTTCACTCTTGATATGATAGTTAATAATTTATCGTTTATGAGCATATTTGGGCCTGTACAAATAAGGAATGGGTTAACCTAATAAGTTTTACTGTGATAATCCTAAAATATTCGATAAATTATAAATGAGTGATTTACAAAAATCACTGCGCCATGTCTTATAGATAATATGAGAATTACACATAAAAGAACTCACAGTGCTAACTATAATGACAGCGTTTAAAATGGAGAAGATGTCTGTCTTTGGACTGGAAGGCTTTATCACATATATGATTCTGCTTGTATTTATCACAAGGCAATATTCAAAAATATGAGTGGTAAGGATTCCATGGCATGCCCTCCAACATGTCACATGCAGAGCCTTAATACTCTAATGTTTATCCTGAGATCGGTTATACCAAACCTCATTCCTATACAAGTTACGTGAAGAAAATCTGGATTTCGGATGAGTAAATATGATAAAGCAAAATATAATTCTTTAAAATGCTATCATAAGTAAGCAACACGAATATGGCTTAAGTCTTAAATGACTAATGAAATAATTTAAGCTTAAATAAAGCAATAATAGCATGTGTAATGCCATGATAAAATAATAACCCACTCAGCATCGCACGTACAACTTTAATAAATTTAGGATGTCGAATATAGAAGAGGGAAAGTATTATTTCCTATTTAACAAGTCCAAGTATTTTAAACGACAATATGTTATAAGCAATTTAACTCTTAATGGCGTATAAATAATAAATAGTTATTAAAATATATTAAGAATCAAATTTATTAAAAGAACATAAATTGCATTTAAATATCGATAGTGATATGATTTTAAGACAATCTGCCATTAAGCATATATTTCAAATATTTAACCAAGCAAACAGCGTTCAATAAGAAATTTTTCGTTTAACTATTTAAATATTCCAAAAATATTGGAATGATGATTGAAATAATATAAGTTCGCTAGATTAAAACATTAGGATACTAAAACTAATTTAATAAGATATATATTTAAAATAAGTTTTGCCGCATGAAATAAAATAATTATAGTGTGAAACTTAAAAAGCTAATGATAGATTTAAAGTACATAATTCTGTGCTTAGCATTTCAAAGAATGAGTTTAAAAACTTAAGAGAGAAAATCACAAATTTAATGATAATTAAGTTTATAGTCAGTTATAAAATAAATAAAGACTACATTATGATTACAATTAAGATTTAGGAAAGAAATGAAGTGAGGAGAATTAAGAGTTCATTCTTTGGCAAAACGGATTACCTTTAGAAGTTATGGTGGCCACTTATAATAACGTATACGAAGTTTAGCAAAGCACAATATTAATAAAATAATGGTAGGCATCTTCCAATATTTCTTTCACAGTAAGACATAACAGTTCTCAAGTAGCGATGGCATAGCAGGGAGGCAGAACAAAGGCGATTTAAGATCAGGGAGGCAAATTCCTTTTACTCACACTTCATTTTGTTTCCACTCTCTACACAAATACCAGAGGGAAGAGTGATTTGAACTCCCTTTGCGCATTCCTAGAACTTCTGCTCCTCCTATACTTGAAATTTGGCAATATTGGAAGATGTAAACAATACGTTCCAGAAAGCATTATTTAAACGTATTTTTTAAAATTGCAAATAACTTTAAAATATGATTTTTGGTTTGACTTGAAATGAGAATGACATTTTAAAATTGTAATAATACTTTTTAGAATTTTCTGGCATTGCTTTAGCTTTACATTAATTTTATTTATTTTTATATCTATAATACATATACGCACATACACAATTATCTAAGTGAAGGGAATTTACAAGCTTGAAAATAAAATATACTTAAGCTAAAATAATAATTCAACTGGTTACACATAACAATTTCTTAAATAAACAGGGTGGAAGTGATATGTGTATATGTGTGTGCTTAACATTCCTAGATGACCAAATAAACATATAAACAGGTTCAAACCCTACTTTAAAGGTATGTAATGTCATCAGGCAATGAAGTTAAATATGTACCACAGATTTACCACTTCAATATATATATATATAACAAAGCATAATGCTAGTTGAAACTTGTATAAAATATTTGAATTGCCCCATAGTTATACTGTTTTAGCCACACTCCCCTTTTAAATCAAAATCAAAATGAATAAAAGATTTATAAGGTAATAATTTGATAAATAATAAACATGCAGTTGTTATAGATAGAAGCTATAGGGTTTAATATATATATAGTTATTGTATTTAAAAATTCTAGGGGATGTTATATCAATGCACTTTAATTTTTTAATTTGTTTCAATGTCATATTTAAAATTTTTATATTTTTGATTATCTTTTTAATGGGCTGAAAAAATGCAGATTATCCTTTATTTAAAGGGGGAGTGTGGTTGACACAGTATAGCCATGGGATGTGTCAAATATATTAAATGTATATTGAAATATTTTCATGAATGTAAAAATATTAATATTGAAACAGTTTAATATTTTAATTGGTCATTCTCTATGTCATCTGACTGTGATTTTTCTAAAATAAAATAGAACTGGTATTTCCACATTATTTCTACAATAAGATTCATTAAAAATTATTAAATTTACAACATTTAACTCTTGGGGGAAGACTTATTATAATAAGGAAAATAGAGAAAGTTGTGAAACTTTGGTTATTTAAAGATTTACATATTTACCATTGTACTTTATGTCTATACATATTAAAATATTGCATTTTGATTGTGATTTTTCTAAATAAAATAGAACAGACATTTCTATATTCTTATTTCAACAATAACATCTGTTAAATTTTTTAAATATATATATTATAACGGTCCGATGGAATGATGGAACTAAATAGTCTTACCGTATCTGCCGACAGAGTGCTTCTAGGCCATTTGAACCTAGACAATTTATATAGTAGGCAGACACATAAGTTAAAAAATAAAATAAAATTTTATTTTATATATTTTGACTGACCATTAGCCCAATGCCACTAGCTCAGTGGAACAGCAGAGATTTATATTTTATAAGTTCTTATCTAAGAATATTTTTTTTAAAAAAAAGAATAAAATAAGCCATTGCCAGTAATTAACACACAAACATTTATTTACACACATATAAATTTTGAATCATTTTAGAATCATTTTTACTTTAAAATTTTCTTTTTATAAAAACTCACATTTTAACTTTGTTTTTAGAATTTAATTTACGTTTAAACTTTTATTTTTTAAGTTCGCACAGATGAGTTTAGTATTTTTATTTAGAGTGTCGAGTATGAATAGACTAAATTGATTGCATTTGAAAAGAAAATATTCTATCCCTTATTTAACCTTAGGCCAAAAGATTGCAGTTAAACCAAGGTCAATCCATCTGATATATTGATGTATTCAATGTAATATGAATACGACAGCACAAAATACCATACTGGCAGGATTGTACATCTGAACAGAAGGGTTAAGAGAAGAAATTGACTCAAATCCAGATAGGAATACTACATCTATCTGATGAGAAGAGCAATAAAAAACTCCATAGGAAGGGACTGCATTTTCCATCTTACTATCCCTTCCATAGGCAAAAAGAGGGTGTGCGGAATATACCGCGATTCTGCATGTAGCGAATCTCGTATTACATCTACTAATTACACCAATATATCCAATCCATTGACCTAATTTAACTACAAAACAAATAACCCAAGATTATCCTCCCCTAATAAAACTAATATAACTTTACAAATCTATATAGCCATTCATGCCCGACTCAAGTTTAACATTTATATAATTTTGTTTAATGAAAAACAAAAATCATAATAAAAACTTAAAAGAACAAAAAAAATAAATGGAAATGATTAAAAAAAAATACATCAAATAAAATTACTTATTAATAAATTAAGTTGGTCAGATAGGATTCTATTTCTATAAAATAGGGAACAAGTTTTAGAATTTAAAGTTCTTATTCTTTTCATATATTGGAGTTTTAGAAATATAGTTAAAGCTTATTAGAGTTTATAAAGTTCTTATGGTTTAAAAAAGTTCATCTTTATCTGTTGCTTGCCATTTGGGATCTAGCATTAATCCCCGATGTCCTGTGGTCCATAGTATAAGAAAACGATTGGTCATATCTCTTTCTTTTCTTTTTTTTCCAAGCAAAACTGAAGGGATTGAAGAGTGCATCTTTTCAATCCTTTCTCCTGAAACACATATAGTCACATCTCTATCTTCTCTCCCAGCTCTTTCTTCACTCACTCCTTTATTTCCAAACTTTTTCTTTTTATATTAATTTTGTGGATTAACTCAACATTACGTCATGATGATAATGACCCTTTCATTGAAGTCCGATTCCTGAGGGATTTCTTTTATTGCCTATTAGTTTCTATTGTGTTTTTCTATCTGACTGCTGATTATATATTATGAAATGCCCAAGGGCTAGTTCACTTGGACTAATTAAAATAATCATTTCCATTTTTCAATAACATTAATTAATTTTTTTTTATCTTTAAATATTTTGTCTTTTACTTAGTATTTAGTTTTAAAACTTTTTCTTTTTCTTTAATAAAGTTTATTTTGATGTCCATTAAATCTTTAATAAAGTTTTCGTTTAATAATTTTTTTTCATCTGTGCGATTTTATATATATATATTCTGCCCTTTCTACTATGTGTAACCATGTACACATCGAACCCACCACGTTACGCCACAATCTGCCCTCTCACCCTACGTGTAATTACGTGTATATGTGTACTCCACTTCCCCCAAAATAAATAATATAATATAGTGAAAATCGCCTCACCGGGTTCTAGCTCTAATAATTAATGAGATATTCAATAAGATGCTTTACTAGCTCAAGTTTCTTAAAAATTAACTTAGGTTCTGTTTTAAACTAACTCAAATAACTATTTCAGAATTCATGAGACTAGAAGTGGAAATAAAGGGTGACAAAGTAGATTACATTGAGATAATATCCCATAGGATACCACCTCAATGGCATAAGAACACTATCCCCCCTTATATTACTATTACATATAATAACTACATAGTATTCCTATGACTTCTGCAACTTCTAATCACTAAACTCATTTACAATTAAAGTATTAATCTTTTATCTATAATAACAATAATAGTAATTATCTAGCTCAAATGAAATAATCTCAGGTTCTTAAATTTATTCACGGTTAAATTAAAATAAGGTAGCAAAATATGATAAGGGATTTTGTGTCATAATTTACTACTCTGAAATTAGACTAATAACAAAACAATAATAATAATAATCACAATCTTCATTGTTTAATCTAACTAGTACAGCTTTTCTTTTATCGCAAATTTATAACCGTAATAAATTAGTTAATAATCTAATATCCTCTTTTTTTATCTTTACGTAATAAAATAAATTAGTAAGTGGCAGTGTTTAGATAATCTGATAAATGAAGCAAGTGGCAACTAATAGCATACAATTTAGCAAATTACCATGACAATGGATTTATGGCCAGTAACGCAATGCAATTTTATAATTATTCAATTACAAAAACATCAATAAATATTTAAGATTAAATATACTTCTCTATTTATATTTTGTGCAAACAATTATGTACTTAGTTTAATGATGGTAAACATACCCTGTGGATTCATGCAATGATGTAGAGAAAACAAAACTCAGACACAAGTTTTAATAACAAATTTTAGAATTTTATTAACAACAATCAAAATTAAAATAAAACAAACAAATCTATTTACATTTATTTACAAGGGATATCCTCATTTTTCTTTACACTACAATAGTTGAATTATACATTTTTTAGATTTCTTTTATAGTTAATTTTAAAATTATTATACCTTTTATAAGTTATTTATTTATTTCTCATTAGGTTTATTATATTACTTATTTTAACTATTTTATGGGTAATACTATTCTTTACCCTTTCATATTAAAGTTACCGTATTATAAATTATATATGTGGATAAACATCATTGATAACATTATAATTTACAATCAATATGGTTTTTCCTCTTAAAAAAAATTACATTTTCTTGTAACTCTATATAAGTCACTCTGCATATTGTTCAAATATTATTACTACCTATAACGTTTGTTCTCTAATGCTCGTAAACTCTAATACATTTATTCCATAAGCCATACTCATGTATAATGCCATAACACGGGTTTAATTATCACCTGTTTTAGTTTCACATATACTATAATTATCGAATGTTATTATATTCTTTAAATATGCAATACTTATATTTTTAAATATAATCAACAATAAGAAAACGTTAAATCATACTTAATATTTTTGTATATTTCTATTTGGATATATTTTTTATAAAATTATAGTTCATTTCTTAAAAATTAAAATAATTCTCTGACTCCTTCCTTTCTTAGGATATCTGCATCTCTCTTTTGATAATCATAATCTACTCTTTGTTAATACTTAACTATTCTTATTTCAAATAATAGCATGACATACATTCTAAAAATATCTATTGTTTCTTTTTTAATATACTTATCATATAACGATGTAGTTGCAAGAAATACAGATAAAGATAGCGAAAGATGTATAGGATATTGGGAAGATAGATAGATAACTTATTAAAATATATACTTCAAAATGTATGGAACAGTGTGAATAGGTCCGACATTCATTGTCTAATAACCCTGGCGATAAGCATGATGTGGCAGCTATTTATTCAGCTTTACCAAACATCTAATATGATTCATAAGAAATATAAAATACACTGTCCATGACAACATGTGTAACAGTCGTAGGGCTTTGTTAACTACACTGATTACCATCTAAACTACTTATTATTCCATTCCCTGTAGCATCCTAGTTTTTTAATACATCATCTTGGTTTCCGAATCTCCACGTACTACCAAGTCACTACCCAAACTATCTCTCAAGATTTTTACTGTATCCCACATCGATAAAACTAACTACCTTTTAAAACAATAAACAAAATTCACTAATATAAAACATTTCCCTATTCCATAAGAACAATTTGTCTTGCTTTATTACACTGTAGGTTCGACATCTACGTTTTATTAAAATAACACTTAAATATCCCAATCGGAAAAATTAACAGAAAATATGACATAACCATCGGTTATATTGAACTATATTAATAACACATTAAATGATTATCATATGCATATTTTTTAAAAAATCTAATTACATCTCAAAGTGTTTTAGAGTGTTGTTTTTTTTTCAAAATGCGTTTTACAATAATTATAACAATAAAACTTTTGCACTACATTCATTCGATTCATAGCTGATCTAAATAAATAAAACATACATTATATCATTAATAACTATAAAATGTTACCAAAATAATCTTTACCTTCCTATTAGAGTGCGTAGTAGGTTTCTTTCTCTTCGAGCATCGCAAATATACAAATTTCCACACACATACAATTTTATTTGAACATTCAAAATCAAAAACATATTATTTTATATAATGTTATATTGCGAATTAATGTATTTGTTTTCCTATCACTATCTAAAACTTAATGTTTAACTTAGATTAATAAAGAAAATAATTTAAACCATAATCACATATTTTTCTGGCGGTAAATCTTGGTTAGTCCCATAATATTTATTATTTCTTCTTTGTCCGAATGTTCTTCTTTCTGCTTATTAAAGTTTTAAATAAATTAGTTCATTTAACAAACTGTTTAGATGATCTTTAGTTTTAATGTTTAATTCAAAATTATTAGAAAAACATTTATTTAGTTATCATACGAAGCTTTTAATGTTCGGGCGAATATTACCTCGGCGCGTTGATGCATCTTTATTTCTAGCAGAACTACAATTATTTAATAATTACGGTACCAATTGCGTTTTCCATGGATCCAATATTTTATATTTATTTCTCTGTAAAATATTTTTTTCTTCTTTAGGCAAGTATTTTCCTTGGTAATTTCACTTTCATTCATTATTAATTTATATACAACATTTTCGATCTTTAACTATTTCTAGAGTATTTGCTCAAGTCATCTTAAATAAAGCAATTCAAATTATTTCAATAATAAAAATTCTTTTTGTCCATTTATTCTTATATGAATAATATTTATTTTTATTTTCCATTATATTCATTAACTTTGCGCACAATGTCCTTTCATTAACTTTATACGCACGAAAGCAGTTTTCATAGTAATACGCTATACAAACTATATCAACGAATAACATTAACATTTTGGAATATTATAAAATTTACAACTTGGTTTTCAGAATCTATCCATTTTTTATTGAAAATTCAGATTATATTTTGATAGAATCCACTGGCAGGTTACTGTGGAGTTAGTGAAACATTATTATGAGAACTTTTTTTAAAATTTTATTCTAAGATTCTCTTCGGAAGATTTTAAATTGTCAGTTGGTTTCTTTCAAAGATATTATTAAAGTTATAATAAAATTGACTAATAAATTGAAGAAAGAAAGAAATTTTAAAGAGCTTAAAATTTTACCTCTGCTCTGGAGTCAACACATTTTTGTTCTCCCCATTTATACAATTAATTGGTGCGATTTTTTGTTGTCTGCTAAGATCTATCTTTTTATTGGTCAATCCCTACTTTGGTTTATAGACAATTTCTAAAGTTTTAAAATTGTGATGTAATAGACTTAAATATTAACCTATTATTATTTAAATCAATTATTATCTATTACAATTTAATTACTTTTAAAATAATTTTGAAACAATAATTAATAAAAATGTACAATACTTATTTTTTATTATGATGTGTGACAATTCCATCCAGTTCTATAATATACTATTTAAATATTTTAATTATTTGTATTAATTTAAACCGGTGCTTATACATAAAATATTCCAGACAGTCACGTAGACATTTCCGGTGTTTAGTCTAGTTTTATCTGTCTTAATAATATATTTGCTACTTATATTATTTAAAATGATTATATAAAATTTTGAAAAATAATTTAGAAAAATATAGAACTAGATACAATTCTCACCCTCACAATACCTATTATTAAATATATTATATTAACCTTTTACCGATTATTTATAATTTATAATATTAAATACTATATAATATTAATTTTAAAATTTTTTAGTAATTGACCATTTATAACCATCATTGACCTATAGAAAAGGGCACAAATATATATATACGAGTTTAA
This sequence comes from Epiperipatus broadwayi, assembly GCA_028023455.1. Taxonomy (NCBI): domain Eukaryota; kingdom Metazoa; phylum Onychophora; class Udeonychophora; order Euonychophora; family Peripatidae; genus Epiperipatus; species Epiperipatus broadwayi. The sequence continues at coordinate 2,426,116 of JAQFVV010012561.1, read as the reverse complement.
GATAGAATTAATTTTCAATTTTTATGTCTTAAAAAAAGAAGTTTTTAAATGCGAACTTTTCAATGTCTCAATTTTAAAAAAAAAAAAATGTAACGGCGTATGTGCCCATTACAATATATTGAAGTGGTCAGTCTGACAATCAGACTGTGTTTCAAGACCTATCTGATCTATCTAACTGTTGTACCACCAAACAGAGTTTAAACCTTATCTTTTCCCACAGATATACACACTCGTCCCTTTAGATTTTTTTTTGTTTTAAACACCTATATAATAGCCATAAAAGAATGAATAAATAGAGTCATGTATGTGTGGAGAAACATGTATATAAATAGAAGAGGTTAACGTATATAATCTTATTTATTTAGATCTTCTATTAATATTTTATAGTTTAGTTTATATTTAAAATATATTCAAATGCATATTCATTTACTGGTGGTTACAGGATGATGCAATCAGTTTCAAAGGTTCTAGAAGCATTTCAAATCTTTAATTATAAAATCCATTAGTCTTATTAAAATAGTAAATGAGTTATGAATCTTATAAAATCAAGTCAACATCCATTAATGAAAATTTATCGCTTTAAAAAAAAATCTATTTCTAAACGAGAAATAGATTTTAAACAATCATTTCGAACATATCAACCCAATTGCATTGTTTTCTCTTACCTGCGGAACAAAAGGGGATTTCCTGCAAGTAAAACCATATTGTAGCAGCATTGTAAGGCACCTCAGGAAATGTATCTTAAAAGCATCCCTGACATAACAAGGGATCAAATAAATAAGGCTCTAATTTAGTCAAAGCAATTCAGTGCCTAAATCTTTGAAGCGTCAGCTAAACTAATCCATGCCACTCAAATCTTTATTATGCCAACTGCCGAATAGAATAGAAAAATGCATCTTTTCCCGATTGTTCCTGAACCAACTCCACTATTGCTCACCTCTATAGGACTGTTGGATGTCTTGTTCTTTAAGTGGTTTATTTAAGATTGCTTTATTTTTTTAAAAATCTTTTTTAGTGGAAGTTTTTTTAGTGGAATTCTTCAATAATTTTATATCATTTACACTTTTTAAAATTATATATATATGTAGTATAGAAATAGAAAGAAGAAAGCGAGAGAGAGAGAGAGAGAGAGAGAGAGAGAGAGAGAGAGAGAGAGAGAGAGAGAGAGAGAGAGAGAGAGAGAGAGAGAGAGAGAGAGAGAGAGAGAGAGAGAGAGAGAGAGAGAGAGAGAGAGAGAGAGAGAGAGTGAGAGAGAAAAAAGCAAAAAACAGAAAAATAAATTAATCTTAATAAAACACAAATAAATAATTTTTATGTAAAAAATTATTAGATCTATTTTAATAATTTTGTAATGTTATTTGCTTTTTAATACTCGCATAAATACATAACAGTCCGTGTGTGCTTAATGTATTAGAGTTCGTCATATTGAAAGAAAAATCGATGGAGCAAAAATTATTGCATTTTACGGTTTCAAGTCACCAAATTATCGAGTTCTCATTTCCTTGTGGTCATAATCCATATTTAAAAGTTATTGGATAAAGTCTGTAATGAAGTTATTAAAGTTTTTTTAATAAGTATTTTAAAAATGAAAATAAAATAAATAAATAATGACGAGATTTTTACAAACTAAAACGTCTTTAAAAATTCTAACACAATTACAAAATCGTTTTTAATCTGAATTATTTTTTTTTTAAATAAAGATTTTAAAAAGTTGGTAAATTTATCGCATGGAACTTTGAAAGTCTATAAACCAATAGTTAAAAGATTTTTTCCAAATAGCAAAAAAAGAGCGTTCAACGGTAATAATATATAATAGCGAGATCATTAAATTTAGTGAAACCTATATTTAAAAATTTAGTTTTTCAGCGTTAACTTGAAGTTCTTTCTTTATCTTCTTTTATAGTTTTAATGCTAATGCTATTTCTTTATTTTGCCATTTTGAAACTGTACTTAACTCGAATTTTAATGCAAAGTAAAATAAAATGCATAAATGAAATGAAAAATTGATTTGTTACTATATCAGTGTTGATATTTTTTAATCTTTAATATCGGAATAAAAATCATATAATAACTAAATACTACTATTTTTATTTAATAGTATTTTTTTTTTACATCATTAGATTTTCAATGGTATGGATGGCTAAAAAGTTGGAGGTTGGAATAGATTGAATCCTGTCCATAAAGTGCGAAGATTTGCTATCATAATATAAACTGAGCACTGATTATATATATGTGCGAGAGATGATAATCTGGACCAACTGATGAGTGCTGGTTTAGCATGAAATACGTTATTGGTGATTATTTATCTTTTTTACCTGTGTGGCCATGTGTATCAGTTGTATAAGATAGGATGGATAGTTGCTGGGTGCTTGAAAGTCTGAGTTCAAATCCCATATATATATATATATATATATGATAGATATTTAGCTACCGTTTATTTTTTGCTATAAAAACTTAACGGTAAAGTGTTATAAAATTTGAAAAGCGGGCTTCTCGCCTCAGTGTTCTTTACCCAGTTTACTTCAGACATAATCTTTGAAACCTGAAGCTTGCTAGAACTAAAATTCATTTTATCCAAACTAAAAAATTCCTCCAGTAAAGCTAATTAACAATAAGCAGACTTTTTTTTCTTCAAAAATACTCAAAACATACATAATGGGTTTTTTAGTAATCATTATAATTTTTAAATATTATATATATATATATTGCAGAATTAAGATCTAAATTTAATCCACTAATTTCAAACATAGTTTTTATACTTTACATCACTTTTATAAACTTTTTTATCTCACTTAACCATCTGACATATGGATATTTTTTAGGCCTTTTAAGTTTCTTTGGATCCAATTTAAGACATAGTCCGTTTTTTTGTCATTTTTTGTACAGAGATGTTATCTCCACATCTTATTATTTCAGTTGATACACATAATATGAGATTGTTTTTTATTGTAAATTTTGCTTTCAATCTCTCTTCATTAATCTTTGCATACTTTGTTTTACGATGTGATCTTCAAATTTTTGCTAAACATCCAAGCATCAGATCTATAAGTAGCATTGCAAACACATTTTTTCAAGTGCATAACTGTATTTCAATTTTTTTTTTAATTCATTGCTATCAATCCATATTTTCTGATTTTTTTTTTTGCAAAACCATCAACATAAATTTAGTTTTTTTATTTAACATATATTTTTATTTTACTACTTTGTTTTCATTTCATGGCTTTTGAAACAATACCAAAAGCTATAATATTAAGAATTAAAGTTACTTTTGTTTATTTTATTTCTTTAGCTTTTTATTTTTATTTGCAAAATATTCCCACAAAATTAATACACAAATTTTTGAAGAGAATTAATTATTCTAATATATATCCTTATCAATTGTCATAATAACACTGTTGTTGCATATAATAAATATTTTTCAAAATTTGAAATATTAACAGATTTTGAAGATTTAGTTTTGAATGAAATCAATAAAAAGATAACTGATATACTATTAGGAACTGCACAAAGATAATGACACAAAAATAGGAGTTTATCAATATATTTTTTAATGAGACAAGGCAATACTTAAAGAAAAGGAGAAATATAAAAATATCCATTAAAATGAATTGAATATCTAAAGTTTTGCAAAATGGTAGAAAGAAATAACTATCTAAGAAAAAATTGTGAATTGACAATGGATGTTATAGTTAACAATAAAAATCTTAAAAGTATTACACTTTGGTATTAAAAGAATGGAACTATTATTAAAAGAGAGATGATATCATAAAATATGTGAAAGAGTTCTATAAAACATTATGTAGTAATAAAAAACAAAAAAAAAATATTCTCTACATTTATTACATCTTCAGAATCATGTAGTATTTTAAATGTAAAAATGGAATATATAATTAGATCGATAAAGAAGTGAAAAGCTTCAGAAAATGATGAAATTATAATGGATATCTTAAAATAATACATTTTTTGGCACAATTATATTACCAAAAGTCTAAATAATAATAATATACCAGCTGATTGAAGGAATGCAGCAGTAATATTGATATTTAAGGAAGATGATTAAAAATATATTTGAAATTAGAAACCTATCAATCTTTTATCAGTTCTATACAAAATCTTTACCAAAATAATCTCAAACCAGATTGTTAGTATAATGAAATATTGCACAATTAACAAAATATTGTTTTAATAAATATATTTACCATGAATGTAATAGTTCAGGGTCCGCCTTTCTTTCTGTTATTGCCTATAAAAATTATTGAGTAATCATATACAAGAAAATCCTATCTATTTCTACATCAATATCCTTAAGATAAACATTATTAATTACTGTTATTTTATCCAGAGAGAGGTATAAAATAAAATAAAATGAATGAAATGGGAAAAAAATCTTTATTTCAATCATGTGAGATAAAATTTTACTATTAATATTAATTATTCATTCACTGGTCAAATGACCATAAGTCATGACCATAAATCAACAGATTTTGTCTGCAATTATTGATCAAGCTGCAGAATGAATCACCAATTTATAATGATATGGAGTAAGATTGGATTTGTGGGCAATAGTTTATAAATATTCCAATCAAATTTCTTTATGAAATGATAATATTTTTGTTGTTTTTAAATTTTATTTTCATTTATTCCCATAAAATGATGAAGTAAAAATAAGGTTCTGTAATAATATATAAAAATCAAAGAGCAAATTTTATTGATCTTAAATATATTTAAAAGAATTAAAATAATCAATAATCTCAGGTGAAATAATAATAATAAATTAAATCAGAAATGTGACTGAAATTTATGTGAAATGAGTGAATATACTAATAAATAACACAGAAATAAATAAAAAAATAAAAAAATCATTCACATTTTATTCAATATCATTAAACAAAATGAAAGAAAAAATAAGTGAATAAACTTTAATAGCTTTGATCATCTACAAAATTTTAATTTGCAAAGTCTGCTATGAACATTATGAAATAAATGTTAAATGTAAAACTTTCTATAAATTTAAATGAATGCTGAAATGAGAAAACAAAATGAAAGGATAACATAAGTTACCTGCTACTTCACTTACCTGCAACAATTGTTAATTTCTTCATTTGCCACAAACTTAAATACATATAATATATAAACTGACTACCTATTCACTCATTCAAATACACACTGGAAATGTATATGCATATAAATATATAAAAATATAATATCTAAACTTTATATTTTTCTGACTTAATAATAAATCTTCAAGAGTTCTAAAATAAAAGAAATATGCATGCATAATAACATTATTGTTTTAAAAACTCATAGTCTTTTATTATTACTGAATTAAATTTAGGAAAACTTTGAAAAAAAGTTTATATGAAAAGTTCTTTATTTTAAAATCTCTGAGAATAGTAAAGCTTGATACAAGTAGTGGTCAAATTTGCTTTCAAACTACAATTAACCATTCTTGGAGTCACTTGTCTTTGCACTCTTTTAGCAGAATGATACAATCTTCTAGAAAGTTTGTAGTTGGTCAATTTACATAGAAATAAGCAATCTCTCCCAAGGACTTTGTTTATGAGCAGTAATGTGGATTTGCTTCTAAATGGAACAGCATTCTTTCCAAATATATTTTCAAGAAAATTTATTGATAGGATTATTATAGTGATGAAAGATATTTTTCTGACTACAGGTGGAATCTCCATAACTGCACAGGCAAAACTTTGGCAAAGGGTCAGGTCATTTGACCCTTTTCTACTTTAACTTTTCAGTAATGCATGTTGATGCTCAAACAGGAATATGAATCTATAGAAAAACTTTGAATGATGATAGCAACTAGTTCAAATGGTAAGTGAAATTTCTATTTGATTATATTAGCACATTTTTTATATTATCTTTTTGTGTAGTAATTGTTGTAAGAATTCTAGAATAGAGAATGTAATCCAACATAGAATTAGCTTTTTATAGAACATTTGTGATAGATGTACACATATTCAAATTAATGTTTTAGGACTCTTGAGATTAAATAAAAACAAATTATTTAATAAATTAAATAATTTTATACAAAAATAAATATAGTGAGCTATCAAAGATGCATATTTTTATTTACAAATCTTAAATATGTTTACATATACAAATATTGTAAATAAATTTATATTGACAAAGCTTTGAATTATGATCAAGTTTTTGTTTCAATATTTATTTAAAATTAATAACATTTTAAAATAAACATTTTGAAATAAAAATATAGGCTAATTAGTTAATAAATGAAAAATGTAAAATAAATAAATAATAGGTGACTTCACACAATAAAAATATAAAGTAACAAAATATAAACATTTTTTATTCATGTATAAGTCTAGGAATAGGCATATTGCTTGAGATCTGCTATAAGTTAATATCTATAACTCTGATGTATCTATCTTATTTATTATGAGTACATAAAGTATATGTGTATAAAATTGATTAAAATTATACAATATTCTTCTAAATAAAAAGTGTTTGACATTTTTACTTTTGATTGGAAATTTTTATTAATTTAAAGAAATGCGTACCAAAACTATACTGTAAATGAACTTAACTTGATATGTATAATTTTTACTTTAAATAAATTTTACACTTATAGTGTATATATATATCATTAGATATTTTGCAGTAAGATATGTAAACTCTTTATGTAGATATCATATTCAGTATATGTAAATATATGTATATTGTCTATACTAAACTTAATTTAATTATAAGGGCTTGAACTCAGATTTTCAAACTCTCTACATCTACCCAATTCATCATATACAAATGATACACACGACCAAATACATGTAAAAATGATAAATGATCTCCAATATATATATTTCATGCTGAGCCAGCATTTATCACTTGGTCCAAATCACCATCTCCCACACATATATACAATCAGTGCTGACTTTATATTAAAATAGCAAATCTTCAAACTTTAATGGACAAGCTTTAATCTTTTTTACTCTCCAATTCTTCAGACATCCATTTCATTGAAAATTTGAGTGTGGATCACATAAAATGGATGATTAAGAGTTGGAAAATGGAGAAGATTGAAGCTTGTTTATTGAAGTTTGAAGATTTGCTATCTTAATATAAAGTGAACACTGACTGTATATATGTGTGGGAGATTGTGATCTGGAATAATTGATGAGTGCTGGTTCAGCATGAAATTCTTATTGGAGATCATTTATCTTTTTCACACATTTGTTGTCATGGGTATTGATTGTAAAAGAAGGATTGGATAAATGTATGTAGTTTGAAAGTCTGAGTTCAAGTTCCTTGTAATCATATTTAGTATATATATATATATATATATATATATATATATATATATATATATATATATATATATATATATATATATATATATATATATATATATATTGAATAAAAATCATACATATGAAGGGGCAGATTGATTTAAGGCCAACTAAGTCCTACATGTGATATATCAGATTGACTTAGGGCCATCATGAGTATGACTATAAAATTGGCATAATCAAGGATTTTGAATGTTCCATCATCAATTTTATAGGGATACAGATGGTTGAAGAATTGGAGAGTGGAGAAGATTGAAACCTATCCATTAAATGGAGTAGATTTGCTATCTTAATCTAAACTAAGTACTGATTATATATATGTATGGGAAATGATGATTCGGACCAAATGATAAGTGCTTATTCAGCAAGAAATATGTATACTAGAGATTATTTATCTTTTTTCATGTATGTTATTGTTATGCATTGATTATATTCGATACAGTGGATGACTATAGGGAGCTTTTTAAAGTCTTGATTTAAATCCTCTTTAATTACATTTAGGTTAAGTATATACATTATATTTGTATTTCAATATTATAAATAAATTGTGTAATGAAGTAGTTTATAATGATTACACAATAGGCAAATCAAAATACTTAGGTTAATGATAATATACATTTATTGAAGTAAACTTTAACTCATTGAAGTGCCTAAAACCAAGAACATAGTTCTAAATTTACCAACTGCAATCTAGTATTATGTAATATTTCTTTATAATTTACGCCCTGCTAGATTGCAATTAATAGAAATGATCTACGAATATAATTATTGAAGAATACAGACATAAAAGAGTTAATATAAAACCTCTTAAAAATTACTAAATTAACAACTGATTTGCTTAATTATGTTAGTCAATTATTTAAGCTTATCGAATAAGATAAAATTGCCTTATAATAAATATTACTGATAAAATAAGATTTTGATAAATATTTTATTGTTAAGCTACTATTATATTCTTAATCATAGGTTAAACACCAGAGAAATGATATAGAGAAATTTAATGAACCTGTCAATTAAAAATATTTATAATGGGTATGTTACATTTAGTTGCCCATGTCTTCTAGTATATAGGTGATCACTTACAATATATATGTATTTAAAAACAAATAAAGAAAAGCTAATAATGATAGTATCCATTATATACATTAAGATTTTTATATATAAATACAAATTATGAATAATGGAAATCTATGGATAAAAGAGTGCTCTTAACATATATATATATATTGAAGCAGTCAAATCTGTTGCACATATTTTGCTTCACTGTCTAGTGATGTTAGGAACCTTCAAACAGGGGTTCAAACTCAGTTTTGTAGTAGTAAATCACTAGGGAGTGCAGGTATACATATGCACGCGATTATTTCCCCCCTCCTGTTAGTTAAGCATTATCCTCATTAACTAATACTAATTTAATTATAAAGTATTTAAAATTTCCATCACGGTAAATAATTGTGCATGTGTGTGTGTGTGTGTGTGTTTGACAGATAAACGGGTATAATCATGTTTATTAAATATGTTTCATGTTCTGTATTTTTTATATTCGTGTACTATTTTATTTAAGAGAAAGTTCTAGAGAATAACTGAAAAATTGCAAACAAAAGATGTGTCTTATTTGAATTTAAAAAGTCTTTATTAACATAGATCTATTTTAAAAGATTTATGTTAATGGAAAATTTATCCTGCGGGTCTATTTCCAACTCAAAATAGACTGAAATGATACCCTCTTGAACTTATATCTCATCCATATTTTAAAAATGTATAACAGTTGACCGTTAACGTACATCGGGTATTACCAGAGGCAGTTTTCAGTGGGAGTATAAATACAGCCAAATTTTCTATATTAAACACTCTGCATTTGATTTTCAGAAGGCATTGCAGGACGAATCTGTGTCACCCAAATTTTTAACATTATGAATCATAAGTAGAAAACAAATTTGCTGCCCTGATCTTTCCAAGATCAGCTCCATACTGCTGTACTCTTATGCCATCGCCATGTAAAAACTGCCTAAATGAACTCTTAAATAAATTGGGAAAGGATGCCAGCCACTATTTTTCAGAAAATCTGCCCTATTGACTGTATTTCTTGAAATGATATCCACATATGCGTATGCGTCCGTCAAGTCTTCAAACAACTGAAGGTAATTCTCTGCTGCAAATATGAACTTTAAAACTTCCATCTAAATGCTTTTAATATCTTTAAAAATGTAAATTTCCAACCTCCATCTGTGTAATTTTATTTTCATTTAAATTGTATCTTTATAAACTTCCATTTATGTAATCTTTATGTTATTTAAAATGTAAATCTGCCTATTTCACAATCGGCAATATAATGCTGATTATTATGTTTTTTAGAATAATGACTTTCTCTAATACATGAATCTATAACTTATATTTTTTAAGCTTGCTTGCTGGGTTTCACTCTTGCTATCCTATTATTTTAAATGCGGCAAACTTTTTACTTGATTTTATGTTAATTATATATAATTTAATATGCTAATAATTCAATCTGGTGAAACAATCTTGTCTTATTTTACTATTCTGCCATTATGGAATCTTAAATCAGTAAATGTAAGCTTTCTTACTAAATTCTAAAGTTCACTCAGTTGAATAATATTACTGAATTGTTTTGTGTTTTATGCTATACTATCTGTTATCATTTAAAGATATCATTTTACTATTATCTTAACGCTATTGATTTGGTAAAATTTAATATTGAGTAAATTAAAGTTTGTGACCTTAACTTTAGCTAGTAATCTATTATTTGATTAGCCCGCCATCTAACGATCATTTTAATTAAGCCTTTTTACTTCTCAAACGTATTGATACTTGTTTAATGAAGGGAGTCACATACTCTCCTTTTTATAATTGATGTTCTAACTAGTTTAAGGCCAATTATGTGCCATTAAGGATGATTTAAACTATATCATGTCATTATGCCAGATTTTATTACTTTCTTAGGCCTTAATATATCAGTGTCACTACAGACCTGAAATACTCAGCATTGCTTATTGGTGATAATGTACATAGACTTATATCTTGCTTCGTCAAACTACCCTTTGATACCAGGTTATTTCATAAGGCACATTTCTCAGCAGAGTGTGGAGGCCCTGACTCCAAAGGTTGTGCTAGGTTGTTGCTAGGCTTTATATGGGTTAACATTCATACCTGAAACCATAATATCCCTACCAACCACTTCTTCAGATGCCATCTATCACAAGAGCAGATGAGCTCTTATGTTCATTTTAAAGTTGATGAGGCTTCTCATTCTTTCTGGTGTGATCATTTGGTCAGCACTGTAGTTATTCCTATTTTATTGTCTCCTCTATTAGTCTATAAGTCATAATGCTATGATCTCTTAAACCATCCCAAGCTTTTGTTTTCTTATATTTTATAGATTAGAAATGTCATGTGTTAAATCATATTTAAGCTGTCCACCTTCTCATTAAACAAACTTTAGATACATTGAGAAATAACTTCCAATAAATCCTACCAAAATCTAATTGTATAACCAAATGCGAAAATAAATGTGCTTCTTAAATCATTAATGCAAATTGTAAAGATTGTATACACTCTATAATTTAGAACATATTTAAGCTGCAGTTATGATAAACTGTGATAAAACCAACTTACAATCATTGAAATTTGTCCGATCATTTGTTTTTATTAAATATATCATAGTGTTCAGAATACAAGCCTTGTAAATTTGATATCTTTCATTAGCATATTAAGCCGCATCATTTTGATTAGTTACTGATTTTATTAATACTTGTACTTGGTATCTCCATATCCATTAATCCTTAATTTAAGTTGCATAGGTCATTTTGGAATGCACAAATAAATATTAATTATGTGAAATCCAGGGAGTATTAATTATGCTTGAATAGATTCATTACGCATTTCATGCTTTATATTATCCATTTTGTTTACATAAATGTTTAACCAAATTATTATTATTATCATAAATAAATTAATAGTTTAATAATTTATTCTTTGGATATATTTTATTCATCCATGCATGTACATCTGTCATTATATTGCATCATCCATTATTTAGTCCTATAGATCTCTTGTTTCTCTGCTGATGCTCTGGGATGGGAATTGTTAGAAATTTAATTTGTTATCGTCAGAAGTGTTGTTCGTAATGTTATAGATTTGGGAAATAGGCAATAGGGCAGGGTTCATGATTATTCCTGACTTATGTATCTCACATATGATTGAACTCTAGGTACTTTTGCCTAGATGCTAGCTCTTGTTAGATGAACATACAATTCTGACTGGTACAATATATATACACCTGGGTCTCTTTTTATGTGGATTTATTTAACGCAATTTTGAAGTTACGTGATTCATGTTTTTCCAGAAGTCGAACTCTGCTAATGCACTATTACTTTAAATAATAAATTTCACATACTTACATCATATTGAAAGTAATAGCACATTATTGGAATTCAACTTTCATCTTAGTAATTTCAATATTTTCAGTGCTTTATAATAGTATGATTTTATGCAATAATGAAATTAAAATCATTATTTCCACATTTTATGTATACACACATTAAATTTTACAAGATTATAATGTAAATTTGTTCAAACATTGTGTGTGTTAATTTTGCATTTTAAATCACATTCTGTTTTTGCTTTTTAAAAAAGAACGTAATCAATTATTAATCATTTAGTGTCTGCAAGTTTATTTTTAAAAGGTGAGTAATAGCAGTGGGCACAATTAAAATTGAAAATTAAAAAAATAAAGACAAAAATAAGAATTTAATTTTTAGTTGTTAGATTAATTAATAATTATGTTTGAACCAGAAAACCATTAACACAACATGAGAGTGACATTGGTGCTAGTTGTATTTCCTCTTGTGAAGAATCTGATTTTTTTACCAGTTTGCAAATGAACCTGTTTATCGGCATATAGTGATAATAATTAAAACATGTATAAAACATGTAAATTACTGTAAATTATGCATAAAAATATATTGTTTTGAAAAAAATTAAATATTATAATTAAAAAAAGTTCGTCTGTATCAGTTTTTTTCAAATTTGAAATTTTTTATTAGTCATATTTTATTTCCTTATTTTTTTTGCGCGAATTTTAAAGTAATTTTACATTGATGCTTTGCTTTTACATGATTTTTGAAAAATCACAGTTCATATCCTCCCTTTTTCAAGGTAAGGTACATCTATTTTTGCGTGATTTTGTTTGCACATGTTTTCTGAGGAACCTATCTATCATGTAAAACGAGACCCAGGTGTGTATATATATATATATATAATGTTTTCACAGTTATATGATATCTATCATGTAAAACGAGACCCAGGTGTGTATATATATATATATATAATGTTTTCACAGTTATATGATGTAAATAAAATTGTTTTTGGGTTAAACCATGTATTAAGTTTTGGTGAATTCCCAACATTTTAATGAAATAACAACCCACATTGTCAAGTTTAGCTTAAAAAAATGGTTAAATCTCAAATAGTAACAAGATTAAGTGTGAGGTGAAGAATGAGATTGAGTGAAATAGTTGAGCATTTAGAATACATTTATTAATAAAATGTTTATTTTCTTCAGTTTTACTATGATTTAAAGTTTGTATTAGGAAATAAAATAAGTGGTCTCCATAAGGATGGAATATGTCATGCTTCATCAGCTCTATTTAAACCAGTTGATCTTTTTAATATTTTAATCACATCCCTTATGATTATTAAATCATAGTTTTCTAAATTAGCAAGTATTTTAGTATTATCAAAATCAGGTTTGTGACCAATTTCTAAAATATGTGAAGTAAAAGCTAATATATTTAATTTATGATTAAAGACATTTTTATGTTCATTATTTCTTACATTAATTCATCTAAGTCAAATATTTTTTTACTTTTGGGAAATATATGTATTCAAGCATGAGTGTGTGTATGGCGCAACTGTTCCCAAAAGCTATTAATACAAAATAGCTAACTAAAAATAATAAACTAGCTGAACACTTTCAAAGAATCTTGCCTTCATAATCATATCCCAAAAGCTATTAATACAAAATAGCTAACTAAAAATAATAAACTAGTTGAGCGCTTCCAAAGGATCTTGCCTTCATAATAATAAACTAGCTGAGCGCTTTCAAAAGATCTTGCCTTCATAATCATAGTTTGCTATGATTATGAAGGCAAGATCCTTTGAAAGCGCTCAGCTAGTTTATTATTTTTAGTTAGCTATTTTGTATTAATAGCTTTTGGGAACACACTCGTGCTTGAATTAATTCATCTATTAGACTGACCTATATAACCTTTCAAGCACTGTAAACATGAAATTTTTTAACCACCCTGGTATTTCAAAAGTACTCTGTTTTTAGGTTTTTGGGAAAAAAATCACCATTTGTTTGCTAGTGGAAAAAGTAGTCTTTATGTTAAGATTAGATAGTCTTCTAGTAATTTTATCACTGACATCTTTAATGTAAAGTAGAAACACTCTATAACTAGTTGAATTATACATTTTATTCTCTTTCTTCTTATTAATATCAATTCTATGTAATGACTTATATATGATGTTTTTATTCTAGCCATTAAAAAGACAATTTTTTTGTTAGTTCTATTTCTTGAATAAGATGAATTTTATCTGACAAATTACAAGCTCTCATCAAATGATTTTTTTGCTACAGAAATTATGTGCGCAGAATAATGATGGAACTTAAAATTAAGATATATGTTTTTGTAGGTGGATTTTCTGTAAATCAATATTGATAAGGAGTCATTATATTTGTTTAAAATTAAAACATCTAGTAAAGAAAGTGATTTGTTAATTTCAACTTTCATAGTAAACTAAATATTAGGATGCCACTCATTAAGAAAAACAAGAAAAGAGTTCAAAACATCAATAGTATGAGGTCATATAACAAATATATCATCCACATATCTGAACCAAATAGAAGATTTTTTAGTAAGTGCATTTAGTATTTGACTTTATTCATGATAAGATCAGTAATTACAGATAAAAGTGGAGATCCCATATAAAGTCCTCTAATTTGTTTGTACTTTTGAAAATCATGAATAAATAACAAATTTTTAAGGCAATGTTTTGCTAATGAAATAATAAAATAAGGAAAATTATTGTATTGAACTGTTATAGATAAAGCTTATTTAACAGAAATACTTGTAAACATAGAAGAAACATCAAAACTAAACAATAAATCAGTTTTTGTTAGTTTTAAGTTTTTAATTATACAAGTAAAATTACTTGAATTTAATACTGGATGAAATGTTATCTGTCAGTGATTGTAAGCATTATATATATATATATATATATATATATATATATATATATATATATATATATATATATATATATATAAAATTAAAAACTAGTCAACAGACATTTCATGATCTCATGTTTTTTTTATAATATATAACATTTCTTTAAATATTTTGGATATTAATATTACTTAATAAACTTATTTTATGATTATACTTTAATATTTTTTATATCTTAAATATAATCCTTTACACATTTTTATTATTTGAAATATTTTATTTATTTGGGGATGTTGATATTCCATCAAACCAGGTTCACTCCTTCTACCCCATCCCATTACAATATATATATATATATTACTTTTTTTATTTATTGTACCAATAATAGAAACTTAAAAATAATAGAGATAATTTTTTATATATTAAATGCTTTTATTGACTGCACTAAAAAGAAATAAAATAATCATTCCTTCAGCCACAATTGGAGTTTTTAGATTTAAATTGAAATAAAAGCATGGGGAGTCCAGAAATTATTTAGGTCTATCTCTATTTAGGAGTAACTTACTTAATTTCTGGACCCCATATGTCTAGAGCATGCTGATTTATTAATCTGTTTGATATTATATAATATCTTTTTAGCTTTGCGGAAGCATTCAATATTGCACTTATTTAGTTTTTTTTAAAGAGAATCTTCATACCAAAATTAGCGTCTTTCTTTATCATGAAACCCATGCTTTGTTTTTCTACAAAATGTTTTTTTAGTAAATTATTTCATTTTCTTTACAATTGTTTTGTGTTGTTTGGCTGTAATATTTTGTAATGTCCACTACACAGTATTTGTAAGTATGGATTTTTTATTTTATGTATTTCTAAAAGAATTTAATCTTTCATATTTAGTCAATATTTTATTAAAATTAAGACATTTAGCTAATTAGTCTTCAATAATTTTATTTCATTTAAAAATTATATGAATGTGACATTTGTTTGAACAGACTTATAAAACTGATATCAATTTTTAATCAAACTGTTCGATTATTGATTTTTTTAAAGAAAAAGTTGTTACAAGATGTTAAAAATATAACTCAAGTTTAGCGTTATTTATCTAAAGCTTTATGAATACAGGTATATACTTATAAAAAAGGTATTAAATACATAATAAGTATTTATAGTAAATGTAAAATGATTGAAATTTATGCTCTTAATGAAAATAATAAAGACAATCTTAAAAATGTAAAGATTAAATATTTTAGTGCAATTGATTTTGGGAATTAAGTTCATTTTCTATAACATTTAATGTTAGCAGATTATTTAGTTTCTTAAAACTCTGCAAATACTTTAGTTTTCAATGATTAAGTTGATTCATTACTTGAAATGAAAATAAGTTGGACTTTTTCATATTACATAAAAACAGGAAATAATCCAGACATTTTTTTTAATATAAAGAAAATACAATTCGAAATATTTTCTTATATAAGAACAATTAGAATATTTTTTTTAATATACAAATATATGGTATATCCGCTAAGGCTGTAACCTTTATGAGTAAGCGTCTGAAAAATTCTAAGGTAGGGACCTCTACAGGTCTTAGCCACAAACTTACGCTATGAAGAAAATAGGGAAACCTTCTTTACTTCAACCTACTTTTATATTTGAATAGGTCAAGCTGAAGTGGTTAGATCTAAGAGTGTGAAGCCATTCAATACTTCATTAACCAAGTCCACAACTCCTATTATACATTAATACTCACGAAATTTTACGATTTACAACGAGTCAATGGAAAGATCTTTTCAGACGCTTATTCCTAAAGGTGACAGCCTTAGTGGATATTACTTAATATAATAATGTGCGTTTAATAAAATTTATAATTACAGCTTTAAATTGTCATAATAGATTTCTTGCTATAAGATCTTTCCATTGACTCGTTGTAAATCGTAAGATTTCGTGAGTATTAATGCTTAATAGGAGTTGTGGACTTGGTTAGTGAAGTATTGAATGGCTTCACACTCTTAGATCTAACCACTTTAGCTTCACCTATTCATATATAAAAGTAGGTTGAAGTAAAAAAGGTTTCTCTCTTTTTTTCTTAGCGTAAGCTTGTGGATAAGACCTGTGGAGGTCCCTATCTTCGAATTTTTTAGACGCTTATTCCTAAAGGTTACAGCCTTAGTGGATATTATTTAATATAATAATGTGCGTTTAATAAAATTTATAATTAAATATATGGTATGAAAAGTAATATTATTTATATTAAGCCACTGGTTATATATATATAACATAAATAATTTAGTGTCAAAGTAGTTGGTGTAACCATCTGCCATACCCACAACTTGAGGTTCAAACCAGGAGCAGCTAAAATTTTACATTTAAATAGGCTCAGATTTTTATTCTTAGTATTAAAGCTTTTATCCAATTTTTCTATCAACTGATGTTAGGCTATAAATGACTATTTAATAATTTTTAACTAGTGCATAAACCAAAAATAAAAATCACTAAAAATCACTAAAATGCTGTCTACCCAGCTTCTGAAAAGCCAGATTAGTAATGTTGTTTTTTCTCTTCACTTTTGGACTGGCTTTTAGAGTGACCTTACCTTTGCAAAAGGATATCTAAAAACTGTTTTATCATACCTATTTTAAGATCAAAATTAATAGTTTTCTAATTTCTTTACGTAATTCTTGAATGATCTCTATTACCCTAAGGATGAATGATAGAATCCAAAACAAATATTAACGACAGGTAAATATTAAATATGTATACAAATGACTCCAAAACATATGTTCATACCCACATACAATTATATATTAAATTGATTGTATTGAATTCTAAATGTAGAGTCATTCTGCATTATAAATTGTTCAGCTTTCATGGAAACAATAACAATAAAATAATATTTTAATATCTAGACTGTAAGACATTGTAAGTGTACAAGTCAGTTTCCATCTATTACGATCTTTACGTAATTCTTGAATGATCTCTTTTACCCTAAGGATGAATGATAGAATCCAAAACAAATGTTATAAAATGTTAATATTAACGACAGGTAAATATTAAATATGTATACAAATGACTCCAAAACATATGTTCATACCCACATACAATTATATATTAAAATGATTGTATTGAATTCTAAATGTAGAGTCATTCTGCATTATAAATTGTTCAGCTTTCATGGAAACAATAACAATAAAATAATATTTTAATATCTAGACTGTAAGACATTGTAAGTGTACAAGTCAGTTTCCATCTATTACGATGCAATGTAAGTATTCTTTCATTTAGCAGGTATTCAGTTTATAAGACATTATAAGTGAATGAATGCTAGTTTCCATCCATGATGCAATGCAAAGTAAAACAATTTATATTCTGTATTGAAATAATTCATCAATCTCACAAAACTATATTAGCAATGAAAATAATATTTGTATACATTTATATGTCATTAGTACTTATATTCTCTTATTGAAATATAAATAATATCCATTTTTAGCAAAGAAATATTCAGATTGTTTTTTAATGCAATAAATTACTTTTCATTTTTTTAATAAATTATTATTCCTTACAAATTTTTGCTAAGTCTGTCCAGCCTTCTGGATAAATATTACTTGTTTACTCCATCATATTTATATAGTTAATGATCAAGTATTTATAGGTTCACTTTTATTGAAGGCAAGATGTAAGAGAGTGAGTTTAAACCATTCAGTTCTATTTATAATTTTTTAAATTGATGTCAGAAAAACTATGGTAATGCTCTTCATTAAGTCTTTGTCAAATTTATCCAGTATTCCACAATAAAAACTTATTACAAAATAATAATAATAATAAATATTTCATAATTATTTTATAATAAACACTTACATTTTTAAAAATACAAATAATATTCTTTTACTCCAACAAAAACTAAACAATTTATGTTACTTTCTTACCATACTACATTGCAAACAGATATTTTATACATACCCTTCCAATATAATATTACGTATATAAAATAACAGACATACTTAAGACATTAAATATTTATGTGTATTATTTGTAATCTGCCATCTGTAAAAGCATTAAGGAAAATACATACAATAATGAAAAAAAATTTTTTTTATCAAAACTATACACTTTATTACTCACACGCGCATTTAAAAAAATGAGTAAAATCAATTCATAAATTTTATATTACAATTAACAATAAATATTATTTACTTGAATATTATTGTTGTCATAGCAACATATTCTAATGCTCCCAGGTTAATATATTCACTATTAAAACAAAAAAAAATATTTTTTTACAATTGACATTTCACCACATGTTTGAAATTTATTTAAATTTTCATTTGGCACAATATATATGTTTACATTCTCTGAAAAATGTAGTGTATCTAGGGTGCTAAAATATCAACAGTGTTTGATTTGATCAAGACTGAAGATTATATATATATAACAATTAAAATAATTCTGTACTTACTATATGAAATATTTAAGTTCTTTAATTACATGGGTTTTAAAATGAGTAAGTAATCAACTCTCTTATGCTGTGCTTCCATTTGCATTGTAATTGTTTTACTCTTATTTAAAATGGTTATTTGATTTGTTAATCCTTATATACTTCCAGAATAGTTAATACCAGTGGCCATTTGGCCACATTGTGTTGGCCGAGCAATCTATTAAAGTTGGGGTGCTAAAATGATTTTCAACAATATTTGATTTTGGTATTTAAAATGAAGATTATACATGTATATTGTAATAGTAAATAGGGATGCTAAAGCTAACCCACTGTGGCTCACTGATGATAATCACCTATGGACAAAGTGTATGGGTAAAGACACAAACATTAATGCAAAGAGAAGAAAAGAGTACATTTTATTATATCCAAATTACATTTAAATCTAATTCAATGTCTAATGTACTCACAATATCCAAATTTTAATTTAGCCAAAATTTAATAATTAATATTATAAAATATAAACATCAAATACATTTTATAAGTTGAATAATAGTTTATTAAATCTTCTTTGTAAATATCTAAATGTATTTTCAAAATGTTTTTTTCTATATTAGCATAAACCGATGGCACATTAGTCTTTATACCAGACTTCAGCCCTTTCCAGAATAATGGGATATATGCCTGCTTTACTCATTTTTGTTATATATACAAATACACTGCTGTTTATGTTATCTTACTTATCCTACTGCTGTCAAATATTTACAATCCAAACATTATTTATATTTACTAACTTATTATATACTATCATATGCTAGACTAATTGCATTTAAATATATAAAAAAGTGGATGTTCAAACCAAAAACACATCATCAGTAGCACCAATTGTGCAAACATGAATAACTTTATCTGGTACAGAAATAAACTTCCACAGTTTGTGTTTGAATCCAGTTTGAATTCATGCTGATACATAATATATATATATATATATATATATATAAATATATATATATATATATATATATATATATATATATATATAAGTTATATTAAATGAAATCATATATATATATATATATATGAGATTTTCCAGATGTATACATAAATAAATTGAAAAGTAACTAGAATTTCAATAATTAAAAACAAATTCTTCATCATACTAATCAATGTGATGATGATGGTTAGGATTTGTAATCACAAGTATTCCTAACAGTATTTTATTTGTTTTAGGTTTTAATCAAAACAAAACTTCAGATGCCAAACCTCTTCAAGAGAGAAAGTTTACTAAGAATACTAATGAAATAATCATTATCATTGCCAATTATTATAGTGACACTCCATTCTTCAATGGTTCACAAGATAACTCAGAGTTGTGGGTGATTCATAACTATATATGTGTGTTGACATTATAATGCTTTAACAGACTTATAAGCAAATAACTGGATTGACAAAATAATTTAACAATTTATTAACAAAACATAATAAGTTGGTTATATCTATATACTAGTGATTCCAAATGTAGATAAAAAGTTAGGCATATCACAACAATCAATATATTTTCAGTTTTTGTATCTATAATCATGATTACAACTGTAGATACAAAATATAACATATCACAACAATTAATATATGTGGATGTCTTATAGGTCAAAATATCTAAAGTCCCAAATCATGTATTTTCATATTTGGTTTTTCTTTTTTCTGTAATTACATCTTTTTCATAACTTCCCCTGAAGAGTAAATTTTTTCTCTTATACCTAAATACTTGAATTATAGTTATTTTAGTATGATGATGTATTACATGCAGAATATTGATAGGTTTGCTGCAATTTAGTGTCATGGTTCATTTTCTTTCCTTTACAGGCATTTTAGAGGCCTAGTTTAACAGACTTTGACATTATTTACTGGATCAGACTGCATACTAGGGTTAGCCATGACTGGTAAATAATTCGAGACTGGAGGAAAACATTATTATAGCTTTTTCTATAGGCATTGCAATTTTAATTATTGGCAAGGTAAAATCTCTTTTCAGCACAGCTCACTTTATACTGCTTTAATATATAACTTGCAATTTGCAATCAGGAAATCAACACTGAAACAAAATTGATATCAGTATAAATGACTGTATACTGTCTACGAATTTTAAATGGCTTCTTTTTATACATCTCTGTTATTTTTCTATCCCCTGACTATGTCATTTGCCATCACTTGAACCATAATGTAAACCATTGGCATATGATTTGGTCAATAGTAGCACTTGATCAATGATGTAGACCATTCTAAAATCTCAGACACCAGAGTAAAATTATTCCATTGTTCTATTCTAAAACATATGAGGAAAACAATATTGTCTACAAAATTATATTATTTTATATCAAAAGAAAAAAAATAGCTGTTTGTTTTTTCTCCTATCCACTTTCATTCCAATTCAGGAAGATAAAAAATTCTTTGCCGGCTTTTTTTTTAAATTTCTAATTTCACAGATATCATTAATTCATAATTTTTGATCTTATATTTGAAACACCATTTTACTTATTATAAGAATTGACAAGATTTTATTTATACATCGATTCAGAACAGGTAAAAACAAAATGATCTCAAAAATGCCTTAAAATTTACGAACTAAAATTGATTCTCTATCAACACCATTTTTTTTTCTTTTTTTGAAATCTCATTTATTATTATTTTTTTCTACTCTAATATTATACAGAAAATGATCGATAACATTATACATAAATTGCGTTTACAAATATACAATATAATTAAAATGTTCATTAATATTATTTTTCTTTTTTTAGTTTTGTGGGCGCACGTTATTGTTCAAATCTTTATTAATTAACTCATGCTTTGTTCCACCCTGACTAAGATGGGCTGCAGATATGGTTATAATATATTCATATACATAATTATTAAAATAAGTCAACATTAAGCTAATCCGAATATCAATAACAATCAACAATCTCAATTACCATATATATATATTAATTCTAATGTTTTCATGGATAAAAGATGTCATATTATTATTACTATTTGCGGGATATTCCGTGTAGTGAAAAAGCTAAATGCTGACGTTTCAATACAATATCAAGTCCCTTCCTCAGAGCGTCCTCTTTCTCAAATCATAAGAATGCATGTGAGATTTAAAATCGTTTTTATCGTTTTCTTTATCCTCATATTTAAATTCTATTGGTTGAGAAGTTTTAAAATTTATTTTCTCTTCCAATAGTTTCTTCCAAATGTTGTTAATCTTCTTTAACTCATACCTTTCATTTATGCTCTTGGGCCTTTTAAAAATCTCTATAGCTTCTCTTAGCAATCTCTCGTCATATTGTTCAATTTTTGCTAAAATATTTGTTTTTTCAAAATTGATATCATGATTTGTTAATTTAATATGAGAATAAATAGCTGATGAATTGGATTTTTCTCTCACTGCCAGAATGTGTTCTTCCTTTCTAATATTTATTCTACGATTAGTCTGTCCTATATATGTATGTGGACAGACCCTACATGGAATTTCATACACACCATGACACTCCAAAGCAATTTTATCTTTAGGAAGAGGAAATATTTCACTAATTTTTTTTATAAGTAGTGTAAATTGTGTGAATATTATTATTCTTTAAAATGTTACCAATTCTATCAATTACTCCTTTAATATATGGCAAAATTGTCTTAATTTTTGATGTATCAAAATCTTTTTTCTTTTGATATGTATAAGCCCTATTAATAATTTTGTAAAAAGATTTTGATACATCAAAAATTAAGACAATTTTGCCATATATTAAAGGAGTAACTGATAGAATTGGTAACATTTTAAAGAATAATAATATTCACACAATTTACACTACTTATAAAAAAATTAGTGAAATATTTCCTCTTCCTAAAGATAAAATTGCTTTGGAGTGTCATGGTGTGTATGAAATTCCATGTAGGGTCTGTCCACATACATATATAGGACAGACTAATCGTAGAATAAATATTAGAAAAGAAGAACACATTCTGGCAGTGAGAGAAAAATCCAATTCATCAGCTATTTATTCTCATATTAAATTAACAAATCATGATATCAATTTTGAAAAAACAAATATTTTAGCAAAAATTGAACAATATGACCAGAGATTGCTAAGAGAAGCTATAGAGATTTTTAAAAGGCCCAAGAGCATAAATGAAAAGTGTGAGTTAAAGAAGATTAACAACATTTGGAAGAAACTATTGGAAGAGAAAATAAATTTTAAAACTTCTCAACCAATAGAATTTAAATATGAGGATAAAGAAAACGATAAAAACGATTTTAAATCTCACATGCATTCTTATGATTTGAGAAAGAGGACGCTCTGAGGAAGGTACTTGATATTGTATTGAAACGTCAGCATTTAGCTTTTTCACTACACGGAATATCCCGCAAATAGTAATAATAATATGACATATATATATATTGTAACCTAATATTTACCATCGTAATTAATTAATATAGGCAAAAAACTGTAAAAAATTATTGTCTTTTTTTTCTAGTTAAACAGAGTAAATTCACTATTATTATTAAACAAATAGCAGATGATATGATCAAAAATGAAATTTAAAAGTCTCATAGTACTGCCTAAGAAAATATAAATTTTTAAAAAGTATTTAAATATGTCTTCTGAGCAAATTTTATTGATTAATACATATATAAAATGTGTGCATTTGTGTTTATCATTTTTTGCTTTGTTTGAAAAGTGCAGTTGAATTTTTTTTCCATACCCACAGAAAATAAATATAAAACTGACATTGTAGATAAATATACAAAATAGGAATCATTAAATCAAACATAATAAAACATAAGATTTGAAACAGTTCTGCAATAACTATATTATGACAATTACAATTGAGGGTAATTGAGATTATATTTAAGCAGTCTATTTTAAATATATATATGGGAAAACATGAAATTTCTATATTTTAAAACCTTAATCAATTTAAAATTCATAAATATAAAACTATTAAATTATTTTTTTTAATATTACAATTCAAACAAAAGATATTTATTAAAATTAATACATTTAAAATAAATATCTGAGAACTTTAATTCAAATTAAGATATATTAAAGATTTGATATTATTGTTGTTGTTGTTGCTGTTGTTATTATTATTATTATTATTATTATTATTATTGTTATTATTATTATTATTATCATCATCATTATCCTTCTCTTTTTCTTCCTCCTCCTTCTTCTTTCTTTTTTTTCATTTTATTCAAGACTGGAAATTTACTGCTCAGAAATAGACCCAGACAATTTATGATTGACTGCTACTCCATATCACTATAACAATAAACAATAATGTCTAATTACGATATCAGCTGACCAGATACTATAAATATGAGTTTGTGACAAAATTAAAACAGTCTTTTTTTAAAACTATCGTGCATCCAAGATCAAATGGAACTACATTTTAAAATAGCCATTTTTATATCATTTTCTTCAGAATGACAAAGTAGACAAATTCATTCTGAAAATATTGCCTAGTTGGAAAAATGTATTATCTTTTTGAAATAAATGAATAAACAAGATCTGCAAGGATTATCATTAAATACTATTTTAAAGAGAATTTAATTTATTGTTTTTAACTATTAATGAAATTTTGGAAAATTGCTTATGGAATGCTCATTAGAATATCAATCAAATCATTTGTCTCTTCTTTCAAAATAATTTTGAAATAGTTTGATTGAAAACTATATGGATTATTTCACTGTGGATTAATGGAAATTAAAACATCATACAAGATGAAGCTCAATCAATGTATAAATTTGCAGCTTTGGAGAAATTGCTTATTAAAAATGCATGATGTTAATTCAGCTATGGATTATTATTTATTTGCTAAATCTTATAAAATATTAAAATGGTCTCAACTATATAGTAAAATTAAATTATATGTATTTAAACCAAAGTATTATTAATCTATTACTTTTTAAATACATGATAAATGCCAACCATAAGGATATTAGTCTAACAGTGATCCTCTAAGAAATTGAACTGCTCTCTTTACATACAACTACAATTCAAAGTCAATCCCATAATAATGGATTTGTGAATACGAATGCCATGATATGAAAATATTATAATCATAATAAATGGATCAGCATATATTCTAAAATGAATTAATGTATTAACTATACAATCTGGAATAGGATTACTAAATATGTTTTATTAAATATATTAAAATCAGTATCTTAAGTATATCTAAAAATTTAAACCTATGAAAGGATTTATCTTTTATTTAATGTTAGTGATTATTTGTTGAGCCTAGCATATTAAGACTCAATAATAAGACAGGTGATTAAAAAAGACATAAAAGATGTCCAGCATTTTACATATTTTTCTTAAATTAATTGAATTAAGATATGTGTTGTACAAGTTGAAACATTATAATATTGTAAGATAGCATTTTTGAAGAGAGGAATATAATCTTCACTGATATTCAAGCATTTCGCAATTGTGATGCATTTATGAAGATTAAAATTTGAATCAAAGCAATATTATGATATTACCATTTAAATCATCTCAACTATATTATCAGTGTATACTTGATAAACAGGATTTGTTTATAAACTTCAGATATATATTTTTCAGTAACTGACAAAATGTAAAAAGGTATGCTTTCAAATTTATATCATATTTTTAAATTCTATTTTATACAGTTCTTATTTATATTGCATTACTTTTATATCTTATACAATTTATATCATACCATAAACAATGGTTTTAAGAAGCAGATTAGCTTTTAAATGATTTACCTCTGAAGATTATAATGAATTATTTTATAGACTCTAGAATGTTATTATTATATGCAATGATTTGTTCCACTGTATTTTTATTTTTTTGGTTAAAATATTTTCTTCTGAGTAAGACTTAATTTTTATTGTTTCTACAATCAGAATCATAGCCTAGGTAAATTCTCTATTAACAGCTATTGAGAAACATCTTCCTGGGGTATTTGTCCCAGTGCTAGGGGAGGAAGTTCATGACATATCATATGTTGATGACATTACAGTCTTCCTCCCCTCACTTAAATACTTGCCCAAACTATATAAACTTCTGGATGGAATACACTCTCAGAAACCTGATACTTGGAAGATCCATTGGGTGACAGCAATTTCTTCAAGATTCTCAGGGAAACCTCAAAACTTTCTTGGATTTCCCATGCTGCTGTTCAGGTTGGCTATGAGAAGAGCACTGCAAAAACAGCATTCTAGAAAAACCAAAGAGGTTGCAAATGCTCTCTCAGGGATCTACTTATCACTCCCAGGTAAGGCAGCACTGATTAACATGTTGGTGCTTCCATGGATTAATTACTTCATGCCACTTCTTAAACCAAACAGGTCCTTTCAGAATGCAATAAACATAGTCTGCATTGGCATCTCGTGAAAGAAAAAAACAGTAATTATCAGTTTAGCCAAGATGCAGAGACTGAAAGATCTGAATGAGCTCAGGTTGCATGATCTCAACACCTTCATTTAGAAATCCCTATCAATGCTCAAGGCAATGAATCCAAAATTGCCAGTGGACTCAGTACAGAATGAGATTGAACCTTCTGACATGCTGTCAAGTGGGCCATGGAGCTGCTAGCATTGCCAACAAATTCTTCAAAGTTATAGCATCAATTATTGACAACACTAACACTTACTGGCAAGTTTACAAATACATGCATGCAAACATTACTAAATTAACTACTGAGATTGATTTATTTACAAAATTACTAATCAGGAAACTAAAATTTAGCTACTTGGAAGCCAAACACATTGACTTTATCATAAAATTTAATTTGAAAGCCTTGCCAATGAATCATTTTTTGGTAAATCATAGAAATTTCTCAAAAATAGAACCACTATGTAGCTTATGTAAAGTGGCAGATGAAACTATTAAACATATTTTTACTGCTTGCCCATTTTTGAATCTTGCTAGACAAAATATCAGAACCAGAGTACTGCCAGCTAACATGAAAATTCTAAGAATCAGGGATGCTATAAAGAGTGGTGTTTTTGCTGCAATTAGAATGGGAATCTTCATGCTTTATTCCATGTGGTTAATGAGGAATTATTTTGTTTTTAAACAAGGAAGTAAAGAATCATGGGAGGTGTGTAAAAAATTTATTTGAAGGACTATGTTTAGGGATTGCTTATTAACGGTGGATCAGGGACACTTGGGGGCAACTTAGGCCACTGGATGAGAAGCCAATCCTCAGGCATGCTAATGAAAAATTAATTCAAGATTGAAAATGGTTCAGTTAGATGGAGAATGACAAATGATCACTGTCAATCAAAATATGGATTGCACAATGATCACTGGCTAAGTCACTAAATGAAGAGTCAGTTGTTCTGATATAAAACTAGTACACAATAATTATAGACTAAGTTTGAATGATGAGCTGAATGATGAGCCTTTTGCTCTGATCATAAAATTAATTTGTCATAATAATAACTAATGTATCAAATGGGTATATTTTTTAATTTGGAAAATTATTTACTCATGATTGTTATAATATGTGTAATAAATTCAAACAAATGTATACCAACAAGATTTATATTGTAATTGTACGTGTGTTTTCCTTAATAAAAAAAATAATAAAATAGTTTATTAAAAAAGGCAAAACTCTCCATAGAATAGTTTGCACAATAGATATGAACTGGCCAATAACACTGGCTGGACATATCCACAATTGTTATCTAAACTTTATAGAACCAGACCTACAGAAGTTGCTTAAACATTATGGCAATATTACAAACTTCAGGTACATTCTAGAAAGAAGAGCAGAAATACCAATTTTAACAAATACATCTCTATTCAATATAACTCTAAATAAAGGTATACTACCAACTGCAATCCCCACAATTCATTATGCAGAGTTAGCATTGCTAATAATGTCCTTCAGAGGCACAGCACCTCAATGCTTTTATTGCAAACTCCACACACACCTAGTCAGGGATTGTCCAGCTAGGTTTTGTCAAAAATGCAACTTAAAAAAACAAGAATACATAATTACAGCTCCACAAGTATGGTTGAAATACAAGCAAATACCAACATCAAAGTTTAAAAATTGACACAACAAAAAGTCACTTCATTAAAATCACGTCAAGCAGATCAAGAAAATACATTGATAAAAAAACAGTGCAAGTTAACCATCAAATCACAACAATATGCAAACTCAGAATCGGCTTCAGACACTACAATAACAGAAGTTCCAGCAACACATTACAAAATAAGCAAAAGAAATGCAGAGAGATCTGACAGGGGCAATAGAGACTCTCTCAATAAAAGTAAATCATAAAAAAAAATCAAATATCCAAAAGCTCATCAGACAGTGAATCCACATCAAATATAACAAAAGGAAAGAAAAAACTAAAAGCTAGCACTGATAAAGAGAGTGTAAAAATGTCACACTACATTTCAACTAAACAAATAAATATACAAGACACTGAAAGCATAGACATGCAAATAGATGCAGTATCTCAAGACCAACTAACTAATGCTGAGACTACCACTAAAGTCTATTTGAAGAAAACATCTCCCACTGTGAAACAGGCTACATTAAGTCCAACAGATATAGCTATGATTACTGAAACAAACCTGAATACAAAAGATAAAGCTACAGTTCAACAAGTATAATCATTCATTATCTCAAAAAAAAATAAAACTAAAATTTACAGGAGTCAACTTAATGGGCCTAAACTCCATCATTAGAGTCCAGGCAATCACTTACTGGGTCAAAAAATTTTCTCCTCAACTAATTTTCATGGGAGAAACAAAATTATACAATGGCACTAAGTCTGAAATCATCCACCAACTGAAAAGAAAGGTACATTTTATCATTCTATTTCCAATAATCCCTCTGTTGGAATTTCCATTTTAATTCCATTCAGCAGTCCAATCCAAGCACACAACATCATCATTCTGAACCCAAATCTTCTGTTTATCACAATATCATTCAACATGATCAAACTAAATCTCATTTTCCTATACATCTAAAGAGACTTGGCACATATTCACTATGTAATACAGCAGATCAATCATAGCCCTCAGTACTAACAACTATTCTACAATACTGTTTGGAGGTTTCAATTCATCATATGAACAGTTCAATAAAAATACCTTAACCTATTTAACAACATATTAATGAGTGTGCAAGGATTTTTTCCACCAAATGCCTTCTCATTCTACACCAAACAATATGCCACATTAATTGATCTAGTATATTACTCTCCTGAACTCAACTTCTACATAAACCCAGAATTGCCACCAGTGCCTTTCTCAGACCATCATGCCCCCATGATATCAATAGCAGTAGGAAAAACCAAACAAATTAATACCAATATGAAATCTACAACCAGAATACTGCTAAAAACTGCAACCGCAAAAACTGTGATATTTGAATCCTTCATCTATTTTCAGAAGATAAATATTTTAGCATTTAATCCACTAGAAGCATGTATTGCTTTTATAGCGATTCTAAATTCAATAATTTCACATTATACTAAAATGAATAAAGGCCCAAGTACACTCCTGCAAAATATTGAAAACATAAGCAACACATTAAAAAGTATGACAACAATACCAGCAGCAGTGAATGCAATAATTGACTTGAAACTGCAATATATGAAAAGATACCAAATAATTACAGAATACGTATCAGTCAAGAAGGCAAAAATTCATTTAAGTAATCCATATAATTTTTTGAAAGGCTACATCAGGTGGGCACTTGGCTGCAGGGAAAAACATCATCCCCTCAGTGATCATGGTGAACCATAATACCTACACAGGAAAGTATGACTGGTAAAATTGTCAAATATTACAAAGGTAAATTATCTGATAACTCAACATCAGACATACAAATAGAACTTAATAAATCATTAAACCCTAATAATGGCATATTGTCCTCAGACATAAAGGCAAAATTAACATCAATGTCTAAAAGAACATACCCAGGTTTCCATGGTGTCCCAAAATTTATACTACTCCACCTAGAAGCTTTCACCATCCCGATAATAATAAATATGTTAGACCTGCTCTCCACTATGCAAATAGGAATAAATGATCTATATTTCATCAGCATGGTGCCTTTCTTTAAGAAGCCCAGCTTCCCTTCATCATTAGAGAATGTGAGACCTATCTCAATGACTTCATTGATGATCAAATTAATTGAATCCATAATAAAAAATAAAATACAAGATAAAATAATCCCATCATCTCTAAATTTCAATTTGCTAGGAAGGGTTTTTCTACTGCAGAAGCACTATCACTGTTCAAACTAATAGTTTATTATCCAAGAATAAATAGAAGATCTAAATCAGTAGTGGCACAACTAGCTATCACTGGAACATTTGATTCAGTTATACTACCTAATCTCATCCACCTGTTTAGCAGATTCAATATACCTTATGTCATCATCACCATAATCAGCAACCTGTTGAATAACAGACACATCTCCATCCCACTTAATGGTAAAATATCAGATCCATTCAAACTACCAAAATCTATACTGCAAGGTTCACCACTCAGTGCTCTGCTTTTCATCATCTACATAGATGGGCAAAACCACCACACATATTGCATACATGGATGACCTGGCAGTGTTCTTACATCATCTAAATGTATTCCAATTCTGAGATTGTACTGTAGGCCATCTTCATTGGAATATTTTGTCACTAATTTAAACAGAATTGGAAATCATTTATCTTTCCGACATGTAGGTAATCGTGTGTGTCTGTTGTATAAAATAAAGTAGATAACTGAATGGAATTTGAAAGTCTGTGCTCAAGTCCCCTCTAATTTCATCTAGCTTGAAAGTGTATATAATATAATTATATCTAACTTAAAAGTATATAGAACATATTTGTATTTAAATATATGATATATTTGAAAAATTTTTTCCTTCTAAATTCCTGTTGCAAATGTTTCTAATGAACGTTTTGAAAATTAGTTCCGTAATATAACTTTTCTATAATTAACGAAACGAAAATATTTGACATTTTATTTTAAATGAAAGTAATTGCAAATCAATAAGGGTTATTATTATTGTCAATCACTTTTCACAACTTTTCGTTATCTCCCCCACCATTATCTGTTTATATAAATACTTATTATACTCTTGATCAGACTTAAATGACTTCTTATAGGATGAATGTCTTTCTGTCCATTTTCTTTATTTTATTCTATTTTGATTGTTTAATTTGGTTATAACATTTTAAATACAAGAATAATGTATTTAATATTATAGTAGGATTTCAATAATTATACATACACGCACACATTCAGAAACACAGACGAATGCGCAATTAGTAATGACAAGGAATATGTGAGTAATAATTATAATTATGCTACAGAAAAAATAACCAAGCAGAAATTGAAGTTATATACGCATTCCTCATTATACATCATACCTACGATGAGGGGATTACTTTAAGATATTTATATAATCGAAAAATATTGTTCTACGTAGTATAGTGCAATGGTAGAGTGTCCAAGGTCCATGGATCATGGATCAGGACTCCAACTGTCATTTATGGTGCTCAATGTTTTTATGAACACCAGAGCTATAAATCTCTTGATTAATATATATATGTATAATAATTATTAAACTTCATATAGTAATATACATATATACTTCTCTATATATTTTTATACGCCCACATATAAATATAATCAAAGTGTATAATATATCAACTTCTGTCATAAATTTCAAACAAAATTGATCAACAGAAGATTGATGATCATTGTGAATTAATCCAGATTTTCTTTATCTATATCTTTTCTTCTTTCTGTTACTCTAAAAAACTATATCAACCATTCATTTTACATTGTTAACTTTATAGTGAAGTCACTTTCTAAGATGTCTGAAATCATTTGGGACTCAGTTTTGCATTTCCATTGTCCATCCATTATAATCCTTTATTTTTTCTATTAATTTTTCAATGATGTCAGTAAGAATGGCTTATTTTACATTTATATTTTGCATATTTGAATATTTCTTATTAATCTTATCCCATTTCTGTTCAAATTTTTATGCATATATATACAGTCTTTCATTTTTTATGTATTCTCAAGTATCAAAATATCAAGTACCACAATTCTCTCCCCCCCCCATGTATCTAGGTATAATTTCTTTTTAAACTAGGCAATGAGTTATTTGAAAATTGTTATAAAAATAAACCATAATTTATTATATTTTTAGATATATAAAAAGCATATTGAATTGAGGTGAAATCTGTATTTTTAAGAATAATTAAGGATTTTTACAAAGATAATTTTTAAATAAGCATTTATTTTTATATAGCGCTATGTTTATAATTGTAAATACATTAAATATTAGCCTTTCAAGCTACTGTGCATGCGCTTAAAAAGCGCATGCGCAGTAGCTTGAAAGGCTGATATTTAATGTATTTACAAAGATAATTTTTATAAAAGTAATTGGGAGATTTAGATTCAATGGAAAGTAATGTAAAATTGATTAATGCGCGAATGCCTATTATCAGTTTTATTATTTATTTTGTTTCTAAAACAATCGAAAGTTAAAATAAAAAAATAGAAATAACGATGAAAATTCCAGCAGTCAGAATGAGGAGAATATGCAATATAATGGAAGTCTTTACAAAATGCAGATGATGTGAATTTTTTGCAAATAATGTAAAAAAATGTGGAACTGTTTATCTACATAGCTATATATCTATCGATTTATCATTTATCTATTTTCTATCTACACACACACACACATACACACACACATATATATATATATATATATTGTTCACAGGAAATACTTCTGAAATCAAAGAATATTATATGATATTGATAAGATTTATTATATATATTGAAATGGTAAAAAAATGAGAGCAATGAGAGAGGCTTTGTTATATGCCCAAATTTTGAAGTGTCAAATTAGTAGCTGAAGAAAAATGAACAAGAGAAAGAAAGAGACTTTATTTATATGCTTTAGCTCTGAATGCCAAAATTTTACTGGTATAAAAATGAGAATTTCTGTTGTTAATGCTCCAAGTCTTTGAACAAACTAAATTCATTCCAATATAAAATAAGGAAAGATTTAATTAACCTATTTATTATAATGAAATATTAACAGTTATGAATATTAAAATCTGCAATAGAATAAACTGATCATGTGAAACTGTTGACTTTTATATATCCTATGAACTGTATAAAGCTAAAATCTATAATAGTATTAATTAATTTTATTTACTAGCACAGAAATTGTATGTAATTTAAACAGTAAGATTATTCATCCTAACATATGTACTGTTTCTGTACAACAATATCTTTTTGAGTATTGAGGAAACTCTCAACTAAGTCACAAGATGCAGACATTTGAAAAGATAGAGTTTCTTCAATACTCAACTAAACATCGTTGAGATATTATAAAAACAGTACAGTGCATGTGTTAGGGTGAAAAATGCAAATTACATACTATCTCTGTGTTAGTAAATAAAATAAAATATATAATTTCTAATGTTTCCGAATACATGTAGTAAATTTAAAGATTTCACAAGAGTTAATATGCAGAAAGAAAATAATGGAAGTAAAGTAAACAGAGAAACATCATACTGTTAAAATGATATGCTAGATTGGCCTATATAACTAGAAAGTAGGTTTAAAGATAAGAC
The DNA here is from genome assembly GCA_028023455.1 of Epiperipatus broadwayi. NCBI lineage: Eukaryota > Metazoa > Onychophora > Udeonychophora > Euonychophora > Peripatidae > Epiperipatus > Epiperipatus broadwayi. The sequence continues at coordinate 2,392,477 of JAQFVV010012561.1, read as the reverse complement.
AGTTGCTCTTAACTTTTCAAAATCTCTATCTTGTGTCTTAGTTTGAGAGTTGCCTCAATACTCAGCAAAATATTGTTGAAATATTATAAAAACAATACAGCTCCTGTGTTAGGATGAAAAATCCTTACTGTTTAAATTACATACTATCTCTGCACTTGTAAATAAGATTAAATATTACATAATTTGTAATAGTATTAATTGTACAACACCAAATCTGAAATAATGTAAATAAGCTACCTAAAATTAATAGTGCTGTACATGGTAAGTAAACCAAATCTGAAACGGAATGAATGAGCAAAAGGTACAGCAAGCTCTATTAATAAAATAATCAAAACCTATATTTGAATACTGTTTTAAAATTTATTAATGACATTTATATACTAAATAAATATCAATCCAATTGGATGCCAATGTTTTCTACACAATATAAATGTATTTGAAAGTGATAATAGATATATCAATTAATAGTTTATAATATTTATTTCTATTAATTCTTTTATTATTATGTGGTAAGTTTATACTGTATTAAAAAATGAAAGAAGTTATTAAACTTAATAATTATAAATATCAAATTTATTAAGCACAAGCAGATAACATTGTAATAATGTGAAAGGCTTAAAACTTTCGAAACCTGCGCTTTAAACATGCTTATATGACTGACAGAAATAATTTACGATGTTGTTTATACAAGCAATCATGCAAATAAAATTTATAATTTTTTTTTAAAAATACACAACTACTGATAACTCAATTTTGAATCCACCTGACTTCAACTCATCTTAAGAAAACTGATTAAAATTGCCATTTTTAAAAGGTTTTTTTATATTTTGAAAAAACATTTGCTTTTTCATAAATGTTTTTAAATTATTTTTCCGTTATTCAAACATCTCAATCGATTCATTTATCAACTATCTGCCATATCATTTATTATCTTAATCTTTATACAAAGCTGTTTACATAGTAGTCTCTTTTAAATTAATTTATACAAACGGGATTTAAAAAAATACATTTTAAAAATAGATAATCAAAACAACATAAAATACTTTTCTTTTTTCTAAAGTTAAAATTATTTAAAAAAATATAAAACCTTGAACTTTATTTTTAAGGAAACATAATTTCATAGTCATCTTGAATATTGTTTTTAAAACAATTATTTAACTATATCACATACATAACCGATTATACCCATATACGTGTTCATTGCAAATGGTTTTACGTCATTATTGTTTTAAAATTTTTTTAGCACAATTTTTCTATTTACATTTGTGATATGTAAATATAGGGGATTTGAACTCAGACTGAGTTCAAATTTCCTATATTTACAATTAAGCTCCAGATATATAAAGAATGCCTGCATTTCAAATATTTGTGATATGTATATATTACATATAGAAATTTTTGTTTAATATTTAAATGAAAAATGTAAAAGTTTTTAGATACTATAGATTTATTTTTAAAAACTTAATAATTAAATATAATTACTTATTGAAGATTAGTTAGATATAAAAAACTACTCTATTTAATTTTTCTTTTAAGGATTTTTAAATATCAGTTTTATCAATTAGTTATTAAAAACATTTAAGGTAAAAAAGATAATCTGTTATAAAAGTATGTATATATATTATAAGTTATTTATATAATCAAGCAACAAAACAATTTTTTAATACTTTTCGATGAACATTTCCTGCAACATTTTCTTTTTCAGTAATGAGCCAAAAATCTATTAATCTCATTACCCTAATTCAAATAAGATAATTTCAAACAACAAATTTTTTTTTGTTTGAAATCTATTTATACATTTGGTCAATTTTTGAGAAATACTAAATTATCTTCGTTTTAATATATATATATGTTAAGAGAATAAATACCAATATTTCAATTCTTTAAATTTTATAATGCTATCTCTAATCTATCATTTCACTACTCCTTTTTGTTATTTAAATTATATATTTTTCTATATTATTAAGTGTGTTCACACAATTTTATTTCAGATTTAATTCCAAAGTTTATGTTTCACAGCTACAAGATAAAACGTATTGTTTCTAAATATGACAATCTTGTTCCTAAATAGTGGGATTAATTTTAAATACATACAATAGTCCAATTTTTCATTTCCGTTTCTACGCATTATCAATATAACTTAAATCTGGTTGTGTGTATATATGTATATAACATACTAAAACTAGCACTGTTAATATCCATCTCACTAATATTAAATATTAGACATCAATTACATAAAAACGTTTTTTTTTCTATAAGTTTTTATTTATTTATTATTAAACTTTACTTTATATAATCAATAAATCTTTTTTTATTTTCTTCACTACTTCATATCTATTCATGAACATAATTTAAATTTAAAAGTTAAAACTGAGCAAGTTTTTTCTAGCATAAAAGCAATTTAAATTTTATTTAAAAATAAATTTATGTTTGTGTATATTTTAACAAAGAATGAAAAAATAAAATCAAATAGTTAAGAGAAGGCAGATTAAAAACATATTTCTCTTTATAAAAATCTGCGAACAATATTTTAGGTTGAGAGATAAAGATGAAAAATTGTTATTTCTGTTTTATAGAGAAATTAGTAAAAAAAAAAGTGTATAAAGCTTAAAAATAATAACAATATTCACAAATGAGAATCTAAATAATATGAATGTTTAAAAGTAAATTTAGAATGGGGGTAAGAGTATTTGACACGTTATTTTTGAAAAAATGAAAAACTGATGCCAGAAAGAAGCAACAGATAAAATATAGCAGAATATCTGGGAAAAGTTTATAAAGATGTTGAATAAAGAAATAAACACAAGCAATCAAAGATAATTAATTAAGACAAAATAAAAATTGAATTAAAAAAAATGTAAAATCATCTTTTAAACTTTTTTTTTGAACATCTCAGCAGTGGGTTAAAAAAAAAAAAGAGAATAAAAATGCCTTGGCTTATTAATTATTTGGTGAATAAAAAGATAAAAAAAAAAAAGAAAGAGAAAAAATATAAATTTTGTAGAGGCTGGAATATATATATATAAAGTTTAACAAATTGTATTGAGATGTAAGATAAAAGTTAGAATTATGTCATAATAAATTAAACCAGTCTAAATTTAAAAAAATCACGTTATGAAAAATAAAGCAATAATTAATTATAAAAGCAGTATATTATTATAAAAAAATAGATGTCTTAAAGATGAGAGGAATATATAAGTATTTATGTAATAGAGATAATCAGTATGAATATATTAATTGAAAAGGAAAGCCATGTAGAAACAATGAAATAGGTTAAGCAATAATAAAGAAGAAGTGTAAATGTTTTTAATTGAAAAAATAACTGGGAAAGGATATTTTTATGATAAATAGCTTAATCTATCATATGGCCAATATGTTATCAAGTCTATAAAAGATTGGTTTGTTTTTATTTGAAAAGCAATTTTGAACTAGGAAAGTTAAAGAGATAAGAAATGTAATTGAAGTGATTAAAAATATTATATGTATTGAAATTAATGTTTTCATGAATAAAAGATATTTTATGATGTTTTGGGAAATAATATTGTTTAATACAATAATATTTTAATAAGATAACACTGATCCTCAATGGGGTAAAAAAATTTGTTGAATGGTTATAATAGATAGAATTGCTTTGTATCGTTATTGTGTATATATAAAGATTAAATTTACAATGTAACTATTACTATTAATAATTGATATCCCATTTAGTTGCAACATAAAACAATAGATTAAAAAATAGGTTGGATTTTATTGCACTTCACTTATATATTGTTATATACTGCAGCCAGAGAACATATCATTTATTATTAGTAATAGTTATTTTGGAAAATTATGTTGAACTTTACAAATATATTTAGCACTTATAATTGATTACTATGTTATCATTTGAACATTTGTTAATAAAATTTAGAAATAGGAGAAATTACTATTTTGTTAATTAGAAGCTTCGATTGATTTTAAACACATTATTTGCAATGTAATTTGCAATATAATTCTCTATTGATTTTAAACACAACATCAAATAAATTTTACAAGTTTTTTGGAGTAATGAATAATAATAATAATATAACTACCAATTGATGTGACAAATAGAATGAAAAAGTATAATGACTGGTTATAAGAATATAAAGCAACTTCTTCAGAATCAAATCAAACACATTCCACTTGAAATGAATCTCCATACTTGATTATTGACTAAGAATTCATTTTTTCTTAATAAATGGCATTAAATATACTTAACATGAATATTTTAAAAATATATCTTACCAGTCTGATGTCATTAAATTCTATTTTCAAATTATTTAATCTCATAACATACAAATAATAATGACTATATTACTTCTATCTAGATTCTAATAAGCACATTTATATAAATAATGATAATCCTAGGCCTATCTCAGTTTCAGTCTATCTTTGCTACATTCAGTTAGAAAGAAATATCAGCTAATTATATTGATGAAGTAAAATTTGGATGTAAAACTAAATGTTTGGATTATGAAAATTCAGAGTGTATTTTTATAATAAAAACACAGAATAAAAAAAATAGGTCAGACATACATCTGTTTTAAAATGCAAATTCTTTAAATAAACAACGAATTCTATTGATTAAAAAGTAAATAATATACAAGTGATGAAATAATTCTATAATTTCAATTTTCTGTAATAGAGCGTACACATTAATTTATTCAAACTTTAAATAACAAAACCAATGCCAGTAGTGATCATAATCTAATTAAAATGATTTGAACTCAGGATTTTTTAGTATATTTATTCTCTATTTCATCTCAAACAACTGGCACATATGACCACACACCTCTGAAAAACATACACAATCCCCAATATTTATATTTTATGCAGAATCAACACTCATCAGTTGGGCCAGATCATAATCTCCCATGCATATATACAATCAGTGCTTGGTTTATATTAAGATATAAATTCTTTAAACTTTATTGGGCAGGCTTCAATATTCTCACCTCTCCAACAATTCAATCATCCATTTCACTGACAAATCAATGTTAAAAGCATTTGGTTGATTTGATATTGTAGTCATACCCATGTAAACATTATGCCAATCTAATTTCTCATATTATCAGCCCATTGCAAATCTAATGTAACCTATTTCCAAGGCAACATGTAGTTAACCTATTCATTCAGTGAAATGAATTTTTACTATAGTAAATAGAGGGATTTGAACTTAGAATTCTTAGTCTATATTCATCCTCCACTCCATCTCAAACAATACCATAACACATGTAAAAAAGATAAATGATCCCCAATGTATATATTTTGTGCAGAGCCAGCACTCATCAATTGAACCAGATCATAATCTTCCACACATATATCCAATTGGTGCTCAGATTATATTAAGATAACAATTTCTCAAACTTTAATGGAAAGGCTTTAATATCCTCACCCTTCCAACTATTCAATTTTCCATTTCATTGAAAAACTAATGATGGAATTTACAAAACCCTTATTGGATTTAATATTGTAGTCATACCCATGCAAACATTACATCAATATAATCCCTCATATTATCAGACCATTACATACCAATATATATTAATAAGAGCAGGATGGGCTGAACTTACTAAGATATAATCTATTTGTTAAGCAATATGTAACTCTAAGGCGGTATGTAACTTTCTTATACTGAATGCTTATTATATGTAAGTAGGGGTATTTGAAGTCAAAATTTTCAGTCTATTTATTCTCCACATCATCTCAAGCAACCAGTACACATGACCACATACTTTCAAAAAGATACATGATCTCCAATATAAGTATTTCATGAAGAACCACCACTCATCAGTTGGTCCAGATCATAATCTCCCATATATATATATATATATATATATATATATATATATATATATATGATATATATATATATATATATATATATATTGTGCCCTTTTCTATAGGTCAGTAATAATTCATAACAGTCAATTACTAAAAATTTTAAATTTAGAATATGTTCTTTTAATACATTAATTATAGTTTGTCGATTATATTTTTAAAGTACAATTTAAAGCTAAAGAAAATACGTAGTAAATAAAATCATTTAAAAAATAGTTAAGTAAAGTTTTAAATATTGTTTCATATGGTTGTAAAAGCTGGCCATATTAAATAATACAGCTATAAATATTAAAAGTATATTTTAATAAATTCGATTTTAATAGTTTAAGACTGATAAGTTAATAAATACAGTGTTTAAATTTATAATCATATTTAATAAACAAAAATTAATATAGTATATTTTTAAAATAAACTTTATGATGGTGAGAATTATATTTAATTCTATATTTTCTAAATTGTTCTTCCAAATTTTTTATAATTATTTTATATTATATAATAAGTGTATCAATTTTATAAATCTAGGCAGAGAAATAGATTGAAAATCGTCTGTCAAAGTTATAATCATGTGACTTTTAATGTATACTCTCACACACACTCTTTGTTTGAATTAATAACAAAGTTTAAAATATTTTAAAAGTTATATTATAGAATTGGATAGAATTATTGCCTATCATAAAAGTAAATAGTATTAAACATTAAGTTAACTATCGTGTAACATGTTTAAATAATGTAATAAAGATGAATACATTCATAATATAAAAATTAAATATTTTATTTAAATAAAAATAGATAAGTTAAATATTAAGAAATGGAATAAGTTATTAAATGTTATTTTAAAAGTTATTTTAAATGTTTAAACAGTTTTAATAAAATAATAATTTATTTAAAAGTAATATTTTAAATAATATTTTAAGTTCATTACATCATAATTTTTTTTATTTTCAAATATAATTCTACTATAAACTAAAAATATGTAAATTTGTTCTCAAGCTAAAGTAAGAATTAACCAATAGGAATAGGTATTCTTACAGACTATAAATATCGTCGTAACTAAGTTATTGGGAGAGATTAATAATGTATTGAAACTGGAGAAAGGTAAATTATAACTATCAAAAGATAGTATTTTAAAATTTTTTATTTTAGTCAATTTTTTTTAGTACTTTCTCATAATTTATTTGCAAAAATTAATTAATATTTTAAAAGTAACTTGCAAAAAAGAGAGTGTAAACTAAAAAAAAATATTTTAATAATTTCGTTTAACATGCTTTGTTAAATTTTTAAAGTTCCTTTATCAGTCGTATTTTATCTAAAAGTTTAACTTAAACTACGCAATAAAAATGGATATACTATGAAATAAAATGGATATAAATTGTAATACTGAAAAAATATTTGAAATATTTATTGATACAGCTTTATTTAGGCATAACTGGAGAACTTTTTTTGGTACATAAAAAAAACCACAGCACGGACATCATACGGAGTCTAATGAAAAATTGGAGACGCATTATTATTTATAAGCCTATCCAAGATTTATTTTAAATGGTAATAAGATAGTTATATATTGCATGAATTATTTTATATAGTATGATATTCAAAGGAATAAAATGTTATATCCTTTCTGAAGGTAACATTTTTTAAAAATATTTTTCAAGAATTAAATAAAGAACCCAGGAAAATATGTTACAGAAGCGTTTTGGTATTAAAATATCCGTTCTTCGAATTATTTAAAATGTACTTGGAAAAGATTTGTTCAAAAGTACTTGAAGTTTTTTATTTTAAAAGAGATTTATAAAAAATACCAAACGAAAGTTTAAATGTATCAAGAAGGAAACATAGATAAAAAGTGAACACATAGATGAATAAAAAGATGGATCCATGGAAATACAAATAGTACTTAAAAGTTTATCGAATATTTTAAAGTTAAATTAGATGGATTGATGCATCGGATACGCAGAGAATATTGGTAGAGAAGACTAAGAGGCTTCATGGGATTAATTAATATTATGATTTAATAATTATCATCCTAAAAACTAAAACCAAGGATTATTTTCTAAATTTTACTAAATGGATTAATAATTATTTTTATTTTAAACTTTAACGCACTTGGAGAACATTTTTGGAAAACTCTAGAGAAAATAATAAGCATTTTGGATTTATCAGGAACTATCGTCAAGAAAATATGTAACTATAGTTTTGATTCTTTTTATTTTGTTAACCTAGTTTAAATCTAAATTTTTATATAAGATTAGGAAAAACATAAAAACATTAATTTATTAATATTAAAATTTTATAATATAATAATCTAATAATTTAGCTAAAAATATTTTAATATAAAGTGTATGGGTGTGATTTTTTTTTTTATATCTGCAATGCTCAAGTGGATAAAGAAAAAGCCTACTGAACACGATGACTAGATAAAGGTTATTGGTAATAATAATAACTATTGATAATTTATAATGTATATTTTTTTGTTTTCTTTAGATCATCCATAAATTGGAAGAATGAAGTGTAAAAGTTTTTTTTTTTTTTACTTATATGTACCGCATTTTATACAACATTTTAAAAAACATTATGAGATAGGATTGATTTGAAAATATGCATACGACAATTTTTTTTGATTTTTTTTTTATTAGTAATATAATCCAACATAACAAATAATTATGTGATTCTTTTAAAATTTTTATGTTATGGGATATTCAAATTTTGTCTAAGTAGATTGTATATGATTAGACATATAGAATAATGTAGCAAGCAAACTCTTCTTGTGGAACAGCTAGATTGTTTAACTATTAATGAATTTTATTTATTGTTTTGTAAATGCAGATAGTTATTTATCGATGTAAGATGTAGAAAAATCTTGAGAAATAATGTTGAGATAGTGGCTTGGAAGTACTTAGTGAACAGGAAACCAAGATGATGTATTTTTTAAAAATAGGATATGATAAGGAATGGGAATAATATTTAGTCTTTATGTGAATATCAGCATAGTTAACAAAGCCCTATGACTGATACACATTTTATTTGGACAGTGTTTATATTTCTTTAAATATTTGATGTTCTAATAAAGCTGAAGAAATAGCTTTAACATCATCCCTGTATTAGAGGATATTAGGCAGGTAAATGTCCTACCTCTTCGCACTGTGCCATGATTTTGAGATATGTTAAGAGTAATACTCTAGCTTTCTTCCTTAATCCTATGCATCTGTTTTCGCTATCTTTATTTCATGTAACTGCATCGTTTAGTAAGATATTTTAAAAGAAATAATAAATAATTTAGAACTAAGGTTATGCTATCGTTTTTGGATAAGATTAGTTTATTTGCTTATAAGGAGCAGAATATTATAACTTAAAATTGAAGATCCAAAGTATCCTAAGGAAAGAAAAGAATCATAGAATATATTTTGAATTTTATTTCGGAAATGAAATATAAACTTTTTTAAAATAAAGTATCTAAACAAAGATATTTTCTTTAAAGTGATAATAATTTTAAATGCTTTAGTATTATTATTTTTTTTTAAAGAGAAAATAAGCATTGCATATTTTTAAAATACAATAGTACAAAGTAAATTATGTAAACAATATGCATAGTATATTTTTGTTTATTGATTAACAGACATGTATTGATGATTACACTTATATCATACTAAAGTAGGGCTTAAAGAAGAATATATTATGATTAGTAAACATTGTGTGATAAATACTAAAATCTAGTACTGAATTTTGGATAATATTTTGTGTAACATCTTTGACTTTGCAAGATGAAATTTTTTTTTAATATTTTGAGAAATCCATACTCATTATAAAATTTTGTTTTCTATAGAATGTTTTTCTAGGTATGAATTTTTTAAAATAAGATAGTTTAATAATATTAAGGATAAAATGCTGTTGCTAATAAAGTAGATAAATATACTTGTAATAAGTTAACCATAATGAGAAACCAAATAATAACATTTTTTTTAAAATTTTGTCCTAAATCTAAATAAAGACATGATTGAAATATAAATTATTTTTTTTATAACCCAGTAGATCAAACTGTAAAGTAAAAAAGGTTAAGGATATCCACTGTAAATAATGTAAATAAATTGTTATTTATTTGTTGTTAGTAATAAACTTTGTTAAATTTTGTTATTTAAAAAATTTTGTGTCCGAGTTATTTATTTCTCCACATCGCTGCATGAAAACAAGATATATGCATAATAATTGAAACAAATATATAATTTTGAAAAAAAAAAAGATAAATAGAGAATTATTTTAAGAATTTTAAATATTTTATTGGTATTCATTATAATTAAATAATCATAATCTTACATTATTTTATTGGTCATAAATCAGTTATCACAATATTATATTAAATTATATGCTATCAGTTGCCACACATATTTTGTTTGTCAGATTATTAAAATGCTACCACGTATTTATTATATCATTACATGAAGATATAAGATCATATTATATTATTTCATTATTTTATTATGGTAATAAAATTATAGTAAAAAAAAAAGATATACAGAATTAGTTAAACAATGAAGAATATTATTACTGTTATTTATTATTATTAGTTTCAGTGTAGTAGATTATGACATAAAATCCCTTCTCATATTTTACTACCGTATTTTTAAATTAACTTAGAATAAACTTTATGAACCTGAGATTATTTTATTGAGCTAGATTATTATTAAATAGAAGATTAAGATTTAATTATTAGTTTAATCTTAGTGAGTAGAAGTTATTAAAGTCGTAAGAATACTATGAGTTTGTTATTTGAAATAGTAATAAAGGGGGGGATAGTGTTCTTATGCCATTGAGGTAGTATCCTGTAGGATATTGGCTCAATGTAATCTATCTTGTCACCTGTATTTTCACTTCAAGTCTCATGAAAATATTAAATATTTATTTAATTTATTTTTATAAACTGAACCTTATTCGTATTTTAAATTTGAGCTAGTGAAATATTTTAATTTTAATGCTGAATATTTTAGTTATTAATTATTAACTGAGATAGAACCCATTTTATTTTATATCATATATTATCTGGAAGTGAAGATGCACGAGGGCAAGGTCAGAATATATATATATATATATATATATATATATGCAATCATAATTTATATTATTAGCTGGCCCAACTGACGAGTGCTCTTCCTGTATAAAATATGCACAGTGGAGCTTTTTTCACATGTATGGTCATGTATATTGATTGCTTGAGATGGAATAGAGAATGAATGGAATAAAAAATTCTGTGTCAAATCTCTCTATTTACATATATGAAACATTCAGTATAAGCAAGTTACTTACTGCATTAAAATTACATATTGCTTAGTAAATAGATTACCCGTTCTTCCTCTATTAATATATATGAATATATAATTGATAATATGAGAAGTTACATTGATGTAATGTCTACATGGGTATGACCACAATATTAAATCCATTAAGGGCTTTGAGTGTTCCATCATTGGTTTTTCAATGAATTGGACAGATGAATAGTTGGAAGGGTGAGAAGATTGAAGCCTGTCCATTAAAGTTTGAGGAATTGCTATCTTAATATAAATGGAATACTATATATATATAAAGAACCTGCTAATAGCTCTAAACGAGCTTATTTTTTAGTTTGTTTAGAGCTATTAGCATGCTCTTTATATATTACATATTGGTAATGCAAGCTATATAGGTCATGTGACATGTGACTGATATGGATGATTATGATTTGATCTAACTGATGAGTGCTGGTTTTACATGAAATACATATACTGAGAATCATGTATTTTTTTATATGTGTGTGGTCATGGGTATTGGTTGCTTGAGATGGGGTGGAGAATAAATAAACTGAAAAATTCTGAGTTTAAACCCATCTACTAACATATATGAAACATTCAGTATAAGTAAATTAAATACTGCCTTAAAATAATCATAATCTAGTAAAAATTACATTATTTTTTTCAAAGTTTAAATAAATAAATAAATTTATAGCTGTGCACACAAATGAGTTGTTAATTAAAAGAGATATTAAGTTAATATTAAAGTCTCTCTCTCACACATGTATGTTTCAACATTCAATTTTTGTTCTCAGTTTTCTCATCTTTATAAAAAAATACAAGTAATAAAAAAACATAATAATAATAATAATAATAATAATAATAATAATAATAATAATAATAATAATAATAATAATAATAATAATAATAATAATAATAATAATAATAATAATAAATTATTTTACACTCAGCTGCTTACTATATATATACAATTTTAATGCACAAATCAGCGCATAACAGCAGAGCTTCTTCAAATTAAATCATAATTTATTATAAACTTAATATAAATTATAATACATAATAAATAATGCCCGAGCGCTTTCAAGAGAACTTAGCTCTCATAATCATGGTAACAAAGAGTAAGGTAACAAGGTTGCTATGTGTAAATATATGCAGATATATGTAAATTAATTGAACTATATGCGTAAATCTAATTAACCCATTTCTTAGAATTTATATTAAGTTTATAATAAATTGTGATTTAATTTGAAGAAGCTCTGCTGTTATGCGCTGATTTGTGCATTTAATAATAATAATAATAATATTTTTTCTAATACATTGATCATTATTTTTTGTAACAGTGCAAATATAAATTTACATTAAAATACAGAATTATTTTTTAAAAATAATATATCAGTATGCTGAACTTTTCTTCTTGTTGAGTACAATATTTTCAGTTTTTAGTATTCTTTTTTACTAATTAGAATCTTGTTAAAAAATTCATTGGACTATTAAGATTTTATGCAGAATCGGCAACTACTGAAATGCTTATTTAAAAAAATTCACATTTTTGTTCTTGTAATTTAGGCTGTAGTATTTCTTAAATATTCCATATTAAGCTTCTTTATATTTTAATTCTTCCTTTTTTTATAGGATTTTTAAATGCATTTTTTTTAGCTTTTATTATTTTTTCTCTAATGAAAACTGATAGGTAGCTAGTTTGAATATCAGAAGTGGATACATTTTTCTTTTTAAATAAATCCTGTAGCAAGTGACTTCTCAACACATTCTTTTAAATAAAAAAGTTATAATAAAGTCCGTTATCCAATTGAACATTTATTTATGGTTTGCATGGCTTTTCTTTTGATAATTTTGTTTTTTAAAAAGGCAGATAATCTTTCTACACATGGTAATTTTATAGATAATTCCTTTCTAGAAAAATAGTAGTAGAATACTTGTTTTACGAACACACCATTTTTTATACATTTTGTCTTAATTAGCACTACATTTGAAATATTATTAATGCTAATAGTAAAATGGTATAAACCAGAATGTTTCAAAATTAAAGATTTTAAGAATGAGTAATTTTTTCAAAGTTACTATTTTATTTTTAGATACTTCTTTTAAGATCCCTCTTTTTTATACTAAAAAATGGAATGGTATAAAATATATGGTCTTCCTAAAAAATTCTGATATCTCAATCAATTATAACTCGATTGTTTTATATATATATAATACTTGAAACTTGATGTGTCTATTAATATTTTAGAGAAAATTATGTTTTATAAAAAATAATAAAATATGTCTTTGAAATAACAGATTTTTTATAAATCCAATTGAATAGAACAAAGATAAAATTAGTGTAATTGTTTTATAAACCAATTGGAGATTTGTATACAAGTCATTCAAAGTTGTGCATGCATATTTATAACTCATTATCTACTACCCACAAATCATGAAAGAATATCCATATTGTTAAGTAACTAAAAGGTACTAAATAAATTATAAAGGAAATAAGTATTAATTTTTGGTTAATATAAAGTGGTAGTGCACTCAGATATCATCAGTTTCACATATGGGAGATAGTGGAATTGGGGTCATTATAAATCTTTTTTTGATATGGACCTAAGCAATGGTACCATGATCCTGTTAAATCCAGCAATGACATTTTTTTATATGATGACAATAATATTTTGATTATCTTCTGAGAACTGAGGTAACAGCTTTTAATGACATATCCATTTTATTTAATTTAGATTTGAAAAAAATATCCAATGTAAAAGACAAAACAGGCCTGTAATCTTAAAAATAAAAAGGCTTCAAGTCCTGATAAAATACCTTAAAAAGTTTTAAAATATGCTGATGATATGCTAGCTTTAAGAATACCTGTATCCATGAAATTGTGCCATTAAAATTTGTTCTAATTTTTAAAACCAAAAATATACAAGAGTGTGGTAATTATCATAGAATATCATTATTATCCATTATAGCAAAAGTACTTTCAATAATTTTTTTGAATACATTGCTTCCAGTTATAAATAAATGGTTAATAGAGACTCAATGTGATTTTAGGAAATTTGTTGGCAGGTAAATGCAAAAACAGTGCCAGGTATAAAGAAGTGGTTTATAGAATGCTTTTATTTATTTGGTTAAAGCATTTAATTAAGTTACTAGGAGATCTATGGTATTGTTTAAAATTAGTTTATTGCGCATCAAATTTATTTATATTATAGAACTTCTACATTATGGATTGAGAGGAAGTATTATTACTACAGGTGCAAAATCTGAGGCTTTTGAAATAAAAACTGGTATTAAACTTGCTCCAACATTATTTCCAATTTTTATGGCAGCAGTTTTTGTAATTGTTTATAGGCAGCTTAATCAAACAGGAATTAAGATATAATACAGATGTGATGCTGGATTTCTTCGTAGATTCTAGATTTGGAGTATTCTGGTGATTATGCTATTTTTGCTACCTCAAAAGTAGATATACAAAATGTTTTAACTTTTGAATACAATGTATAAAGACTTTAGTTTATTAATTAATGTTTAAAAAATGCCAAGTTCTTTATCAACCGGTGACTGAATGAAAATAACCAGCAACATTAAGCTTTGGATAGTTATCACCTTGGAAATATAAATCTATTTAAATACCTTGATGGTTGTATAAATAGAAAAGTAAATTTAGAAGTTGTGATTAAACCACAGACTCTAATGTGTTGATACCGGTAATTGCAAGAAAATAATTACTGCAACTAAGTTTGCTTTATATAGAGCTTCTATTTTACCGAATTTATTGATGGAAGTAAAATTTGGACATTCTATGATACAATATAAAATCATTAGAAAGATTTCATTTAAGGATGTTTTATAAAATTTTAAAAATATAAGGCAAGATCATAAAGGCAGTAAATATTTCCTTCAGCCTACTGGATGTGATACTAGTAATTCCATTATTGTAACATCCCACATCTGTTGAATTGGATATATAATATGAATAAACAATGAGAAACTTTCTAAAAGGATCATTTTTGATGAATTTGAGCATATTTGTGGATCATAGATTGGTTTGTGTAGACATTGTAAAATTGTTTTTAGAGTAGTTTTTTTTTCTTTTGAGTTGAAATGGACATACATATTTATTACTGGTTGTTTTTATTATTGTGATTAGTAAGATAATATATATACCTTGAATAGTTTCTTTTTTTTATTTAATAAAAAAGGCAACTACATCATTTCCTTGACAAAAATGTAGCCTGAAACAATATACAGAAACAAATTATATTTCTTATGATTTACAAATACAAATTAAAAATAAATAATGAATCACTGCTAATTTAGATTTATTGATTTTAATAGAAAAACCAAATGATGATTTCTTATTAATTTTAGACTAGCATTGTTAAAGGTAAAAGTTGTAAATTATTTTAAATAATTGTTTAACTTTTAGTATTAACAAGAACACCATAATTTTTGATCTCTGTCAATTCATTGTAGGATGAAGGTTATTCTAAGTTTATTATAGTTTCTTTTGTTAACAGCTTCTCTTCTTCACATTACTTCCAAAAACCTCTTATAACATCTAATCAGCTCAAATGTGGACTTCTTTCAAGTGTTTTGTAATATTCCAATTTAAGTTTTATCTATTAATTTACTATCATCTCCCCAAGATGTCCAGCCCATATTAATTTTAGTTATTCCAATGGTACCTGTTTATTCTCTCACCTATGCATTTTTCTTTTAATCCTTCTTATTACTCCTGTATATTTCTTTCTGCATTTTCCTGTGTTGTCTGGAATTTCTGAATTGCTCTTCTGGTACATATTCAAGTTTTGTATTATTGTGCTAAAACTTTTAAACATATTATGAAAACCTTCTATTTAAACACATAAATATAAATATATATTTTTTGATTGTTACTTTATATAAAAGCATCAATCAAAGCTCAATTCTATGTATGTTTCCATCTGTATTAATTTGATCAAGTTATTTGTAGTTAATGATTTCTTCCAATTTACTATTATCAAGTACTATTTTCTCCTGATGTAAAAAACCATTAAACATTAGTTTGGTCTGTTTTATAGCACTTATCTTTTATAAATATTTTTTCTGACTTATAAAAAGGAAGGAGAACCACAACTGTACAGTCAGGTTTAATTCAATTCCAACCTATATAAATGTCAGAGACTCTTAATAACAATATCTCTACAATCATAATGATGAAAACATCCTATAGCTCAGCTCAGTGTGTAATTAGTTATAATAAAATTTACTACAGAGATACACATTAAAATAAAAGGGAATTTAAACTAGTGATAAATTTCATATTATTATAATGTAGACAAAAATTAAGAAGAGGAGAAACCTCACTCATTCTTATACACTACTTTTCAAATCAAGCAACCTTCCCAGTATTAAAATGCATTCCTCAATTAATATAAGTATTTACATGAGATATAGAATCTTATAATGAATTTCTTTTATTATATCTTTTTGAAATATTTTAATAAACAAATATTAATCACCAAACTATTTTATTGCCATGATTTGATCCAACATACTCTTCTAGAGTAAAGGTCAATGTACTTTTCTTATAGTACAATGAACTATAATTGGTTTCTTGATGCTATACTATTGACTTTTGCTATAATAAAATTAATATGAATAATCATGAAATAATATATAACAATCTCAGGGTTCTTTCTTTACTATAATCATCATATCATGTTGTTGAATAAATGAATGACATCCTAGTAGACTAAAAGAGATATACACTTCTCTTATAAGCTAATGCATACTAATATAATATAATAACAACAACAACAATAAATTAAAAAAATGTTTAATCTAACTAATAATTGCATTAAAAAACTATAAATTTGAAAAATTCCAAGACTTTAATTCAGAATGACATTCAAGTATCTAGAAAGAAAGGGTACCTTTTTATATCATTCTAATACTCATCAGCAACACAATTTACAATGAATTTCAAAAATAATATACTCTTTGTTTGGGAATAATAAATAATATGCAGTCTGAAATGTATAATGAATTCAAAATAAAATCCAGTAAATATATGACCCTTTCAAATGCAACTCCATGCAACTTTTTCATTTTTAAGTTTGAATCTGTGTTTTACAAAATTGATAATCTGATTTAACAAGCTTTCTGTAACATAGTTAAAAATTCAGGACTCAAGAAATCATATATAGAAAACAAAGATTAAATTCTAATAATAATAAATACATTTATTGACATTTAACATCGAATTTAAATTTGACAAAATTTATTTACATCTTTTTGCTAAAAAAAAGTCATCTACAAACATAGACACTGTTTTATTGTACAAGATGCAATAAAAATAATTGATAAAATAATCGCCTCCACACGTGCAAAAATCCTCAATTATTTATACAAACATTTGGATGATTTATTTTATGACACATTCATTTTAAAGTAAGACTACTTCACTATTTTACTAACTTACTTTTAACATATTTTTCAGGCTATGCTATTTTTATAAAATAATCATTTACTAAACAGGTTTCAAAATATAATATAACAAAAATATATCTAAGATACATTTTTGTGTCCAGTAAGCTACTAGAGCTTATCACATTAACTTATAATATTCTATTGATAGCATTTACAAAACACACTAAAATGAAAAAAAAAATTAAATCGTAACTTACAGATGGCTGAATTTTTACCAGCAAAGTATTATGATAATATTAATTGCCATACAAACACAAACAAGAAAATTACTGTTTTGCATTATTTACTTAACAATAAAAATATGAGAAAACACTTCAGAAACCATGCACACAACATAATAGATTTTGCCCATGTTCACATAATAAATTATTTAACTCTTTGTCTTATCAATTCATTGGCAGCTAACTACTTCTGGTTGGTGATAATGATAATATTGCCTGTGTGCATCTTCTATTATGCTTTTCACACAAATAAACATTAAATTGCTTACATATTTGTTGGTATGCTTGCTCTTTCAGCTGAACTCTTCTTTCTTATTCCAAGAATCCTCAACGAGAAGACACTAATATTTAATTTCAATTTTTATTCTAAATTTAAAAGTGTTAATTTTTTAAAACTTTTATTATTTATATAAAAATATCACCTTATGTTTTCATTTGTATTAATAATCTGATAAGTTATTCATAATTAATAACTTTTACAATTCATTATTATCAGTTATTATTTTTTCCTAATGTGAAAAACTATTAAACATTAATTTGGTCTTTTTTTAGCATTTATTTTTAGAAATATTTTTCTTGTAACATTTTCTGTTGCTCTGAGGCATTATTTGCATATTCCTAATATCTGAAAAATCTAGATGACTTAAATAATTTTCATTTATTTTTATTTCCTTAGCTTGCTATTCATTTTACTCCTCATAATATTTATCTTCAAATTCTGTGAAAAGTTTAAAATATATGGAATCAACCTGTCATATATTCTTTTAAATGTTATGCTTCTTAGTATCACCATGTAATCTAATCATTACTGTTGTATTTTGATAAATGTTATATATATATATATATATATATATATATATATATATATATATATATATATATATATATATATATTCCTAGAATAAAAACTACAAAATTTAAAAATGTGTTAAAATTAAAGATTAAAATTTTTGTTTGTATATTCCATTACTTAATATATATATATATATATATATAATGTAATGGTACATAAATGAATGAAGAGGTGCCAGATCAATGGTATATAATGATGTGAGGTGCAGAAAAGAGACAGGAAATACTAACAGTGATGTGATATGGTATGTAAAGAGTATATTTTATTGCACTTAGATCATATTTAATCTAACTAAATATTTAATACATTAACAATACTTGAAATGATATTTAGCCTAAAATAGTAATTATTAACATTATAAAGATACATACAAAATATATCTTATTATACGTTGAATAAACATTTTATAATAGTATATTAAATCTGCTATGTATTATATAAGTGTATATTTTCGTAATGTGTTTGTGTTATATGCATGCTATCAAGAATACAGTTATGCCCCAAGGCTAAATTAGATATTCCGTAAAAACTATATTATTCCTTCTCCACTCATTATTCACAATAGAGTACTATCTCAGGGTTATAATCTATGTACATGAGGCAAATTAATTTAATTTCTTTTATTTCTAAGCAAAAATGTCTTATTAACTAAATGAAGAAAAAAATACAAAGTCAGAGTGCGTGAAAATTTATAATATTTAAGAAATAGCGCATTAGCATTATCGGAGAATTGCGTTTGAATAATTTCAAAGTCAGATTTTAGTAAATTAATTAAACAAATATATTTATTTACAAAATCAAGACAAAAAAAATAGAATTAATAATTCACACTCAGAGAGAAAAAAATTATGATTAAGCTCTCTGAGTTGTTTTCTAATTAAATTAAGTTGAACCATTTATATGTTTAGTTGAAATTTGTTGAATGCCTTATTGATATTTCATACTTGAAATAAAATCTAAAAGTAATAAAGTGACTAAGAACAAGCATATATGTATGTGTGAAGTAAAATATGATGTATAAAAATAGCATTGACGTGTTTATGAATAAATCTAGTAAAATCAGAAAGATTGACTCGAGCATTACATTTGCTTATGTTTGACTAAATCTATAACTTATCTTTATTTTCACTAATACAATAAATTAATAGGCATGTTTGAAAATTTTTTATAGAGTAATTAGTCATCAGTCTTTACAAAATATCCTAAACAGTTTCTGTATAAATAAATAAATAAATATATTCACAAATAAGTAAACAAACCTCAAGGCAGTTGGAGTTAATGGCAGTGCCTTAACTCAGTTTCATTCTCATTTGCAGTTTAAAAAGCATATACATAATTCCTTATTTAACGATTACTATATAATTACAACATTAAAATACCTAAGGGACTTTTTGCCTTATTTACTGTGGAATTTCTTTATCATTAGGGTTTATTAAAGAAAAGCCACTTATTTAAGTAATTGTAAGACTGAACATTTTATTTCTTACATACTAAATATCTAATAACATAAAGTAATACCCTACAAACTAAAAGTTAGTAAGAAACAATAATAATAATGATGGCTAAACAATCAGACTTATCAAGTGACTTTTTTATGCAATCATATATCATAGATATACACAATTTAATTTCATTTTAAATGAATATATTACTTATCAAAACATATTAATAAACATTAATAATTTCTAAAAGTTAATACAAACAGCAAGTTGTTTTTTTAATTAAAATAATTATATAATAAAATACCTTTGATTAATCTGAATAACTTCATTTTGATTTTTCAGAGCTAAGAAAATATTTCCTCTTCTGATCACAAAGTTGAAGCAAGTACACAAAAACTGGTTGTATCATGAAGTTTTCTGTTGAATAAGTTATATATACATCCTTATTTATATATTTGTTCTTTTTTTGCATGGTTACAGTGAGATTTTATTATTTGTAAGTAATAATTTTGCAATAATGATTAGATTTTACAATTTAAATAGATTATCCCTAACAAAAAAATGAAATGAAGGGTATTTACACTAACTTATTTATCTCTGTGACTTTCTCTTTATTCAATATATGCAGACCTCTGCAAGGAAACAACTTTTATTGGATTTCTTGAAAAAATTACAGGTATAATAAATATATTTTCTGATATTTTGAACTAATGAATTGTTATAAGTAAGTCTTATAA
Source organism: Epiperipatus broadwayi (assembly GCA_028023455.1). Classification (NCBI taxonomy): domain Eukaryota; kingdom Metazoa; phylum Onychophora; class Udeonychophora; order Euonychophora; family Peripatidae; genus Epiperipatus; species Epiperipatus broadwayi. Next base: position 2,371,612 of record JAQFVV010012561.1, on the reverse strand, counting down.
AAATATAATAAACCTGTTAAGAAATATAAAAATAATTTAAAAAAAGATTAAAAATCTTTTCTTTTTTTAAAAATATATTGAGTATATTTTTTCAGTTTTATTAGATTCTTTAATATTTTATCTTTCTGATAATATAAAGAAGATGATTTTTTCATAGTGATAATTGTTATCTTAAAAATTATGTCATACATTAATTCTTCAAAAGTGAACAGGTTAAATATTAATGATTAGTTATCCCTATTAAAACTTAAACACATTTAGTGATTTTTTATATTAGTAAAGGTAAATTATATGTTTGGCCAAACTTAAGCAATTTAATGCTTATGCAAGACAATCTATTTTCACAATCACCACATATCCATACTATCTATATTTGTACATTGTACTCCATTTTACTCATACATTTATTGTTTTTTTGCATTTTATTACTTTTAGATTTATGAAAAGGAAACATTCATTGACTTAAATAAACTTGCAGTTAATTATAAATATTATAAGATGGTTTAATTTAATTTAAATAGCCAATAGAATTCTGATAACTTTAATAGATTATCATTATTATTTGTTAACCATAATCTATTATTTTTTATATATTTAAGTCTGTCAATATTTTTTTTATTTTGTTAAGATTATAAAATGTATCTGATGCATATTATAATAAACTGACTTACTTTGCCTAACACATATATGAAGGAATCTAATAATTGTTACAGAGTATTTAATTTGGTTAGGCATCTAACCAGGATTCAATATCACGTATATGGAATATGCATCCACTTTGAGAAGATACACTTATATTATATATAAAACATTTAATATAGTATTATGACACATAGTCAGCTTTATTAATATTTTGGCTAAATTTGAACTCAGACATTTCAAGTCTATTAAACATTCAATTAGATTTAAATGTGGTTTAGATGTAATAAAAAAAAGAATCCTTTGCTTACTTACTATATCTATGTCTGCATCCATACTGCAAATTTTTTACACACAGGTGATCATTGGTCATTACAATTGTGTGTTATCACCTCTTACTGTATATATATATATATATATATAACGGATATATACTAACGGTATGCATTCTCTCAACAAGATAAGTTAAGGCAGTCACATCTCACTATAGTCAGATTTAAGGTCTTCATACAGGATGCCACACATGATGTGATTTAATTTTGATATAAACTATATCTGTTTCCAATAAATAATGTATTATTAATAAATTATTATATCTAAACCACATCAAATCAATTTTTACCTTAATTGATTTAACGGTTATGCTCAGATTTCTAACTCAGGGAAGTTTAACAATTTACTCTCTTCAGGGGTTCCTATCAATATGTTAGAGTAATGATAATAGTAAATCTCACTAACTCTTTAAAATGGGTTTCATGAAATTAATATAATAATCAATAAAAATTATTATATTAAATCTTTGTTCTTATTTTATAAAATCAAATAAATAAATAAAACAAATTGAAGACTTCATTTAGTTTAATATAAAAAAACATAATAATTATTTATTTAACAAATAAATAACTTAAACTTTATAATATATAAAAATTATTTATATATCTACTTCCTTATATTAAAAATATAAATATTCTTATTTACCTACAGTAGATATATTTTCTAACTTATAACACTACATGGTTTTACAATGTATATAAAATATACGTATCTAAATATTAAGACTTTTATATTAACACTATTCTATAATAATTAGATTATACAAATAATAATCCAATCATTTATATATAATATTTTCATTCGTTAAAATGATTGTACATAATTTATGTTTATTAATATAAAAATATATATTTCATATCAATGTTAGTCATTTATCCACTTATCATACATTATGGTTATTAGACTATTTGGATTAGTATAAACAATGTAGTGTCATGTCATAAAAAATAATAGTATATGAATTTAAAAATAATTTAATTTCTTACCTCCAAGTTCACTTTATCCCTTTATATTTTTACATGCCTTTTCCATATTAATATTTCTTAACCTATATCTAAATCTTTATTAATCATAAATAAAAATAAAAATATTTTAAATTATTAATTCTCTCTTATTATTCATTTCTTTAACGAAATGGATATGATAATAAAGGAAATGAAATTAATCTTTCCCAATTATAATTTTCAAAAAACTTATCTCAGATGTTCCTGGAATCCACGAATAAAAATCCTTTGAAGATGCAATTTTTAATTGCTTCATTGTTATACATTAAAAAAAATAATAGGATATCCCAAGTTTTTTTTTTAAGTGTCATAGCATCGGCCGGGACGTGAACCCACAACTCGGGCAACCGCTTGCAAGAGCAAAGCAGTCATGCTGACCTCTCGACCACCAATGCAAGACAGGATATCCCAAGTTGACATTTAGTTTTCTCTTTGTATGTAGATTTCACCTTCATTAATACACAGTTCCTTTATTAACAATTGTAATTCCATTTTGAAGATCTAACTTTTATATAATTTTATAGGCATTCAGCAAAAGATGTTATTCACACACACATGCACACACACACACATATATATATATATATATATGACTAGGCAAGTGCATTTTATATATCCCACAATAAATAAGTGTTATACTCACTCTGCATTTTTCTTATAATGTAAAGTACATTAAATTTAGTTGAAGTTTTTATAAACATGTTCTTTTTTAAAATGAAGTTTACATTTATATAGCTGCATGAGCTTGCTGAAGCATATCACATTCTACATTGTTACAATACAATTTGATATTAAATCACTAAGTTAATTTCATTTCCTTTAATTTGATAAACAGTATGTGAACCCAGAAGTCATCACTATGTCAACTGTCTTTTCTCCAACAATGATTTTTCATTTTAAAGAATGAAAAATACTACTTTACTAAATTACATATTATATTTGTATAAATATAAGAATATAAATATAATGTATACATATTGACTATATGTATGTGTGAGTATATATATATATACTTCTACATTTCTCCTCGACTAAAGAAATTAAAATAAAGTAACATTTTATTTTAATTCTTCATGTTTGTTATCATTTATACATTATTACAATACTTTTTTTTCATTTTCCCCTCAACTTAAGATTTTAAATTCTTCATCAATTATTAGAGGAGAAAAAGATTATTAATTATTATATTTAATAATAATTAAATTGTTTTATGGGCAATTGGGTTCTTATTTTTTTTTGTAATGTCTTAAATATGGTACATTTTATATAATTTGTTTTGAAAAATTATAGATTAAATATACTGACTATTTTATTTTAAAATTATTACCTATTAAAGTTAAATAATTTAATACTTTATTATGCAAAAATCATTATATAGATTACTTTCTTTTTATTCACTTCTTTCAATTAATTTCTATATAATGTATCCTTATTAATGTACTAAGTATTTGAAATGGTATATCAAAATAATTATATGGTAGAAAACCTGATTATTTTATAACTAAGTTTTAATTAGTTAGTTCATAAGTGTTTTATGTATAAATCGATTTAAAATGCCAATCCTGCTCCTTATTGAGACTTACTAGACTATCACTGACATTCAATAAATGAATATACATAAACTTATTTAAAGGTGCCAATTTTGCTCCTTAATTTTTTAGACTTACTAGATTATCTTTAGTATCCAATAAATATATTAGTTGGAATTCATTTGTGAACTTGCCATCATATGAGTAACCAGTCTTCTGTTTCCATATTAATTATATGATCCATATTAGTTAGACACAATTATATATAGCATTTCTTTCTCTTTTATATCTTAATTTTTTACATTTCTTCACTATAATCCTAATAATTATTACATAATTTAGGTATTACATAACTCATGGTAATTGATTATTTAAGACAATTATTATATTTTTCCTTGATAGGGCTTTAATATATATGAATAAATTATAATTTATTAACATTATCACCATCAATCAAATTTGTTTCAGCAATTTTTGATTTTACAAGTGTTTCTGATATGTTTGAAATCATACAACCAATTTCAAATAAATCATACTTTGGAGATAAGGTCATCTTTAAAACTTCATCACCTACATTAACTTTTTTTTTAAAATCAATCAGACATTTGTTCAGAAGTAAAAAGTGTACTCCCAATATCATTTCATGAATGAGTCCAGTTAATATCAAAAATACATGATAAATACGTGTTTGATTAATAGTTAATTTGATCCAGGTTTGCTTTTGAATTAATTTTGCTCTTTTATTGTTAACTAGGGTAATCTGTACTGATTTTAGAGGTAAGGTTTTAATATGTGGATTTTTATCCATCAACCTTTTATAAAACTCTTCAGATATTACAGATATTTGGCTACCACTATCTAATAAGGCTCTAATTTGCAAATCTTCAAACATAATATTAATTAATGGACAATTTTGTACAGCATACTTGGGTTCATCATCTTCCTCTGAACATATTATGTTGGTGATTTGTTTAACTAAAATTTTATTTTTGTTCCTCGTTTTAAATATGGGTCTTTGAGGAGAGGAACTATTTCCGAAGACCCTCTTTAATTTAATTTTGCTGTTGTTTTGGGTATATTTTTATTATACCCTATTTTACTTTTATTTAATCCACTAGTAGATGCTATACTGTTAATTTTTGAAATTTGATGTGTATCAGAACTTAATTTAACTTCTGCATTATTATCACTCTTCGTTGTTTTACTTTGCGAATGATTAAAAATCTTATGTTTTCTTTTTTTTATAATTAATAGCATTTACTGAAATATTTTCTTTCTTTCTTTCAAAATAATTTTGATTAACATTTTGGTTATTTGAGTCAATATTATTTAAAATATCTATAATTTGTTCGATATTTTGCGCGTTGGAAAATAATAAAGACTGCTCAATTTTCATAGGTAAGTTATGTTTTACAATACGAATAATTTGATTTTGGCTAAAATGATATGTATCAAGGGTTTTCAGTTTTGATACCTGTCTTCTAAAAAATTTTGTAAGAGTTTCACCTGGCATATTTTTATATTTTTCCTGAAGTATTTGATATAACAGTGATTCTTGACGATCATTATTCCAAAAATTCTTTATCAATAATTTTTGATATTCTTCAAAAGTTTTAGGTATTTGGAATAATGATTCCCACCATGATAAAGCATCATCTTGTAAATTACTGTATGCTACTGTCAATTTTTGACCTTCTGTTAAATTATTATTTACTGAAAAATATAAATTTAAACTCTTTAGATGCTCTATTGGAGCTTCATTTGTAAACCCTTGAAAATGTTTTAATTTTACAAATTGATTTATAACATTAGATTGTAATGTGTGATTTGTATTGTTAACATTTTCTTTTTGCAGATTTATAGATGATTGTTGATTGTGATGGTGAGCAAAGTCTCCTATAGAATAACTAATATTATCATTATTATTTTGTTCCCTTTGCATGTTTTCCATCTCAATCACCATTTCATCTTGATGTTCATTTTTATTTGGATCTTCCTTTATCCTATTAATAGCTTCTAATATTTGATTAAATTTATCTGAAGTAGTGTCTTCTTTAATATTAGATAATTTAATCTTTTTATAAGCTTGTGTATAATTTTCCATCATTATTTTTCTTTCTTTCTCAAATTCATCCTTCAAAACTTTTATGGTTTGATCTACGGTAATATTTTTATTTTTCAATTGATTAAATATCTCCGATTGATTCTCTAATAATATTTCAATATTATCTTTATTTAATTTTAAATCTGAATCAATCAAATTTTGTTTCACATTTAAACATTGAAAATCTTTTTCCATAGACTGAATTTTCTTTTCTTGGTTATTAATTTCTACGTGGACATCTTTTATTTTCTCATCTATAACCTTTTCAGTCTCTTCTTGGATTTTATACATATCAATTTGGAGATGATTGTATACAGTTTTTATTTCTAAAAATTTGTTTTCTACTTTATTTTCTATTTTTGTTTCAAATTCAAAAAATCTTTTTTGACACTTAAGATCTGTTTCCTCAATAACCTTTTGAATTTTTTGAATTTCATTATTCATATTCGTTTGTATTTGTGGTACCCCATCCTTCAAATCTATTTTTATATTATCTAATTTTATTGATAATTTATTTGTGATATCTACTTTCAGATTTTCCATCTTTGTATCCATATTTTCCATTTTGGTATCTATGTTTGTAGATAAATCTACTTTCAGATTTTTCATCTGAGTATGCATATTTTCCATTTTAGTATCCATATTTGGATTTAAATTCTCCATAATTTGTTGCATCATTAACATTATTTGACTTAATGATGGATTATCAATGGTGTTACCTTCTATAGGTATGTCAATATTATCCATAGTTTTCTGGAACATGAATATCTAACATAGAATTACTCTCAGGCACACCTATATCTATTTGTTCATTGATACTATTCATAGTATCATCAGCTATATTTGAACTAAGTACCTCAGTTTGCATTTCTATATTATTATCAGTATTAGAAGAAAATATTTTATACTTACTTCTCGTAATCATAAAACTAACTTTATTTTAACTATAACTTTACTTATATGATAATATATTATTTATCATAGGATATTAATGCGATGCCTTTCTCTTTTCAAAATATATATGTGTTCTTACTCTAATGCCTAATTTTAAAATTATATTTTTAAGAAAGTGACCTATTAATTTAAATTTTAACTATTTAATTTTCAAAGTCTCCATTATTTTTTTATCTACTATTTTACAATACATTCAATATATGAAATTATTATTAATAATATTTATCCCTCAAAGTTTTGTATCGCTATACAAACAATATACAATCTATGATTCAATGCTATAATGATATGGAATCTATGATTCAGAACTTCACTTGGATGCACCATATGTAACGGTATGCACTCTCTCAACAAGATAAGTTAAGGCAGTCGCATCTCACTGGAGTCAGATTTAAGGTCTTCATATAGGATGCCACGAATGATGTGATTTAATTTTGATATAAAACTATATCTGTTCCCAATAAATAATTTATTATTAATAAATTATTATATCTAAACCACATCAAATCAATTTTCACCTTAATTGACTTAACCGTTATGCTCAGATTTCGAACTCAGGGAAGTTTAACAATTTACTCTCTTCAGGGGTTCCTATCAATATACTAGAGTAATGATAATAATAAATCTCACTAACTCTTTAAAATGGGTTTCATGAAGTTAATATAATAATCAATAAAAATTATTATATTAAATGTTTGTTCTTATCTTATAAAATCAAATAAATAAATAAAACAAATTGAAGACTTCATTTAGTTTAATATAAAAAACATAATAATTATTTATTTAACAAATAAATAACTTAAACTTTATAATATATAAAAATTATTTATATATCTACTTCCTTATATTAAAAATATAAATATTCTATTTACTTACGGTAGATATATTTTCTAACTTATAACACTACATGATTTTATAATGTATATAAAATATAAGTATCTAAATATTAAGACTTTTATATTAACACTATTTTATAATAATTAGATTATACAAATAATAATCCAATCATTTATATATAATATTTTCATTCGTTAAAATGATTGTATGTAATTTATGTTTATTAATATAAAAATATATATTTCATATCAATGTTAGTCATTTATCCACTTATCATACATTATGGTTATTAGACTATTTGGATTAGTATAAACAATGTAGTGTCATGTCATAGAAAATAATAGTATGTGAATTTAAAAATAATTTAATTTCTTACCTCCAAGTTCACTTTATCCCTTTATATTTTTACATGCCTTTCCCATATTAATATTTCTTAACCTATATCTAAATCTTTATTAATCATAAATAAAAATAAAAATATTTTAAATTATTAATTCTCTCTTATTATTCATTTCTTTAATGAAATGAATATGATAATAAAGAAAATGAAATTAATCTTGCCCAATTATAATTTTCAAAAAACTTAAATCGTATTTATAAAAGTTAATACAATAGTCTCAGATGTTCCTGGAATTCGTGAATGAAAATCCTTCGAAAATGCAATTTTTAATTCCTTCATTGTTATACATTAAAGAAAATAATAGGATATTCCAAGCTGATGTTTAGATTCTTCTTTGTATGTAGATTTCATCTTCGTTAATACACAGTTTCTTTATTAACAAATATATAATTGTTAATTAGAGAAGATATTAATTAGTATTAAAATTTATCGGCTTAATGTTTTCGAGGATCCATGCCTCATATTCATAGCCTTCATAAAATGTATAATAAAATATGCAAATACAAATATTCAAATAAGCTAGTATTACGTAGCCCATTTCTTTGAGATCTCAAAGCAAGTGTTCTTTCTATTAATGGCATGGATGTTTCCATTGATGTAAAATGCCTCCTTTATTTTTCTTTTGTGATCATTTGATTCTGAGCACAATATTATGGGATTGGCAGGTGTGAAGTTGTGTCCAGATTGTTTAGCATGCTCCAAGGATACAGAGCACATGTTGCTGTTTTTCTGAGCTCTGTTAAATGTGTAAATGTGTTGACCCAGTCTAGTATTGATTGTAGCTTTCATTTCACCATAATATATAGCGTGGCCTGAGGGCAGGCAATAGAGTACACCACATGTGGGGTGAACGATTGATCAATGTGGTATTTAGAGTTGTTAAGCAATCTATTAGAATTAGGTGGAGTTCTAACTGCTATGTTAAATTTATCATTTAATGCTTTCATTAAATTGTTAGATATTTTAGGAATGTAGGGGATTGTTATTCTAGGTAGATTGGTGCAAGGTACATTATTGTTTATTGTATTATTAAATTTTATGATTTTATTTTTAATAGCTTTGAATTTGAACCCTGCTGCTAATATATCTTTAATATAGTTGTTTATGTTTTCTTTCCTGTCTGCTTCAAATTTATATAAATAAAAATTTTTAAAAAAAAACTGCTTTAGGCCCCCAAATTTTTTGGGGTGGGGGGGAGTTAGGGTGGGGGGGGGTACGCAGCTAAATTTAATTAATTTTCAAACAATCTTTTTATCATCTATTTAGAGGCTATTTTATTTTAAAATGCTTAACAAAAACCCAAAACACATTGATCGATTGTTCACCCCACATGTGGTGTACTCTATTGCCTGCCCTCAGGCTGGATGCCACGCTATATATTATAGTGAAACAAAAGCTACAAGCAATACTAGACTGGGTCAACATATTTACACATTTAACAGAGCTCAGAAAAACAGTAACGTGCTCTGTATCCTTGGAGCATGCTAAACAATCTGGACACAACTTCACACCCGCCAATCCCATAATATTGTGCTCAGAATCGAATGATCACAAAAGAAAAATAAAGGAGGCATTTTACATCAATGGAAACATCCATGCCATTAATAGAAAGGACACTTGCTTCGAGATCTCAAAGAAATGGGCTACATAACACTAGCTTATTTGAATATTTGTATTTGCATATTTTATTATACATTTTATGAAGGCTATGAATATGAGGCATGGATCCTCGAAAATGTTAAGCCGATAAACTTTAATACTAATGAATATCTTCTCTAATTAACAATTATATATTTTACATATAGTGAGAAGTAAAGCTATATTTATTAACAAATATAATTCCATTTTAAAGATCTAACTTTTATATAATTTTATAGGCATTCAGGAAAAGATGTTATTCACCCCCCCCCCCCCACACACATATGACTAGGCAAGTGCATTTTATATATCCCACAATAAATGTGTTGTACTCACTCTGCATTTACCCTTATAATGTAAAGTACATTAAATTTAGTTGAAGTTTTTATAAACATGTTCTTTTTTAAAATAAAGTTTACATTTTAGAACTCCAAATAGAATGATTTTTATTGAACATGAAAATATATTCAAATTACTTTCTTTAATAAGTATTACATCGTTCAAAATATAGATTTTATCTTATACACTGTTCTTTTAAAATGAATACAGTTTAAGTATTTGTGAGGATATAGCTGAAAGAATAGAATCCTTAATCTTCTAATAAAAATAGAATTATTTTTATATATAGCTGCATGAGTTTGCTGAAGCAAATCGCATTCTATATTGTTACAATACAATTCGATATTAAATCACTAAGTTAATTTCATTTCCTTTAATTCGATAAACAGTATGTGAACCCAGAAGTCATCACTATATCAACTGTCTTTTCTCCAACAATGATTTTTCATTTTAAAGAATGAAAAATACTAATTTACTAAATTACATATTATATTTGTATAAATATAAGAATACAAATATAATGTATACATATTGACTATATGTATGTGTGAGTATATATATATACTCTTACAATATATATATATATATATATATATAATAGTATATATATATATATATATATATATATATATATATATAATTTGATTGAATATCTGGACATGACTGGGAAAAGAGAAGAAGCTAAGCAATGAAACCCGTAACTGGAATTAGACCCATACACTAAATTTTAATCATATAGAAGAAGAAAAATATGTTTACCAAAAATTCTATATAAAGCTTATGATCTAGAAAGAAATATTTACTATACCAATATCATTACTGATAATAAAAAAATTGTGTAGCTATGTCTCATTCAAATTATGCTAATATCAGTAATGTCTCAGCGTTCTCATAAATCTTAATAATATAATCTCAAGGTATTCTTATAACTTTACATAAAATATATAACTGTGTATATAATGAATAACTTCTAATAAAACTTTGTGTTTTTTATTTAATAAGGTTAACAAGTTATTTCTCATTCTCAGGCCAGATTTGTTTGGCTCAAACACTTATCTCAGTATTTTTAATTTATTCTCAAAATTATTAATTGCAACAATTTTAAACTGATCTATTCTTGATATAATTAAGATAGCAAAGGGATTTTATTGTATCTACTCAATATTTAAATGGAAATGATGCAAGTAAACTGAATAAAAAAATGTTAATTGCTGCCACATTTGTGTAGATGATTATTATTTTTCAATTAATGACAGCTATATAATAAAAAAATGTAACAATTTATTAATTATAGAATATTGTATAAAAATATTTAGGCAAATGTAATCATAACATTAATTGCTCTGAAAAGATTATCAATCACATTGCAATGTGATACTTAATAATTACTTTTTATTCGAGTTATAAAAAACTATGAACAAACACTCCATTGGAGAAGGTATTTATTTAAAATCTAAGCATTTATTGTAGATATGATACAAGAATGTTTTATTGCATTTTAAAGTATGCTAATAATAATAATAATAAGCATAATGGCAACAACTTCTTCTTATAGGTATCAGTTTTAATACATAACTCTCTCATGAATGAGTAAAACATTTATCCAACTCATATTCTTCTTAAAATATAGCATATAAAAGTGATTTACCTGCTGATGAAGAAGCTGCAAAAACCAAACAATTAAATCGGCCGAGTACTTTCGAGGTTTTTCCTCATATTCATGGCCAACATAAGTTATAAATCATTGATGTAATGTTGCTAAAATATATAACTTTAATGAGATTTAGCCAGATGCTGGAGAAATGACATATATCTTTTAAGTTTATATTAGGATTAAAACATTAACATATTGTTAGTAGTTGAACTCAACTAAACAATATTTGTGGTTAGCAATATCATGAAGCTAATTCAATATACCATACACTCTTCATTAACTTATATGAGTATCCTTTGAACTTTATAACTATTTAACTATTTATTCAACAGACCTTTTATTATAGAAAAACATGAGATTAATGCAGATAATATTTTTTAATAACCAGATGAGTAAAGTAGAATTACTTATATAATATCAGAACTGATTGGGAAGAGAGAAAAGTAGTGCAATGTTTTCATGGATGTGTTTGGTAGTTATTTTAAATATGATAAAAACACTTAGATATTTAAAATATTAAAACAGGCAAATCTCTATATATTGTCACTCAATGCAAGCCAGATTAATCAATATGTATTGAGAGTTTTGCCTATTTTAATAACAGTTATAAGCAAGCATAGGAAATAGTGATCATGTGATGCTTATTAGCTTAAAACCAATCCTGGCTAATGGGATAGTGGTAACTATGGTTATTAAAGAATCAAAGTCAGCAAAACGTATAAGTACTGAACTAAGTTCAGATCTATATGACTATATAAGCTAATGAGCTTGTATTGAAAATATTACAGTGTTTCAATTTAAGACTCATAGTTTTGTAGTTAAGTAGAGATAAAAGGTAGTTGCTGGAGTGTTGCATTAGATCCTAAGATCTAAGTGCAGTCCTCTCAGATCCATAGCTTCTCACTGATGAGTCTGGTGATATTGGATGAGTAGGCCCTAGATTGGGGATTTTATGCATAAGCCTTCTGGCATCCATTGATTACTCTCACTTGCACTGAGTGACGATACATATAGAGTGTTTTGCCTGTTTTAATAACAGTTGTAAGCAAGCATAGAAAATAGTGATCATGTGATGCTTATATTTAAAATATGTCTTATATGCAGATACTTTCTCTCTCTACTAGCTATTTCACTGGATTGTCTAAAATAAAAGAACTTTTGAAAACAAATTAAAAATTTCAAAGTTACTAAATAAATATTTTGTTTTAAGATATTATTTAATTATTGTTTTAAAAATTATGTTTTTAAACATTAGTTTATTTTATTTTAGCATGTGTTTTATTTTCCAGGTTTATTTTCTAAAAAATAAATGAATAAAACACATAAGGTATTTACCAAACATGTTGAATAAAGATATATTTTCAAGGTTTTTGAAAGCGCTAGGAAAAATTGTCTTTTAATTTACAAATTTTGTTTAATAGAATGTGGGGTGAGTAGTGTTAAAGTTTATCTTGCACAAAGGCACTTCTTATTCATGCAACAGCACTGAGGGTATGGAAATAAAAACACCTTCACTCATATGAAATTTTTTTATAAAATACTTTTATCAAGAACAAAAAGTCAAATTATTCTTTCTCTTCTTCTCTTGTAATACAATCTCTTCAAAATTTTATCTTGTGTAACATAATTAAGTCACGTGGCAATTGACACTGTAATCCTTTTTTTGTTATTAGTGATTTTGTTATTAGTAATTAATGTATCTATATTATTTGTAAGATAACAGAAGAGATTTTTCAATGATAATGACAACAAGAAACTATATATATATATATTCATAAAAGTGTAATACAATTTCAACACCAGTTAAACAAAATCTTAAAACTGCAAGATACTCTTGCCCAGCCACAAGATAAAGTCTTTAAGGAAATAAAAGCAGCAATTTTATTTTTAAACTCAAATGATAATTTATGTGCAATCTTATGTATCTAAAAGTGAGCGCATGAATATATAAATCATTCATTGTAAATCCATTTCTTATTTTAATACATTTATTAGCACTTCTGAAATATTAACATTTACTTTGTGCCAATATTAGAAAATATTAAATTATATAATACTTTATAATTTTCTCCCTGTGATATACAAGCACATATCTTAATTGTATATTTGTTTAAACACACAGATAACAAATACAAAAATTGTCTTTGACAACAAAAAGACTTTCTCTTTATTAGAGTTTCACAATGTGCATTTTTTTAAAAAAAAGTAAATTAAGTATGATAAAAAAAACTTCGATTTCATAGATTTTTCAAATGCAGTTATATTTTTATAATTGCTTCTGAAACTAATCAAAATGTCAGTTTCAATTTAAATTTTAATACATAATATAAATAAGATAAAAGTTTTTTAAATTTATTATTTAATTTTCAAGTAAAACAACTTTAAAATATTTTGTAGAATATATTTTTACATAAGTATGTTTTCTAAGTAATATGAATAATTATACTTTTTATTTATTAATGCTTAAACTAAAATTATAATTTGATAATAATTATTAGGTTTAATAATATTTTTAAAACATGTTTATATACACATTTAGGAAGTGTTATATATATATATCAATATGATAATTATTTTTTTAAATATCAACAAATTTTAAAAAATCAAATATAATTTAAAATATTTGCTTACAAAATAAAATGAAAGGATATCGAAGACAAGTAGTTAGTTATTTTAGCGACATTAAATTGAAAATAGAATCATAATTATTAACCACAATATAATCTTAATAATTGATAATATAATTTTTTATTTATTTATAGCTTTTATTTTTTTATTTTTTAAATTAACAGAAAATTAATCTTTTACGTATTTTGTAACTTTAACTTTTATATCATTGTAAAAAAAAAAGATATAATTTTTTAAAAAAATTATGGTATATTATTTAATGCTTATCAAAAAAAAAATATTGTAAAAAAATAGAATAAAAACAATCCATTATTTAGAAGATCATACGATGTTTGAGAACAGGTCATGATAGGTTGAAACTTGAGTCAACGATCATTAACCCTCGATGTAGACATATTTATTAGCATAGTAAATCATGCCATACTATAATAGCGAAACAAAAATTGGACAAAGTTACAAGATTTTTTTATTATATAAGTTTTTGAAATTCATTTGAAAACAAATTTGTGCGCTTGCTTTGTTTATTATTTATTATTATTAAATTAATAAATTTATCTTTCAAAAGTAACCTTTATTAGTAAAAGGATTACAAAAATTTTGGGTACACTTACTCATTGAGAATTACAAAGTGTTCAATGTGACAAACAAGGTAAAACAATTATTGATTATATAAAGTAAATATGCTTGATAACAATTATGTCCATTAAAGAGTTGCTATAATATTGATATTAATGTGTATCTGAACATGAGTATTATACATGGATCTACATGGCCCAGCTACTGAGAAGCCATCCATCACCCAATGATCCCACTCCTGGGGCCCCGAAGCAAAATGAATAGGTGGACAAGTCCAGCATTGCGCCAACCACCACAACAGGCAGCGAGGTCCAAGGCTCAAGTCCATTGAATAATAAATTCTCGACCTGCAGCCGAGCCATGTCGAGACCATTCCAGATGCCTTAAAATATAAAAATGTTATCAAAACAAATTACAAAAAAAGTTATAAATAGCTATAAAAATGTCTTTTCTAATTGAATTGTTTTTTTTTTAATGTATTCTTAATAATTTAGATTATTTTTCTTCCAATAAAGATTACATCTGCAATATATTTATAAAAAGATGGAAATACAGTGGCTAATTTATATGTTCAGAATCTAAAAATGGATTATTCTGATGAATGTATTCTTCTTTACTATTGCTCTTTAAAAACATTCCTGAATAAAGTTTGTTTTACATAAAGTATTTGAAAGTGATTTTTATATATTATTTTTATATATATATTTATATATATATATATATATATATATATATATATATATATATATATATATATATATGTTAAGGAATTTAGCTTTGTGCAATGATTACATGTGAGTCTATTTAAAAAAAAGACTTTTCTCTAGTAAGACAAAAAATATAATGATGATGAAGCAATGCCAGTGATTGATGAAGAAATAAATATTTTAGGTGGAGATCTATTGTCATAAAACATGCTTGTTTTAAAATTCAAAATCAGAATACAATATTAATTAGACCTTTTAACTGTTTAATTTATAACAAAATTTTATTTTAAATTCAAAATTATTTAACTCTGCTGTGATTTTATTCCAGAGAAATGTAGAAAATATCTACAAAATTTTTGTCTGTGTTTATTTCTACTTTTCCTTTTTGCTTTCTATATATTTGTTCACACATTACTATGTTGTTGTATGCCATGAAACCCACATGGTTCAATATATCAATTATAAGTGTCAGGAAAATTTAAAGTACAATATAATTTTATATTTTCATTTAATATGCCAATACTAAAAACTTAAAAATAATAGAGATAATTTTTTTTATATTAAATGCTTCAATTGACAGTGCATTAAAAATTGTTTCTTCAATTACAATTGAAGCTTTTATATTTAACTTGAACTGAAAGCATGGGGAGTCCAGAAATTAATTAATACAATCCCTATTTTTTATAACAAGGGATTAACCTTAATTAATTTCTGGACTCCACATGCTTTTATTGCAAGTTAAATCTAAAATATCCTATTGTGGTTGAAGAAACAATTATTTTTTTTAGTGCACTGACTATAAAAGCATTCAATATATATATATAAATAAATCTCTATTATTAAATATAAAAGCATTCAATATATATATATAAATAAATCTCTATTATTAAATATTTGAAATGCTTCTATTATGTAAATACCTGCAGATAGTATATCAAGAAAACATCATTATTATGCTATCCTAAAATCTACATATCCAATCACACAATTATTCTAATGAAAAGTAATTATGTAAAATAGATTCATATAAAAAAGACCTGCTAAGAAATTTGTGTGCTTTTGTAAGAAAGCATAGTAATTCACATACTATCTTAGCAGTGAATTGTCTGTAAACTATTGATATGATAATTGTTGTAGTTATGGTTAGTCATTCATAATAATTACATATTGAAGTCATAGGGCAACAGGAACTTTCTTAATTTAAATACAAAGAAGTGAATTATAACTATCTATTGTGCATGTGTAAAAAGTATTAGACACTAGCAGAAACTTACTTGTAAATTTTAAAGATTTCTAATGCAATTTCTAATTTATATTTACTTTTCAATCTTTTTGCTATTTCATTACTTACATTGAATAAATTTATTTTGTTATCTCAAATTATACTTAAGTTTATTTAAAATTACCGATGTTCTCCCTACTTGTGTTGAGTTAATAGCACCCTTGGAACATAGGATATATTATCTTCCTCAATTATATCTTTCACATAAAAGTAATCAATATTGACCTTCTTTAAAGGAATTTTGAGATAGACTTTATAATATATTTTCAAATCAAGCCAAATTCATTATAGAATAGTTTTTTTAGAAAGTCTATTACTGCACTTTCATATAAGATTTTTAATTCAACAAAGATGTGATTTTCCAATAATAGACAATATGGAATTATATCCAGTAAGGAAAACCTTAGTGTTATAAAGTGCTATTATATTTTTAGAGTCATAAAGAATAATCTTAAATAAAAAAAAATGTATGCCTTTACGTTAAGTAAGAAAATATTAATGCCTTTATATTAAGTTAATAGGAAGTTCAAGTTGCACTCTATCCAATAAATTAGGAAAAATAATCACTCTTCAGTTGTTAAAGTTATAATCATTTATAAAAAAATACTTTATCCTTTTAATTATTCTTTTACTTATTATATGCAGCAGCACATTGGATTTTTCATTAAACCTTATGAGAAAGTCCTAAATTGATTTCCAATTTAAATTAATCAGCATCTAACATGTTTTTTTTTTCATCTGCTTATAAAGGACCAAAGTTTTTTTTAAAAATTAATAACTAAAGTAAAATCTTTTGTTGCACTCAAAATATTAAGAAGGTTATGTATTATGTTTTGAATTGGAAAAAATAGCATAAGAAAATTTATAAGCTACAAATATGTTTTGGTTTTTAATCAGTTCAAATAAAAATTCCATTATCAACCATATATGCATTTTGATTTTAAAAACCATTATATAAAATAAACATAATTAGAGTTAATAGACATACTTGTTTAACTCAAGTTTTCACTTTGAATATCTTAGATCATCTACCAATAATAACAACAGTTTTTTAATTTCATTATTATATAAATAAGTTATTGTCATTACATGTTTAATAAAATCAATTAAATATCTTATTATTTTGCTTTAGATATGTTTTTTTGTGATTTTCTGACAATAAAATCCATGTCTCTGGTGCTCCTTAATTTTTATATTATCTAGCTGAATCTCTAGTAAATCTCTAACATAGCAAGATCTTATTTAAAAAAAATTCCACTGTTTCATCAGCACTTGCAAACTTTTTATTTTAAGAGTACAAAAGATTGTTTCTCTCATCTAAATAAGAAGATTGAAGTATACATCAAAAAAGCCATGGTCTTGATTTGGCTATAAAATGAATGATCCATCTGTAGGAAGTTTATCAGATGTTTGAGCATAAGAAGTGATAAAGATGGATAGCAATCCATTGACCCATGCTTTAGAATCTGCCACTCCATAATTGGATCAAAACATATAGGGCTTGATTTCAACTAAGCATCATTAAAAATTATTATCTTCATTCTTATATAATTCATAAGTGATCAAAATACTCCCCTCCAGTGGTTTGAAAATCATTATTATATTTTAAAAAATGCCATCTGTAGGTTTAATAGGACTAAATTATTGTAGTAATTTAGCTTTACATGTTACTTTTATTGGTTTAAAAAAGTTTTACATTATCACAATCAGTGTATATCTATAACTTTATTACACTTTTATTTTTAAATCTACTAATTGTTTTAATTTTATTGTCAGTGATAGAATTTCTGCTTTTAATTCTTTATATTGATGAAGAAGCGTGACGCTATATTTACTTTCTAACACCAGTGATTATATAAGAAAAAAAACTTGAAACTATATTAGTTTTTAACATTTTTATTACTCAGAACTTTTAAAAAAAAGGGACATGAAAATGAAAAAGGACATTTCCTACCAAATTTAAAATAGACCACTGTTTGACTATAAATCATAAATGTTAAATAAAAAGAACAAATTATTCAGTACGTCTTTTTAGATACAATATAACTATCATTAATTTTACTATTCACCTTCTCATCTATTTATAAATACACGGTAAAACTGACAAAATTTATTCAATAAATTTCAAATATTTCTTTGGTTTTCTGATATTTCTATCTTTAGAAAATTTGATTGAAGTACTTTATTCCAAAAATATAATTTTTTATTTAATTTTTTTGATATGATTGTGACTCACTATGTTTCGATTCATCAATAAAAAACTGTACACTGCTCTCTGGTTTATTATACGTCACTGAAATCCTCTAACTATTTTTGATTCATCTTGTTACTTTATTTTAATGTTTATTTATTTAGATACAATATTTTTTTTTTTATAAATTCGCTGTAATCAAGTATTACGAAAAAATAAAAGTTGAAATTCAAGACTTATAATACATTAAGCATGCTTTCTGATATTACAAACAAGTAAAAGTTGAAATTTCAAGACTTATAATGCACTAAACATGCTTTTGACAAACCAAAAGCTTGCTTAGTGCATTATAAAAGTCTTGAATTTTAATTTGTAACTTTCAGAAATACTCGATTACAACGAGTTTATAAAAATTACATTAATTAAAAAAAATAGATTTAAATATTTAGAGATAATCAAATAATATACTTTTAAATAAACTTCCTATGAACGATTCCACAACAGTTATTTGTTATTTTAAATCTTCCAAAAGGAAAAAAAAGTTGTCCATTATAGGATGAAAATCTAAATATAGTTCAGTTTTATATAAATAACTTTAATTTACTCTTTATATATATATATAATATAAATACTACTTTAATTTACTCTTTATATATATATATAACTTAAATACTAGTTTATATACTTAAGCTAGATGTAATTAGAGGGGAATTGAACCCAGACTACCAAAATCATTCAGTTTATCTTATACAACCGATACACATGATCACACACATGTGAGAAAGATAAATGATCAGCGTGAAATACGTATATTGGAGATCATTTAACTTTCTCGCATGTATGCGGTCATATGTATCGATTGCATAAAATAAACTGAATGACTACAGGAAGCTTGGAAGTCTGGGTTCAAATATCCTCTAATTATATACATGTATGCTTGCTGAATAAACAAATTAGGAATTAATAATATGCATGGGTTTAGTTACAATAGCTGAATTTTCTTCTCCCCATTAAAGTTATTTATTTAAAGCTACCTTATATAATTACAAGTAAGTTTGTTCATTTGGGAGCATCACATTATTGGAATTATTTGATATTGGATGATAGAATGTATATATAATCAGAGTCATAATTTACTTCTATTTGCCATATAAAATAATACATCTCTACAATTTGATCTGCATGTCTTTATTGATGTCTTTGATTATGTGTGGTAATATATATATATATATATATATATATATATATATATATACTCTATATATATATATCTATATATATAGAGAGAGAGAGAGAGAGAGAGAGAGAGAGATTTGTCATTTCCTCTTTTTCTGCCTTGTAAAATTATTCTAAACTTCCAATGAGTTTGTTTGTAAAAATTGTTATTATTAGCATATACTTTAATTTCAGTGATCTATAACAGTGAAATTATAGTTATTATATATAGACTATTTTCTGCATAATTTATTTATATTTTTATATGAACACATTTATACATCTTAAAGTAGGAAACTAATGAAGATGTGATAATGGGGAGAAGAAAAAATCCAGCTATAGTAACCAATGATGCGTATTGTTAATTCATTTGTTTATTTAACAAGCATATATATATATATATATATATATATATATATATATATATATATATATATAAAGAGTAAATTAAAGTTAGATAATAAAGTTTTGCCAAAAGTAAAAGTTAGTACAAGTTTATTTATTTTATGATGTTTTACAATCTAAATTTTAGAATATCCATAATGAAGATTGATTGTTTTAAGATTTAATATTCAATAATACAAAAATACTTTTACACAATATCAATTTAAATAATATTTTTTTGCAAGGATCAATTACTATCAAGTTAGGTCTTATTACGATTGTCAGTTTAAATAAATTTTACATACTACTTCATTGATTATTATTTTTAAAAAAGTTTTAGTCACAGATAAAAAGCAGCAAAAAAAGGTGGAAAGCTAAAAAGATTTAAAATTCAATTTTTTTATTTTTTATGTGAGGACTCGTATATTATAAATCTTGATTATGTCAAAAACTCATTTAAATCTATACTAAAGCTTTATATATTAAGTTGTCAGACTAAATAACTGGACATAGTACGCTATTAATTTCTTTAACTTTCTGTTACATAAAGAATTTAATACACACAGCGCGCACTCACGTATGTATATATTAGATAAATTTGCTTTAATAGTTGATAATTTTTATAGTTACATTTATTTCCAGAAACAATAAACCAAAGGCACAAAAAATGCAAATAGACATGAAAAATGCTTCAACTAAAACGACCCCATTCAGCTTACCTTGATTATTTACGTCACTCAATATGTAAACAAATTGAAAACAATTTTAAATGCTAATTTATCCTCAATGTACTCAAACATTTAGATATTAATACAATTGTAAGGTATTTCAAGCAACATAACTGTTTCCCTGCTACTTTCCATAACAGAAACAAAATTTCAAATTATTCCACCATTTCAATTATCACAACAATGAACAAATACAAAAAAATACTACATTGCACTATAACTTCTCTTGCTGATACCAGTCAGAAGACTATGCAGAATGCCTCCAATAAGAGACATCTGGTAGCAGAAGTATCTACTACAGTGAACCTGCCCACCAGAGAATTATTTCAGTTTTGTTGAGTACTCCCTCATAATGGTGCAGAGAATAAAATGTGTAAAAAGATTATCACCACTTTGCTTCATTCAAATAATAATTGCAATAATGGTTTGCTTTTGAGTATCAATTTTAACTTGTATTGCTGAAAATTGTTTGTTTTGGAAAAGAAATTGATGTCAGTTGCAGATACTGAAATTAGGGAAAATATGCCATTTTTTCACTGAATAATTTAGTTTAAATAAAATTGTCAGTTTTAATTCACATGGTATAATGGTTGTTTTGAAAATGAATTATTTGTTTAAAAAATTATAATCAGCAGTGAAAATTGTTTGAATAACTTGAAAAAATAAGGCTTCCATAGACTTTTTCTTCCAAATACTAATTGAAATAATTTGTTTTGAATAAAAATTGTCAATTTTAATTTATATTGAAAATGATTTAATTTTAAAAACAAATTGTATATATTAAAAATTTTAATAAATTGTTTATTATAAATTATCATTTTCAATATATCTTTGGTGGCTCTATCTAGTATGTAATATTCAAATCTATTCAGCAAAAAAATCTGCACAAATAATACCATAAAACATAATAAAACCTACCCAAACCTTCCAGTGCAGTATAAATTCAATCTGCTCCAGGCTCTTTTAGAGAGGGAAAAGTGTCACAATTAGCATGACTAAATTACAATGACCCAAAAAACTCAATGGTCTGGGTCTCACTCAGTGGCCACTTTTTATATCCAAAAGGAAATTGCTGTATTGAGGATCACTCATCTGAAGATGTTAGAAAAATCAGGACTTCGTCATTTAAGCCTATGGACATTCCACCACAAATCTTAAGTGCATGGACTCACAACATCAAGGAACATGTATCCAGAGTTATCCAAATATCACTGAAAATGCTGGAAGGCAAAAAACCTATTGGGAGATATATAAATTATTGTACCTACACAAAGTGCCATTCCTACAGAACTTGGACTTAACAATAAATTAATAATCCAAAAGTCCAGACTTTGGCTACTCAAGCCTAAATATGTGGACTTTGTCATAAAGTTTAATCTCACCTCATTACCTACAAGTCACTTTCTGGTTTGGAGGAGGGGCTATTGCAGGCTTGATTCCTTGTGTCAATTATAAAAGATTGATGAAGAAACAATGCAGCACCTATTTTCCAAATGCCCCTTCTAGATGTGTTATCACTTAGCAAGGCATTAAAAATATCACCTTTTCCACAATTAGAATGGCTATCTTTCTATTGTTTGCTGTGTGGCTCACCAGATGCAAGCTTGTAATCAGTTGGGTGGATCATAGTGCACAGAAAGTTTTTATATCAATCATTACTGATATTAAAAAAAGAGATAGATTGCTGGTACTAGAGTTATGCATTCAGTCATCTGGGCCAGTTGCAATTTTCCAGATGAGGAGGGACCACCTTGGAAACCAAAACATTGTAAAGTTACATTCTTTGGAACCGATATCTGATTTTAATCACAGATGCACCTTGTTAAATACTCTGTATATTTGAATTGTAATCAAGAATAAATTTCCTTTTTTAATAAAAAAAACAAAACAACAATGCATATGTTTTCCCCCCAAAATTTAAAATTTCATATGAAATTGTTTTACTGATCATAATAATCCTACAAAGTATAAAAATATTTACAAAGTGCTTTTTGTAAATGATGAAATTATAATTATTATTTTAATGACAAACCAAAAAATCATATTCTAAAGTCAGCCTTTATATATTGTTCATTCCTAAATAATGTTTAAAGCAAAAACTTTTTATAATAATAAAAAAAAATTAAGTTTTACAATTATCATTATTTTTGAGAAAGTACAATTGAGTTAACACATACATTCACATTGTATATGGCTTCTCTTCTTATTTTAATTTTTTTAAAAAATATATTTTTTTATATTTTTAATTTTAATATGAATTATATTTTAAATGAATGTTATATATATATATTGTAACAGTCAGATTCAGCTATTTCACTAACACACTGCAGAATTCGAACCCCAAATATGAAATTGAACACTCTAGGAGGAGTTGCCTTCTAGATATCCTAGGTTCAAATCTAAAGTCTAAATTCCACAGCACCACCTACATGATAATGTATCTGATGCTGCAAATAATATATTATATCCCTTTACCAGTGGCTGGTGGTCAGGGAGAAACAAAGAGACTCTATACTAAGATATAAGCTTGGATTTGCTAACTAACGTCTATGGATGGTACAAAAAATGTATAATAGATATGGACTGAGATAGTGATAGGGATCAATAAAATAAAAGATCAAAATTGGTTTTATAAGATTTAAAAGATTTATTAGCATGTCATATATATATATATAATGCCCACTGTCTGCATATGTTAGACAGTGACGTTTACTAAAATGGTATTTAAGATAATATTTAAGATAATTTACATTTGGAGATTATTAATACATTGTTTATACCTCGGGCTAATATAATATTACAATAATGTGCCTAAAAGAGCTTGTGAAGATGTGTGAGGCACTTTGAGTAAATTAGAAAAAGTTTAATAAAATATTTTGCAACATTAAAGTTTAATATAACATTTCTTGACTTCGAAATAGCACAGACTGATGCTTGTTAAGCTATAGAGTGGGGACGTGACCAAGGCATTTATAGTTATAAACATAGTTAAGTTATATTGGGAGGTCGGTGTTACTAGTGAAGATTTCTGTTCTGGATGGAGAGTGTGATATGTATAATTCACTGGAACTTTGCAAATAATAAATAAGTGAAAAATTATATAATGGATATATGAGATAAATACAGAGGTCTCACCATTGATCTGTAGGAATGTGGTGTCATGGGCAGCCAATGTCTGGACTCATCGAAAACTTAGCGACTGGTTGACAGCTGCGTCAAATTCCCAGGTGTGATAATTGAGTACACACTCTGACTGGGAATCACAAAAAGTGAAAAGGGAAATGGTCTTAGCCATTTAAAGCCTTTTAGGAGAAGCAAAGCAGTCTCAAAATACCCAATACACCTACTAGCAACATTCGACTAAAGTATATAAAGTATACAAAAGGGATTTATTTAGATTAAGAAAATGCCTAATCAATTCCCCAAACAATTATTTAAAGAAAGTCTGCCCATTCTCGACCTCAAATTAAAAGCTTTGAAATTAAAGCAAAACAATATACATTTTGAAATGGGAAATGCATGTTTACAGGGTTTTAAAAAAAAGCATAAATTTATTTATGTAATCATGCATTTGTTAAACATTACTCATTGACCTTGCACATATTCTCATATTAGGTTAAAATTGATAACATGTGGATTTTAAACTATAAAATTATTATATACATTGACTAAGAGTAGGATAGCCATCGAATGAGCAATTCATGAGATAGCAAACTGGAAGACAATTTATAATTTAAAAACACCTTAATGGTGGCATCTTGCTTTAAATAAAAGGAAATAATTTGCTCAGTCAAAGACTATTCTGGCACATTATCATAATAAAAGAAAAGAAACTGATTAATAAATATAAAATATTAACCCAAGGATAGAGAGAGAGAAATATTAATTACATTACATTATTTTAAAGAAAGAACAATTGTAAGGTAAAGCAAATGGAAACAATTTAAATAGCTATAGCTTATTAATTAGAGGAAATAATCACAAGAGCTCTTGGGTTAAATTTTGGGGTTACCTCATTAGAAGCATTTGCAGGTAGCTTGAAGGGATTGATTGTCAGCAGCATTCATATGACTCGGCAGCAAACTCTGGTTATAGTTTATATTTTAGCAGCAGTAGCAGTTTTAGGGTTTCCTATGTGATGGCATCAGATGGTATGGAACAGTGGCCAGCCATTTCCGAGGGGAAAATAGCCTTCTTTCCAGCTCTACTCTGTCATTTTGAAGATTGCAATTTTAAAGGCTGGGTGCTTCAGAGAGATTTAAAGCAATATTTTAAAACATGGTAAATCTATTTGAAGATGAAAACTCGGCTTCAAATATTTAAGTTTGCAGGTATATAGCAATTAGAACATCAGAAAGTCTCAGAAAGCTCAGAAACAATTAGAATCTCAGAATTTTAGAATGCTAGAATACTTAGAAATCTTAGAATCTATACTTAGCATACTAGAATACTAGAAAGCATAGAATCCCAAACAAAAGAAAAACCTTTTATATATAGCAGAATTATACAATAAACTGCCCTGGAGCATTACAAAAATATTCCAAAATTTTCTATCTTATCAGCTGCAATAAAATCTATCTGAATGTCCAAAGGAATTTAACAAAATTTTAATTAATTTTCTATTGTTAACCATCCTGTAGACATTCAGATTAAACTTTGATTTAATAAAAAAAAACTTTTGCTAATTAAAAAGAAACTGCCTTAAGTGGGCATCTGCCATATTTCTAGATAAGCTCCTAGAACATTAATTAATTAAAGCTATTGTTTCTTACCAGCCCTAATTTATTTTAAACAGAAATTATGTGGTGTGATTTTAAAATCTAAAATAAAATTATTTTACTTTTAATTTTCAATGTTTGACTCTATTTATGAGACAAATATAATTTTATTTTAAATCAAAAACAAATATTATGAATGTAATATCTTTTATAAATAGATTCAAACAAAATAATTTTAAATAACAAATGATTATTATTTGAGGTTTTGAAATTACTACATCACAGTGTGTGTGCAATTACAATGTATATAACTTACTTTTAAATAAATCTCTTTTATGTGTACATACACATAATTTATAACATTTTATTTATACTGGGCATAAGTTATACAAATATATATAACATGAGCATTGTACTCATGGTTTAAAATTGGGCAGGATTTTCAGCATATAAGCACATTGCAGACACACTATGATACACTGGCATTTAAACTAAGGTATGAGGGTAAGAAAAAAGTGAGAAAAGATGAAATAAATATCTGCAAAGCAAATCTTACTGTTTCACATTCCCTCAGTGATGGAGCAAAAAAAATGTAAAAAAAAAGATTTTACAACAGATGTCCACCAATGAAGTCTCCATAAAATTTTTTTTTTACAAGATAACCCATATATAAACTACAATATATAAATACACTGATGGAACAAAATTTAATTATATACCTGGATTATATACTAAATAAGGTAATTTACAATCTAGAAAATATTTTCTCTATTCTCTCTCTTTTTTTTACAATTACTTATCTATCAATTTTAAGCTATGGTAGTCTAACATTTGATTTGAAATCTGATCTTCTTTTTTCATTTATCCTGTGAATGTGTCCATTCCTTTCCTCTTTTTTTTAAATTTTACCTCCTATAATCCTGGGTCTGTTGGGTAATATACAAGGGGTTTTAAACTGTTGGTCATTAATGACTGTAGCCATAGGTTGTTGGAAGTATTTGCCTTATCTGGTGACTTCTTGGCCCATGGTCTGAAATCCAGTACCATCATTATTTTCACTATTTCCTTTACTTCATCTGGTTGAAATATTTTTGCTACATAAAGTGGAGTACTTTTCTTAATTTCTTGCAGTGTTTTTATATTGGTGGTAAGCTTGGTTAGCTGGGTTTGAAGTCCTATGTCCCGTACATCAGAAATATCCCATCTAAATAATGTTGGGGACTTTTTTTACTTCATGAAAATTTTTTATGTGAAGATGCTTGGTTAGCTGGGTTTGAGGTCCCAGGTCTGGTGTATTATTTTGATTTGCTGAATTATCCATCTCTATTATCTGGTTCAGGGTTTCTCTGTCAATACTATTACCAAGTTCAGGTCCATTTTCTCTTTTCATACTTCATTCACTTCTTGACGGCTGTTCGTGTTGCAATTTTCAACTTCAAGTTGGAGGGCTTTCCATTCCTTTCTCACTTTTTCCCATTCATGGATGAGTCTGAACAACTCTCTACATTCCTTACCTCTTCTTTGGACTTCTTTTTGCCATTCTCTTGCTCTTTCTTTGCTTTTTCTGAACAATTCCTGAAGATATCTAATAGTAAAATTTTCTGGATTCACAGTTTTCTGGGCAGTTTTCATGCCTGTTGGTGGAGACTTCAGAAATCTGGATGGGTCCAGATCCATGTCCATTCTTGGTTTGATTTTACTGGTTGATGATGATTTTTTTTTTATTTAAAAAATTTTTTTTTGCTAATTATTTTATTATAAAATTCTTTTCCTAATTGCACTGAATGATTTGATATACTTTTGAATACAATGTACAACAATTTTAGAACTTTTGTTATTATCTTTATTTTTTAGTATCAATGACAAATAAACAGCACTTATAAAAAAAACTTTTAAATTGTGTTTTATGGTTGAATTAATGCTAAAATTTATCCAATACAGTTAAAGTACTAACTGAAAGAGAAAACCAAAATAATATTACAGCAAAAGGAACTGAAAATGTCTCTATTGAAAAGCAATACTTAATTTATTGTGAAAATTTTTAAGTTATTAATTAATCCAAAACAACGAATATTTTCATAAAGACCTATAAGTTTTTCTCGAATATACACTATGAGATTTTTTTGAAAATCAAAAGCTATTACAAGATTTATTTTTGAATTAATGTCTTAGCAATAATTATCAGGTATGATTTGTATATCTTTACAGCAATAATTATAAACAAAAGGTTTCTTCTAATGGTTAAGTACTATTGCTATTATCTCTATTTCCTTGTTTAACTCTCTGCTACTAGGTTTTATGTTTAATTACAAAATTTTATTAATGGCTAATCGGCTATCTCCTTCTTGGTTCTTTTGGCCTACTTGCTGCTTTTACATTTAACACTAATACCCTAACTACTGCCCTTTTTACTACTGTTAAAGTTTAATGTTTAAATCTGCTGCTAACATATATATATATATATATATATATATATATATATATATATATATATATATATTTAGAACCAAACAATTTTATTTATATCCAAACATTCACTAGATCCGGGTATATTCATTTCGTTCCCTCTTATTTAAGATTAACACACACATACATACATACATACATACATACATACATACATACATACATACATACATACATACATACATACATACATACATACATACATACATACATACATACATACATACATACATACATACATACATATATATATATACATACATTATAATTATTGATCCAATTCATGACTCTTTATTTGATCCCCCAAAAAATTTATACACACTTTTTTTTTAAAAGCAAATTATACATACAAAAAAATTCAGTCTGATGACAAAATTTATTTTAGAAGTAACTCCATTTAGTGAAGCTACCTCCAGGTGACATGCCACCAGTTAAAAACATCCATAGACTGTTAGCCTCCCCAAAATTAATTTCAATTAGCTATTCCATTTAACTATGGGCATTCATTAAAATATTCGGATTTTCATTTATTACAAATTTTTATTTACTATTAAATTTTTGAATTCCATATGATAGCCTATTACATCTAGGTCAGTACCATATAAAATTATTTTATGGTATATTGCTCTTTGAGCCGATAAAACATTTTTTTTTGAAAATAAAATACAAGATTTAAAATACACAGATTGTCACAATATTTCATTTGGGACAATATTCAATAATTTACGGTATGCATACATAGCGTGATTTAAGTGAAACAATAAACATAAATGGCTTGTGTCACACTATAGAAAATTTGGATAGGTTTAGATTATACAGTATACGTAATTAAATGCCCAAGTCAAACAAAATATATGAAAATATATATGCAAAATAAACAAATATGGATAATATAGAATTTGAAACTATTATAAATATTAAAATATAAGGGATATGGGTGTATAAATAATGAAAAAAATGCTATATTGAGTTATAATTTTAAATAACGGGAACCATAGGGATGTGGGTGTTTAAATAATTGAGACCTATAGGGATATGGGTGTATAAATAATCGAGGCCTCACATTGGGCAAGCCATGGACCCAGGAAAAAAAATACTATGTAACGGTCAGATTAATCTATGTCGCAAACACACTGCAGAATTCAAACTCCAAATACAAAATTGAACACTCTAGGAGGGGTTGCCTTCTAGATATGATAGGTTCAAATCTAAAGTCTAAATTCCACAGTGCTACCTACATGATAATGTATCTGATGCTACTAATAATATATCCCTTTACTGGTGCCTGGTGGTCGGGGAGAAACAAAGAAACTCTATACTAAGATATAAGCTTGGATTTGCTAACTAATGTCTATGGATAGTACAAAAGAAATGTATAATAGATATAGACTGAGACAGTGATAGGGATCAATAAAATAAAAGATCAAAATTGATTTTATAAGATTTAAAATATATTAACATGTCAATATATATATATATATATATATATATTGTAATGGAACGTATTAAACTGCTTCATGACTATAATATATATATATATATATAATGCCCACTGTCTGCATATGTCAGACAGCGAAGTTTACTAAAATGGTATTTAAGATAACATTTAAGACAATTTACATTTGGAGGTTGTTAATACATTGTTTATACCTTGGGCTAATATAATATTACAATAATGTTCCTAAAAGAGCTTGTGAAGATGTGTGAGGCACTTTGAGTAAATTAGAAAAAGTTTAATAAAATATTTTGCAACATTAAAGTTTAATATAACATTTCTTGACTTCGAGAATAACACAGACTGATGCTTGTTAAGCTATAGGGTGGGGACATGACCAAGGCATCTATATTTATAAACATAGTTAAGTTATATTGGGAGGTAGGTGTTACTAGTGAGGATTTCGGTACTGGATGGAGAGTGTGATACGTTTAAATCAATAGAACTTTGCAAATAATAAATAAGTGAAAAATTATATAATGGATATATGAGATAAATACAGTGGTCTCACCATTGATCTGTAGGAAGGTGGTGTCACAGGCAGCCAAAGTCTGGACTCATCCAAAACTTAGCAACTGGGTGACAGCTGCATCAAATTCCCAGGTGTGATAATTGAGTACACACTCTGACTGGAAACCACAGAAAGTGAAAGGGGAAATGGTCTTAGCCATTTAAAGCCCTTTAGGAGAAGCAAAGCAGTCTCAAAACACCCAATACACCTACTAGCAACACTCGACTAAAGTATATAAAGTATACAAAAGGGATTTATTTAGATTAAGAAAATACCTAATCAATTCCCCAATAATTATTTAAAGAAAATCCACCCATTATGGACCTCAAATTACAAGCTTTGAAATTAAAGCAAAACAATATACATTTTAAAATGGGAAATGCATGTTTGTGGGGTTTTAAAAGAAAGCATAAATTTATTTATGCAATCATGCATTTGTTAAACATTTACTCATTGACCTCACACACATTCTCATATTAGGTTAAAATCGATAACATGTTGATTTTAAACTATAAAATTATTATATACATTGACTAAGAGTAGGATAGTCATCACACAAGCAATTCACGAGATAACAAACTGGGAAACAATTTATAATTTAAAAACGCCGTAATGGTGGCATCTTGCTTTAAATAAAAGGGAATAATTCACTCCGTCAAAGAATATTCTGGCACATTATCATAATAAAAAAAAGAAGTAGATGAATAAATATAAAATATGAACTCAAGGATATATAGAGAGAAATATTAATTACATTACATTATTTTATAGAAAGAACAATTGTAAGGTAAAGCAAATGAAAACAATTTAAATAACTATAGCTTTTTAATTAGAGGAAATAATTACAAGAGCTCTTGAGTTAAATTTTGGGGTTACCTCATTAGAAGCATTTGCAGGTAGTTTCAGGTAGATTGATTGTTGGCAGTGTTCAAACAACTCGGCAGCAAACTCTGGTTATAGTTCATATTTTAGCAGCAGTAACAGTTTTAGGGTTTCCTATGTGATGGAATCAGATGGTATGGAGCAGAGGCTGGCCATTTTTGAGGGGAAAATAGCCTTCTTGCCAGCTCTACTCCATCATTTTGAAGATTGCAATTTTAAAGGCTGGGTGCTTCAGAAAGATTTAAAGCAATATTTTAAAACATGGTAAATCTATTTGAAGATGAAAACTCGGCTTCAAATATTTAAGTTTGAAGGTATATAGCAATTAGAACATCAGAAAGTCTCAGAAAGCTCAGCAACAATTAGAATCTCAAAATGTTAGAATGCTAGAATACTTAGAAATCTTAGAATCTATACTTAGCATACTAGAATACTAGAAAGCATAGAATCCCAAACAAAATAAAACCCTTCTACATATAGCAGAATTATATAATAAACTGCCCTGGAGCATTACAAAAATATTCCAAAGTTTGCTATCTTATCAGCTGCAATAAAATCTATCTGAATGTCCAAAGAAATTTAACAAAATTTTAATTAATTTTCTATTGTTAACTATCCTATAGACATTCAGATTAAACTTTGATTTAATAAAAAAAAAACTTTTGCTAATTAAAAAGAAATTACCTTAAGTGGACATCTGCTATATTTCTAGATAATCTCCTAGAACATTAATTAATTAAAGCTATTGTTTCTTACCAGCCCTAATTTATTTTAAACAGAAAATATGTGGCAGGATTTTAAAATCTAAAAGAAAATTATTTTACGTTTAATTTTCAATGTTTGAATCTATTTATGAGACAAATATAATTTTATTTTAAATCAAAAACAAATATTACGAATGTAATATCTTTTATAAATAGATTCAAACAAAATAATTTTAAATAACAAATGATTA
Source organism: Epiperipatus broadwayi (assembly GCA_028023455.1). NCBI lineage: Eukaryota > Metazoa > Onychophora > Udeonychophora > Euonychophora > Peripatidae > Epiperipatus > Epiperipatus broadwayi. The sequence continues at coordinate 2,339,443 of JAQFVV010012561.1, read as the reverse complement.
TTATTTGAGGTTTTGAAATTAATACCTCACAGTGTGTGTGCAATTACAACCTATATAACCTACTTTTAAATAAATCTCTTTTATGAGTACATACACATAATTTATAACATTTTATTTATACTGGGCATAAGTTATACAAATATATATATATAACATGAGCATTATACTCATGGTTGAAAATTGGGCAGGATTTTCAGCATATAAGTATATTGCAGACACACTACAATACACTGGGGTTTAAACTAATATATGAGTGTAGGAAAGAGGTGAGAAAAAGTGAAACAAAGATCTGAAAAGGAAATCTTACTGTTTCACTATATATATATTATAATATCACCCTTTATATTTTATATCACCATTTGTACACTTCTACCCATAGCTTCGAGTGAGGATATTTGTGAGCATGGTCTGATTCCATCTCACGTGCCAATCTTACACATGGATAAGAATTATCTCATCGAAAACGTAAATAAGGGTTCGGGTATATATATATATACCTCTATTTATGGTAGCGCATCTGTACCAGCTCAATCTCAGGGTTTGGGGACTATAGTCTAACTAGAGAACAAAGCTAAACACTACCCAACTAAGTCTTATGTGTCTATCTATTCTGTCCGATAATTTATCCGTTATAAATCTAATAACCCAACCCGAATGTTATCATACCATTTACTCTATTTATTACCATACTTAATACCAATAAAATCTCATTTATCCACACATATAAATATCAATATTCAAGCGCACAGCCCATTTACCCTGATACACACATATATAATTCATATACGCATCAAAATAGTGCAATTATACATCAGAGCTGTTTATTTAAAGTTGTTATTTTATTTAATTTAAAAGAGATTTATTATAGGAATTAATATTGAGGTAAGACTAGTTTCTTTACCAAGACACATTCATTGAACATATATTTAGTGTAAACGTCAATTACCTTAAGTACTGTCGACCGTTCACACGGTCAAAGACAAGTCCGCATTTATAATTCTCCACGAATACTGGTCTGGTTGATATAATGGATGGCAAGGATTTCCAATGTGGTATATCGAATAGCTTATTCTGGAGGTGGAGTAGATGATTCACTCACTTTAAGAAAGGGTCCCATTTCCTAGATCTTTTGTCACCCTTACACTTGATGAACAAGAACTCTTTTGTATAGCGAAATTCATAGGTCCACTTCAGATGGGTTCCACGACAACTGTCCACTGGATCGGTTAATGAAACTAGCACTATTGAATTACCCCGACATTTTGGGTGAGAAATATTAATAAACTTCTTAAGAAAATTTTATACGTCCACACACTCCGTAGTCCAAGCCGTGTTTTTTTCTTTTTTTCTTTTTTTTCTCCACTTTCCAGCCCACAAAAAAAAGTTCTTTTGTTTTCACTCTTTAACTTTGTAAAATTTTCTTCCAATATCCCTACGCCACTGTCCCGTTTTTCTATTGTTTTCCAAAGATACCCACCTGACCCGTTTTCGGACTTCTTGATGCCAGTTATTACTAAACCGCCTACAGCAACTGATTTATTTCTATTTCTCTCTTCATATGTTCAAAAGATTAATTAGCAAAAGAAAACACGTGTTACCGACAATATTATCAACCAGACTTAAAGAAAAATTTTAACGGATAAAATATATATGAATAATCAATTACAACTTATACAGCTCCGTATATAAATGCTTGTAACCATCACCGTTAATACATACACACATTTTATACTCACATATACAAATATATTTATATAAGCATACCCACCTAACATTCACACTCTTTGTAACAGGGTTCGAATGACTATTTACATATATATCTTTTCATATATAGTCGCTCAACATTAACACTCGCAATTAGTAATATATTACATACGCTTGTATTCGAACCCCGTTTGTTACAATATATATATATATATTGAAACAAAGATTTTCATGGGTTGCATATATAAAAGACATTTTGTGGGTTCATCCGTGTCTTTCTACCTTTTATCAGCCATTGGATGACTTGTGTGATCAAGTCGAAATGTCAGAATATCAATATTTAAAATTTTTTAATATGGATGAACCCGCAGAATATATTTATATATATATTAAACTAATTCATCTGTGTATAATTTATTGTAGTAAAATATACATACCAATGTTTCAGTTTGCTCATATTGGCTATCAACTTGGTATTGAAAATTATAAAAAGGGTTATAGAGGTTTTCATTGATGTATAACAAAATCAAATGTTCTATCAAACAGGTAGAAATAATAAAAATCAAAAACTATTTTGATTAATGGTTTTTAAAATGTTTTTTTCAGATAGAAAGCATTTCATCTATATTATCATATTTTTTGATACAATCTGGCCTTGTAAGGACCTCAATGGTTTCTCTCACTATACATTGTTGGACAGCACCACATCTGAATAGATTTTTGGTAATATAAAAATGAATACTGTGACCTATATCTATAGTAACATGTGGGAATGATTCTGATGATGAGGGTTGCTTAACTGAATGAGGATGATCATTTTTTTAGCATTGATGCTCATGAAGATTTATGAAATTTCATGTGGTAACTGCTTTTTATGTAGGTATTAGCAATTGTCATATTTATATTAGAAGAGACAAACATATTAATGCAGTTAAGCAACACTCATCATTACCACAACTTTTATTACATGTTATGGGTATAGGTCATAATATTTTCTCTAATATGAGAATTCTATCTAGATGTGATACTTTCCAACAATGTAAGATAAAAGATGTAGATTGTATCAACAAACTTCATACTCATAAAATATCTATTTGAATTTTTTTAAAAACCATTAATCTAAGTAGTTTCAAACTTTTATTTGTATTATATGTTTTGTATTGGTGAAACTTTTAATTTTCTTGTAGTCAATGATTACAGCATCTTTATTACTATTTTTATAATATTCATTCTCCTATTGATGGTCAATGTGACCCAGCTGAAACATTGTTATATATTTTACTATAATAATTTATATACTGATGAATCTGGCTTTTTCATTTAAATCTATGGTCTATGAAATGACCATCACATGACTACCACCTCTTATGCTTGTGTATAACTGTTGTCAAAACAGGCAAAACTCACTATATATATTGCCACACACTGACGAAGGCCATAAGCCAGAAATTAGTCTGAGGATATTGGATGACTAGCCACTAGATGGGGATTTTATGCACAAGCCTTCTGGCATCTATTGATTACTCTAGCTTGCTGTGTGTGGCAATATATATATAGTGAGTTTTGCCTGTTTTGTCTGAAATGATTGAGTTGTTGTTTTAAAATAAATATTAAAAATAGTTTAATTAAATAAATGATATAAGTATTAAAAAAATTGTGCTAAATTTATTTTTCTTATATGTATGTTAGAAGAATAAACACATTAGGAATTAATTTAAATCAGAAACAATAAATTATCTTTAATTATTTTAATTTTAAATTTAGTAAAAATATATATATATTTCTAAATTTAGCTATCAAACAATGACAGGTAATTAACATGTTTGTAAATAAAAATATGTTTGTCATAATTAAAAAGCAGCAAAAGAATAAAAAAAACGTTATTTATTAGAAAAAAGCATTCTGTTAGAGTTTATATAAAAACAGAACAATTGCATAGATTAGCAGCTATAGTTAGAAAATAGACACAATCAAGAGCTTTTATCTATTAGCAGAGGAACAGGTATAGTTGGAATAAAATTCAGGATTTCTGAAAATTATAATATTGGCTTGTAAGACAAGTCAAGCAGTTAAAAATTGTTAGAAAAGGACCTACAAGTTTCAGCACCAATAAATATATAAGTGCCCGTAAATCAAGTCTACCACAAAAATGTCTATTATTTTTATGAAACTACTCCCCAACTCCCTAAAAACTTTTAATTGAGTTTTCAGTATTGCTGATTTCTTTGTTATTAGCTTTTGTCTTTAAAATACGTTATATTAATATCTATTCAAATTTGCATATGTTGATTTGTATAACAAAGTGGTTTTTTTATTCTTTATAATCTAAAGCAGTAGTCTTCAACCACCGGGCCGTGGACTGGTACCAGGCAGCAGAAGTTTTGTGCTGGTCCACTGCTAGACTGGCAAGAAAGTTTTTAATAACAAAATAATACGATTTTAAACTTTTAATTAATATGAACAATTTTTATTTATTTTTTCATCGCATTTTTTCCCGATTAAAAAAAAAGAAACAGAACAAAAACAAAATCTAATCAATCATACATAAATTAATTTGTTTTTCTATTTATCACAGATATTTATGGGAGGGGAGGAGTTTTTTATTATACAAACTCCGGTTGTCTTTTGATAGCCAATCATGGCTGCTTGTCAGCATTGTTAAAACAATAAAATGTAATGTGACTTTTTTTGATCTCTTAAATTTTTTCTACTCTCTCTTTTAATATTTCATTTTTAGTGTTTTTTTTTTTTTTTTTTTGGCTTTAAGTTTTATTTTGAAAATCAATTTTTATTACCTTTTTTTAAAAATAAAAACCAAAAAATAAGTTCTGTCTCTAACATTTACAATATATTTCTCAATATATCCCCACCACCCCTAAAATAAAGTAAGATCAAAACTTTTGACTTTTTCAAGCTTCATTTTCTTTTTTTTGTTTAAAAATATGCCCACTTTTTTTTTGGCCTATAAGGCAATATTTTTTTTTGGCTTCATTTGTATCCCACTAAAATACTAAAACTTTTATTTTTAAAACCAATTTCTGTTACCTTTTTTAAAAAATAAAAACAAACAAAAAATAACTTTGGTATCTATCTTTTGTTCAGTTGATGACAAAGTATTTTTCAATCCCCCCCCCCCCCCCAAAAAAAATAAGATCAAAACTTTTGACTTTTTCAACATTCAGGTGAATAACATTTTATTCTTGCATGTTTTAACAATGAAATAATAAACGTAAAATGCAAGAACATTAATGAGAATGATTGTTATTGTATGTTTTCTGTAGCAGTATGACTGCACAACTTGAGAAAGAGTGTTCAACATGTGAAGGTAAGCAACACCATTACTATACACATTAACTAGTGTGCTGTTTTGGTCAGTTATAACAATTATGCTTATCTAAGGCTAAGCAGGTTACATTTTTAAGAAAATTTATTTGTAAACTTCTGCCGGTCTGCAAAATCTTATCCTTATTTTTACCGGGCCACAGGGGTGAAAAGGTTGAAGACCACTGATCTAAAATAAACAAAGGCAAAAATCAATATTGTATTGATATCTATGTATATTTAAACTATTGTAACAAACATTCATATAAAATTAATTAAACAACTTTCATGTTTAATTTTATCTTCTAAAAGAAGTTAAAGAAATCTGATAAAAGCAAGGATCTGTGATTTTTACAGTGAAAATTATAAAGAGTTAAGGCTAAAACGAGAATTTTGCTATACATTCAAATTCAAAGTAATTAATAGCAAAAGCTATGCCATCTACTTTACTTATTCATTTTTTTATTTGCAGCTAGAAGTTTTAACTAATTGGTCTAAAAATAATTTTACATTTTATTTTATTTACAAAAATTTATCGAATAATAATAAGTGTAGTAATCAAAAAAAATATTGTATTTTTTTATAGCTTTAAACTTTATAAATTAAACAATCTTTAATTAAAATATAAAGAAATTATTTATGTATTATTATGATTCAAAGGCTCAAGTATGTTTGTAATCATGGTAACATTATCAGAACCTTTAATAAGAGACATATGTATTTATTTTATTCTTAGTGTTTTTGTTTTTTTTTTGTAATAGGAAACTTTTAAAATACTAAATTACCACAAGTTTTTTAATATATGAATTTTTCTACAGTACAGGCTTTTTTCATAACTGCACTCCAATATGTAATACATAGGGGATTTGAACTCAGACTTTTACATGATCCTCAACTATCTACACTATCTCATACTGCTGACACACTTGATCACACACATGCCAAAAAGTTGATTATTTATCTTTTCACAAGTTTTTTAATTAATATTTTATGAACTAAAACAATATTATTGTTATTTAATAAATTTCCAAACAAAAATCATTGTTCAAATATTACTTTTCTAAAAAGTATCACTATTAAATTTATATTTTATTATATTAAAATTTTAACATATCTTCAGTGACTGTCTTCATTTTTAATATCATGATAATCACTATACACTTATGTTTTTATTTATTTCAAATTTTGGGATATAGTGATGCTTACAAAAATGGGTTTATGATTGGTCACAGGAAGATTAAAAAAATCTTAAAAGCTAAATGGCAGCAACTGAGATAAAAATGTTAAACCATGAAATATGAGATGAGTTTTGCCTTTTAGGCTGAAGCACAATTTAGAGAAATAAATGAATCATTATCAGTACCTAGCACAACATTCCAACACCTAAATTGGTATCAATAATGGGTCAGATGATAACAAAATACTAGTTTTTCATATAGTTGTCTATTGTAAAACTGGTTTTCTTAGCATGGATAACAAATTATATTCTTCATATGGATAAAGTAAATAAATAAATATAACCATTTCATTTATCTCCTAATCATATATTAATGCATCAAGTATAATAGAATCTAGCCTTTACAATTCTCAGTCTGTGGTTAAATAGCACTCTAAATGTTTAACAAAGAATTAAAACTAGGATGAAATTACTTATTATTGAAGCTTATGATAGATATAAGCTTATCTTTGTCAACAGTCATGAAAGTTTAGATTAAAATTAATATATTAATCAGCTGGATTAAGGCATTTAATAATTATTAGATTAATAATAAAATATACAAGGATGGAGATGGAATCTCTTTTAATAACTTTACTTTTAATAATTAAGTAACAATACATTTAATTTTAATCTGAATTTTTAACAATGTTAACAAAGGTAAACTTATATAGACCAAAAGTTCTAAAAGTAGGTGGATTCATTCTATTCTTGGTTCTTTATACAATAATTAGAATGTTATTTATTTATAGTCCTACAAAAACTGATTTTCTCTTTCTAATTACAAATACATTAAGCTATGTTAATTTCATGTTTACATTTATTAAATTCTATTTAAAAGAAACATTCACTTTCCATCCTTAAAGAATTGATTATTAATCTAACAATTATTAAATGTCATATTTCAGCTGACAGATAAATTAATTTTACTTTGAATTTTTATCAGTGTTGACAAAGATAATATTTTATACAGGTCAAAACATAGATGAATTCATTCCATTTTTGATCCTTTATTCAACATTTAGAATGTTATTTATCCATGGTTTAAAAACTATAGTTTTCTCTTCTTAATTAAATATACATTAAGCTATATTATTTTCATGTATATATGAAAATGTAACTCCCTCAACATTTATATTTTACAAGTGATATTAAATGAACAGTATTGATCATCATATGATCCATTGATGAACATGCCAGTCTTTAGATCTTCAAATTAAATATTTATTAAAAGTTACTATTTTGTATTCAATGGTTCATCAAATAAACTTGAATAGAAAATATACCTTTTAAACTAATGATAGTTAATTATAATAAAGTAGCATCACTCACTTAAAATTTTAAATTACTGAGTATTTTGGGTTATTCAAAAATGTTCCAAAAAGTTCTTCCAAATCACTGGTACTTTTTCAAATAGATCATCTAATCATAAATTTGCTGAAAAAGTATAATATGTAAAAAATAACTTTGATTTTAAAATGATTATGATGAAGGATTATGTTACAAATATTATGCAGATATTATCTTGAATTCACCATATTTCTATTAATTCCCTTCCATTATTTTGATAGTGATAGTTAGCACACTCAACTAACTTATTGTAAACATACAACTAAGGATAACTGTGTCCACTGGCTATCCTTAACTAATTAACTATATGAAAAAAATACTATTTCTATATGTGAAATTGACAATAGAATAAAAATAGACTAGATGAACAAATCAACAACACATTCATGTATTAAATAACACAAATAAAATCAACACAAATACCCCTAAAATGTAAATGCATGCAATATAAGTTTGAATGCATAGTTTAACATTTAAACTGCATATTATCAAGAGTTTGGATATTAATTGAATTTGAAGTTGTTTTGCCATTGCTTGGTCAGTCAGATTGTTTTTTACTCAGAATGTCCACTATAGATTTTCAATTTAATTGGCTTTTGTAATACAATTGTCTATAATTTCATAGACAGTTTTTAGATTTACTTGATCAGTATAACTTTTGCTTAATAATAGTAAACATATACTAAGTAAAGCAAATTATTTTGAGACAGGTCAACACATTTCTTGCTTAGAAACTAACAGGTTACATTTCAAACTTCCTATAAAGTTTGAGCAGGCCATTATTCTCTTCTAGATATACATGGTTGGTGGCCTTAGCATATATAAGAATAAATGAAGCTTATCATTCTCTTGGGGATATGACAAGGGCTTTCACTATCAAAAATTAGTTTTCTTCTATTACACCTATTTTTGATTACAATACAGCAATCCTGCATCATTGCCTGCTTTTGTTCTTCTTAATTTGTATCTTTTTGAAATATTGATTGATGTTTTTTTAAAATTTCAACATACTTTATTTCATTTGACCAGTCTTTTTTTAATTGTGTTTCTTCAGACTTTTACAAATATAGCAATTCTGCATCACTGCCTGATTTAGTTTTTTTCTTTGATTTGTATGTCTTTGAAGTACTGAATAATATTATTCATTTTCTTCGATTAATACTCTCTTTCACTTTTGAGAATCTTAATTACTTCCTAAATGTACACATTCAGCTTTTTTCTTTCTGATTTTCACTTCTTGAGTCACTTTTTGTCTATTTTCTAATTTAAACCATTCAATTTCTTTATAATGACATCTCTATATATTTTAGGTCACCCTCTACCTTTTGTGATGACTTCCATTTAACTATAACTCTCTTCAAACATCTTAGATATATTTTGTCCAACTTGTTGGCTATTTTCTATTTTCATAGACATGTTAGTTATTTTTTTCTGGTTGTTTTAGAATTTTTTGGATATATTCATATTCCTTTCCATTTTTTCAGATGTTTTTAACTTCTGTTCATTATCATCTTCGTATTAAGTTAATCTTTTTTTCCATTAGAGTTTCTGGTGTTTCTTTACTCTGCATTTTTGAACATTAATTTTTGTTACATTGATTAGTTCTGTGCTTTCAAACAGTTCTCTCATTTATTTATTCTAATTTTTAAGTGCTGAGGTCTATTATAATATCCTTTTTTTATTTCTTGATTTTTGTCATTTAATGATAATTCCACCCATCTTTTTTCCTATGTAGTCTTCTTTGTAAATCTTAAATGACTTTTGCTAGTATACTATTTATTACTGCTTTTCTGTAATTTTATTTTGCTTAACTTGATCTACAGTAATTTTATTTTAATTAGTTTGTTTAGTCACAAAAATTTTATGTTGATTATACTGCCCTATTGTTAATTATCATTTTCTGTTTACATATTTATTTGATATTTAAGTACTACTTTTATTTTCTTACAAATTTACTTTTTCTATGTAATCAACATCTCTCTAATTTCAAGGCCAGCATATAATATAAAACCCACAGCTTCACTCACATTAGTAGAATAAAATAATATAATGCAATTATGTAGTTGTATCTGTAGCATCTATATTTTTATACTATTTAAATGGAAAAAAATGTTATACTACTGAATAATCAACTTTTAGTATTTTAGTTTTTAAATATATTTCACATATGATAAACTAATTAATATTACTCTATTATAATATATCCAAGCATGTCAAAACATAGTAAGATGTAATTATAGGGGATTTGAACCCAGATTTTCAAGCTCCCTTCAGTGATACAATCTACATCATAAAATCTATGCACATGACCAAATACATGTGAAAAAATAAATGATCTTCAATGTATGTCTTTTATGCTGAGCCAGAACTCATCAAATGGTCCAGATCATCTTCTCCCACACTATGAGGGCTAAGTTTACAGTGTGGCCCAAAAGTAGGTTTACAGTTATTAAACTACCTTTTATATGGTTGAAGTTACTTGATTAGTAATACCAATATAAAACATTCCTCAGATTATAAATCTAACTTACATAAACAGCTTTTTCCTTGTAATTTATTTTATTATGTAATGCTAACTTTTTACTTGATGATATTTTTTTATTTCAGGATTAATGGTGAACAATTTAAATCAAGAGCAAAGGAAATGGATATTAAAGCAGTATTGGAAGTCTGAAAATTGCCGAGATGGTACGTACAGCATGGCAAGAAACTTTTAACACTTCTCCACCTTCACAACAAACAATTTATCATCTAAGGAATAAATTTGATGAAACAGGTTCAGTGAATAATGCACCGAAATCTGGACATTCTAAAACTTCTGACACCAAAGAAAATGAAATGTTAGTGCCAAGGAAATCCACATGAGGTGCTTCTGCAGAACTATCCATATCAAGAACATCACTGCAATGTTCAACGCATAAACTGAAATTAAAACCTTACCAACCAAGACTAGTATATGGTCTTTTAGAGAATGAGCCAGATCATCGGCTGCAGTTCTGTGAAATGATGTGTAATCAATTTACTGGAGAAAAACGTGACTCTTTGGATAAAATTATTTGGTCAGATGAGGCTTGCTTTAAATTATCTGGTCATGTGAACAGGCATAACTGTGCATACTGGGTTGATGAAAATCCCCATTTGACCATAGAGATTAAACTAAACCAGCCTGGCATTACAGTTTGGGGTGCATTATCAAGCGAAGGTGTTGTCAGGCCTGTTTTTTTAATAGAACTGTAAATGGAGAGAACTACCTGGACATGCTTCATAAAATATTAGTGCCACAACTCAAAACTAAACCTAACTTTGATGAACTTTTCTTTTAGCAGGATGGAGCACCACCACATTATGCGTCTACAGTAAAAGACGACCTTAACCAAGTTTTTCCACAGCGTTGGTTTGGAAGAAGGAGCAGCATCGAATGGCCACCACGTTCACCTGACCTGACACCTATGGATTTCTTTTTTTGGGGTTTTGTTAAGAGCAAGGTTTATGAGAAGAAAACCAAAACAATAAATGATTTAAAAGATTACATTCATCTTGCATTCACAGAAATTGATGAAGAGCGGAATTTGTGCCGCACTGTGTGTCAGAGTGTCATGGAGAGATTTGATGAATGTTGCAATGTTGAAGGAGAATATTTTGAGCATCTGAGAGATTAAATTGTTTATGTTAACAGGTATAACGAATTTCTTGCTGTTCTAGTGTCGAATTTTCAAATAAATAGTCTACATGATAACTGTAAACCTACTTTTGAGCCACCCTGTATATTAAGATAACAAATCTTTAATGGACAGACTCTAATCTATTCCACCATCCAACTCTTCAGCCTTTCATACCATTGAAAATCTGATGATGGAATTCCCAAATGCCAATATTATTGTCATGACCATGTTGCCTTTAAGTCATTCTAACCTCTCATGTATAGGACCTTGTCCATTTAAATACCATAAAGAGGGATGAGCAGGATATATTAGAGATCAGAATAACTTAAAGTCAACATGTGGATGACAGTAATATTGGCATCATCAAGGGATTTGAGTGTTCCCTTACCAGATTTTTAATCATATAGAAGGTTGAAGAGTTGGATGATGGAATAAATTGAAGTCTGTCAATTAAAGTTTGCAGACTTGCTATTTTAATATAAACTGAACACTGATTATATATATATATATATATATTATATATATATATATATATATATATGTGTGTGTGTGTGTGTGTGTGTGTAAGAGATTGTGATCTGAACTAACTGATGAATGGTGGCTCAGCATGAAATACATATATTGGAGATCATTTAAATTTTTCACATATGTGTGATCAAGTGTATTGATTGTATGAGATAGATTGGATAACTGAAGGAAAGCTTGAAAGCTTGAGTTCAAATTCCTATAATTACATCTTAACTCCAGGGACTTAAAGTATATCTGTATTTAAAATAAGGTGTAACAAAGTTGATTGATTACCAATAATAATCATTTTTGAATAATGATCAGGCATGCTATTTAGAAGTTATATTTACATATGCAATTTTTTCAATAGTTTTATTATTATTAAATTTTATTTTATTGATTAGGATCATGCATTTCTAATTTGAATAATTTCATATAATATTCATTTATACATGATAATTAAATTTAAAGAAATATAGCTCTTGGCATTCTATTTGTAATATATATATATATATAACTATTGGCATTCTATTTGTAATATATATATATATATAACTATTTTGTCTTGAATAAAATCAGGCATTTTTAATTTATCTAATAAATATCAATGTGATGACATATGGGGATAGGAGATAAGACTGACTTAATCTCCAGGGTCAACTGAAGATGCCCCTGTTCCTCATTAAAATATTGTACATTTATAAAATAGTTGTTTTTCTTTATCCATTAACAAATATTTTGACAAGAAAAGGTTGGTATCATCCTTTTCTTGTCAAAATCTCTCTCATGTATCGAAGCCTGATCGGTCTTAAGACAGCTGTTTAAAATCTGATTGGCTGTCTGAGAGATAATCACACACGTGAAAGAATAGCAAACTTTCAATTATTTCCAATTTATTAACAACACGCGATTTAGACAAATATTATTTATCCATTAACATAATTGCCTAACTACTTATATGTTTACATGTTTGTGTATGGTTTGATTACTAAACTTTATTAACAAATATTATTATTATTATTGCCACTTATGGGAATTGTATTAAATGAGTTTAAGAAAAAAGTAACCATTTCTGAATTAATGCATGTATTATGTAATAACATACTTCAGCTATTCACCACTAAGAAACTAGCATCTATTATATATATTGTAACGGTAAAAATTTGCTAATGTCGGGGAATGATCCATCTAATCTGAATAAAATCTAATCTAGCACAATCGGGGTTGCCATTATATAATGAACTATCGTAAGACCCTGTTAATCTATACTAAAAGCTAATTCGTTCAAGATATATGTAAAACGAAATGAAACAATGAGATTATCTGCTCCAGACATCAACAAATCTATCACAATTACAAAGCAAACTGCAGCAAGCAGTGGAATCGTATATCATTGCCTTAAACAATAACATACAATTAAGCTATCTACTTGATTAGGAATTGACCGAAAGTCAATTCGAATCAATAACTAAATTAGATTCCAACATTCTTTATTAATCTATTGTTATTGTAATAATTTAAATCTACTTTAATATTTAATGACACTGCATTTTATTTAAATAGATTAGTCTTTAACTAATTATAACTGCATTTTATGAAACGTTTTTAAAACCTATACATTACTTTAAATGTTGAAACAAAATAATCTTTTACTCAAATTTACATCTAGTTTAATTAATAAAATGCTAAATATAATGTATAAACGTTTCATTCCTATGTTCCAATAAAGTGATACATAATTATTGCTTCGTTTATATTTTAAAATGGAATACTCCATGAGAATTTATTATCAACAAATCTATTAGATAAGTCAAGCGTTGTTAGCAGAGGGGTCATCGCACCTGCCTTGCAAGCTAGTAGTTGGTTGCAGACGGGTGTGGGCTCGCGTCCCGGCCGATGCTATGACATATGAAAAAAAATATCTATTAGATAATTTCTAACTCTACAATGCCCAATCACATTATATAAAATATATCTTAAGTTTCCATTGGATGTTTATTAACTTATAATTATTAATATTATTTATTTGAATCTTCAATCAATGGAATATGAAATTGATTTCGGTAACAGTTAAGCTATATAACTATAATTGACAGTTATTCAAATCAAAGATAATATTCAATTAGGCTAATCAATGAAATTTTTTATCTTCACTTTAAAGGAATTTAAAAAGTATTTAAGATAAGTCATTCTAAACCAATGACAAAATATGATCTATTAAGATATTTTATGATGGGACTAGATAAGCAAAGAAATAATCAACTCTAAGCTAATGACATTGACTTACTTGTAATATTAATTAAAAAAAAATGTATAATATTATATACGAATGCAGAAATAAATATAAAATTTATCTGTAAATAAGATTAAAAAAATGATATACAAAACATACCATATTTTATATTCTAGTTCACTTACCAAATGGAGTTTAAATCTTGGACCGAATTTTAAATAACAAAATCATCTTACGCAATCCAAAGAAAGAATTAAACAGATTCATAACATTTAAATCAACTCAATTTATTGGATTTTATAAAAAAGAAAAATTAATAACATTAATAACAAAATACAACAGAAGATTAATTGATATTCGTAATTAATTGAAATTAATTAAAGTGATAAGATTTATGTGGGTAACTCTAAAATGTGCTGCGAAACAATTATATAAAATAAATGGAAGGAGAGATTTTGAGTATCTTAATGAACATTTTTAAATAACAGATACCAAAAGTATATATGTAACCAAATAAAAAAAAAGAACTCTATTCGTTCATTAATATTATAATAATTAAACAAACATGAAATAAAGTGCTATATTCAAACCTCTTGTCTGTCCAATATTTCAAGTTAAATTTTGAACATACAGAATCAAATACAATAACTAAAAACGTCGGATCGCATTTATATATACTCAGACAAGAGTTTAAATAATCAATAAATGAATCTCTCAGCCTTTCATTGCATAATTCTATTATACCTAAATATACGCTATTTATGACTTAAAATAAAATATAAATTATTCTTTTAAAAAAATATAAATATGCGCACATATGCATAAAAAAATCATACCCTAAATAAAAATCTATTGATTTATTCATTGTAGCTTCCTTATTCTCAATCCTAAGATGCAGAGATGTGTCTATTTCCTCGAGTACAGAAAAGATAAGTTGAACTTTCAATGTTTCTTTTATTAGCGATAATGTTCAGACAGAATTTCTCTAAGGCACACTGCTGTAAAATCAAGTGAAGAATTTAATACTAGTTTTTTTTCTTCTTTTTGAATTAGGAGAGTGGAGTTTAAATTGCTTATTAATAATATGAATTAATTCAGTTGATCCCATTGATTTTTTTGGCTTGAATATAGTATCCATCGAATATAATAGTAGTTACATTTGGATTTTTAACACGTGGAATTTTTTTGTTTAAAACAGCTGATTTTCCATACAACACATTCTGTTTAATAGGTTCTCCTTCTTTCACATTTTTGCTGCCATTCTCTCTGGAACTTCTTCAGCATGATGCCCCTCAAATGAATGGGCAGATAATTAACTTTCTATTCTTTCATATTTCATAGGTTAACAATTTAAAAATAAAGTTTAAAAAAAATTTTTTTTAAAGAACTGAGAAACACATCTGTTCTCAGCAATGACAAAAATATGAGAAGTCCTATTAGTCTTTTCTGACTATTTATATTACACTCTTTCTGACATTATTGCTGTCATAACAACTGTTGAAATTTACTCTAAAACCATTCAATGACAAACGATATGTTCCAGTAATTTTCCCACTTTGCAAGTGCAATGTAAGTTTGAAGAGAAATGGATACATTGAAATGAAATCTAAGTTCGATATGATTTTTGTATTATTTTGAACCAAAACAAAGAATTTATATTACAACCTTGATAAATTTTATAAATATAAATAATTTACATATTTTTTTTAATAATAATTTTTTGAAAATTAATTTACAAACAAAAATATATGACACTTAAAACATTCAATTCTGTGTAATAATGTTACTATGGTAACTGCAATAACAGAAAATATATGAGAAGAATACTGATCTTATTCAAGTAAACTTTTATGTCACACTGAACTATTTCCAAAATTTATTTATTTATCTATATGTTTTTCTTGAGTTTTATTATAACAAACTTAGTATTTTGAAGCTAGAATTAACAGTCAACTATACAATTTAAAAAGCTTTAGGTTGCCATGATTACTAATTTAAACCTATATTTTCAAGATCTCCCATCATACATTTATTAATTGAAAAGAAAAAAACAAACAAGATCAACAAATTTCTTTACTTTTTTAAAATACTTTGATGATTAATCTGAATACTCATAATATATATATAATAGACAATAAAATTATTTTAAGGATTCTTTAAAATATTGCATTGCATAATTTTTAATATTGTTTAAAGTATATAATTTATGAAACATTTTATAAAAGCTTGTTAATATATTATGCACACTGCTATTATTTTTAAAAGTAAATATTTTTAATATTGATTCAAGTAATTTATAAAGTACTGTAGAAAAATCAGATTTTTTAAAAATTATTGTAAGTCAACATTTTTTTTTGAATATAAACAATGTGAGGTTATGGCTTACATTAATTTTTTGTTGATTTATTGTGTAATTAAGCAAAGTGTCATAAAATAAAATTTATACCCTATATATATATATATATATATAATGAAATAAATTCTACAACTACAAGAGTATGTAGATAATTATCAACTATTACGGTAATAAATTTTAATCTAAAACTAAAATTTATTACCACAATAGTTAATAATTATCGGCATACTCTTGTAGAATTTATTTTATTACATATTATCTACAGTATATACATATATTACAATTTATTCTTATATATATATGATCAATAGATGGCATTTTACCAAAAACACCGTCAAGTGTAGGTTTGTTTACATAAACATCAGAGTAAGCATTCACTATCTCTATCATTAATTCCACCTTCAGATCATGATTTCAAGCTGATTTGCTATCATCAGTGAAGGATAGGAAGAAATCATGATCTGAAGGTGGAATTAATGATAGAGATAGTGAATGCTTACTCTGACATTTATGTAAACAAACCTACACTTGATGGTGTTTATGGTAAAACACCATCTATTGATCATAAATACAAGTGATAGCAAGTTTAACTTGTTTTTTTTGTTTTTCATATATATATATGATAAACAAAACAAATTATAAAAAAGCAAGTTACAAAATTTATAACTTGTTTTGTTTATCATAAATGTACCCTTGAAGGTTTTTGCAATGATATGTATTGCAAAGGCTTTTACTATATGGTGAAACTGAACTGATTTCACACCAATATAGCTATCTAGTTTGTTAATTTGGATTTGAAGACATTATGTGTCTGAGAAATTTCATGCTTTCAAATAGAAATGTGTTTGATAAATGCTGATTTTAAAGTTAGTATTTAGATCTAGTTTCTAATCTTCCAACCCTTCACTGATGTGAGCTAACTAGTTCGAAACCATGGTCTGAAGATGGAGACAATGAAAGATATTGAATTCTATCTCTCTCAGCATCTATGTAAACAAAGCTTGTTAGGAGCTATTGGTAAAGCTCCATATAGTGATCATATATATAAATATATATATTGAAATGGGAACCTCCTAATCCCTTGCCGTTTCATCATCAATCTAGTAGCCCACTCATCTGTGTTAGATTTGAATCTCATTTAAACTATAATATGTAAAATAAAACTACAATTTGCTGTCATGGCTGTCTGAACAGCATTATATATTTACATACAAAAGAATGCTATAATTAGATAGGTTTGATAGAATTATAGCATATTATTATTAATATCGCATTTATTCTAAAAAAATACTTTTATTATGTTAAATAATGATAAGGTTCAATTTATTAATAAATTTATTATTTTAAGTCGTATGTGGATATATAATCCAACCTATATTTGTAATGTATATAGGGGTGGCATGATTTAAAACATTAAAATGTGTTGTTTATTTCAAAATGTTAAAAGATGAGAATATTTTAAAATGTTTATTTAAAAATGTTAAAAAGGTTTTCTTTCAAATGTGCCAAGAAGTCTTCTTTAAAAATTAAGATTCTTTTTTTCTTAGAATTAAAAGTTGGTTAGAAACAGATTCTGTCATAAACAAGTATTTAATTAGTGACTGCACCTACCTTTGGTCAAATTAAAAAGTCATTTAAAAATCTGGCTAATCGAAATTGCATCAGATGTAAACATTTAAGTTATTTTTGGATTAAAATTGTTTATGGCAAAATAGTTTTACAAAATAACCATAAAAGTTATAACTAAAAAACTTTAATAGTTTATCAAATATTTCAGATCAAAACTACATGTTTTTAGAATTTAATTAAAATGGAATTAAGTCAAAGTTATAACACCTCAGAAACTTATCAGCATATTTGAAAGCAGATTGTATGTTAACAAAATTAATCAAAAAATGTAATCATGAAGCAAAGAAAAATTCCCAAAGGTGTTAAGCTGATAAGAAAAAGATATAAATGGGCCATATTTTGAGTGGGAAGATAGACTGGCTGAGATTTATAATACTGATAGACTGACAGAGATCTATATACTGAGAGGAGACTCCATTTTGAAGCACATTTTATATTTAAAAATCAAATCTAGTTTTGAACTGAGATGTCTGGCTAATTTGGCCATCTTAGCTGTCACTCCGTAAGGAGGCGATGAGGTTCGTTTCCATCTGACACCATTTATAAGCAAGAATGCTGCTATAACATCTACAACCTAACCGAAAAGAAGAAGAATGCCACTATAATATCTACCATCTATCTTAAAAAAGAAAAATGCTGCTATAATATTTACAGACCACCCGTAAAAGAAGAACATGCTGCAAGATGCCCAGGAAACTCACCAAGCTCCAGCTCAAGCACCTAATAATACTGGTAAACCATTTTAAACTGCAGAGCTCTGTATATTTTCAGTATACTTTCCATCTATTTTATGTATAATTTCAAACTACCATTTTAAGTTCTAGTTAGCAAACTAATCACTAAATATATTTTAATATTAAAGCTTTTCTTTTATTGTTTTAAAAATGATTCACTTGCTTTTAAAATTTCCTTCCTTAAGAAATTAATTAATGTTTCTACTTTAAACTATCACTGCAGTCATGTCTCTAGTTATTTTTTTATCACATAGTTTTTAATATTTGTTATATTTATTTTATGATATGCTGACGCTTTGAACCAGCGAATACTAAATTTTAATATTTTAAGAAGAGATTAATTAAAACCTCTTCACATAATTATTTATAATCTTATTTCTGTGTGCTGTTTTGAAACCCTCTTAAGAAAATAGTAATGACTCGCTTGTTATTATTTAATATTTTTTGATAATTGTTTAATTGTAAATTTTTGCAATGTGGTTTATTTTAATGAGGTTTAAATTTTAAATACTAAGAAATAGACTAACCTTGATAAATATTTATAAGTATATTTGCTATTTAAGTTATTTAGTAAACCCCATCAAATGTACTTTTCCCGCCTTTTAAATACTTGTCATTTGATTAATAATAAATTAGAATTAGCTGGAACAGCAAAGATTATCTGTAATTATTCCTGTCTATAGCATATATTTTATCATGCTACCTAAGAGTTGGCTTCTATTTGATTAAGCTAACAAGTTATTGTTCTTGCCTAGAGAATATAAATTTTACAAATGCTTTGCTTGGCAGATGTGATTTATTCACTTTAATATTTTTTCATTTTACTGCCACGTATATTTACGTAAATAAGATGTAGCTTTGGTTAAGCCAGAAGATCTTCCTCTCATAGGGTAGAGCAGTCGTGAAGCCTGAGTTAAAGGCCAGGTTAGCATGTAAGTCCCCCACATTTCTGAACTATTTGTTCCTTTTTATGCAGCTTAATGATCGGTTTTCAGGGTACCAGCGTTGGTTGCAGAAACCCTTGACCTACCAATCCATCCACAGAGTGACTTTATTATTGTATTGCTGGTGCTATAGTGCATTAGTACATCCAGAGCAGCCAACTCTACCTCCCTATTTTAGTTCTTTCAGAAATTGGATGAGATATTCTTAAAAGTCCGGTCAATCTAAGTTATTGCAGCCCTATTTAGGCTCACTAAATAAATATAAACAGACGGGAAATGTCTACCATAAGTGTTGACCAAGATTTAGTTAAATTATTAGTATTCAGCCATACATTAAGAGGAGTCCGCATATGTTACATGATAGACATAACGTAGTGATAAGCTATTTATTTAAATGCCTGCGTGCATTTATTATATGTAAATTCGTAAAATAATTGTATACAAATTGTAAAATGAATAACTGCTGCATTCATCTTACTTAAAATGTAAATTTATTTATTAATCTTACCAAAGAATCTGTCCAAACTCTTCAGCCATTAAATGCCTGCGTGCATTTTTACATGTGTAAAATTTGTAAGAAATAGTTTAGATCAAACTTATTATTGAAGAAATTAAACTTTAGTAAATTAACCTAGTCCACTCCCAGTTTCATTATTCAATCCAATTCTCATTATTATTATGTTATAAAATATGCATTATTAAAGGTCTCCATTAAGTTAGCTATTCATTAATATGGTCAATTTGTAATTTAATTATGAGTCTCATTGTTTCTCCTTGACCTATGTCGGCCATGAATAAAGGAGTATGCTATGTGTAATTTCAAGGTGGTCATTCATAGGGTCTTGAGTCTTGGAGTACTGGCTTATAAGTTGAAGTGTGGTGACTTGGGATGTCACAGTCCTAATCTGGTCAGCTTCGGTCTCTTTTGCTTGGATTTTGAATTCTGTTACATGAATGTACAAACTTGACTGTTACATAGTATATTTTTTTCCCACGTTTGTACACCCAAATCGTGGGACCGGTAATTTATTTCCACCCCTGAGGAGATTAATGAGTATAGAGATAAAATTCTTTGTTTAAAATTAATGATTTTAAATTAAATTTTCATTGTCCAAAATAATGTCTATGTATAGATTTTTTTTCATGCATTTGGATGCCCATCGGTTGGGACTTTGTTAATTATTCCCACATTCTGCAATACCCTGTATAGTATTTAAGTATATAGTGTTGTTTTTTTTCTTTTCTAAATAACACTAAAAGAAAAATATGTATATGTATAAGATTTTTTTTCCAGGTTGTTTCTCTTGACTTATCACAAAAAAATATTTGTAATTCAGGTAGAGTATTTTTTTCTGGATATAATATAATAATAAAAAAGAAGTAAATTAGTAAATAAATCAGGAGACACGTCAATCAATTAATTTCATGCACTGAATAGGTCATTATATATATATGTGTGCAAATGCATAGTAAAAAAAAAGTTTTTTATTAAATATTTTATAAATTTTATGTAATCTTTCCTGCTTACTGGTGACTGGCGCCTGAGGATGATTTGAACAAGCTATAAGTCATCTTCATATAAATTTGTCATCAGAGGTGGAGAAGGAAGTGTTCTAAGTTTAAAAGAAAAAGGGAACTCATTTGATTTTTTTTTTTAAAAAAAAAGTAGAATTGGATTTGATGAAAATGAGAATGGAATAAAGTATAGGGTCAAATCAAAAGTTTGAGGTTTGAAACTGGCACAGACGTGTAAAATGAATTATGTTATAATCATGAACAACTGAAGTCTATTTTAAAAGCAGCTGGAAGAAGAGACTGATGGTGAGTTACCTTTATTGATTTAGTTATTTTAGTAAATTTTAATCATTTGTTAAATATTTTTGTAGTCAGATTTTAAAGATGGGCGAATCTTAGCGAATTTAAATAAAATATAGTGGTACCATTTACAGGCATCTTTAATAGAGTTAGGCATAAAAACAGGATGGAAAGTGGACAGGTCATTTTCGTTTGTGGAGTACAGCTATTTGCCATATTATAAAAAGTCAAGTCAAAGTAAATTAATTTAGCTCCATAAAAATATATTGGATAAATAGAATAGGATAAACTAGTAATATGGAAGAGAAAAAGGAAACTGCTTCTAGGCCACCAAATGAAGATAAGACAGAATGTTTTGAGATGAGTTCAATTTGTGAACAAATTAAAATGATAATGAAAAGGGGTGAGAAGCATAGACAGGAAGCAATAGAAAGGGATGAAAAGCATAGACAGGAAGCAATAAAAAGGGATGAAAAGCATGAAAAGGAGGTTGAGGAAAGGGATCAGAAGTGGAAAGTAAGAAATAGACAGTTTGAGGATACAATATGCAAAAACCTGCAGGAGTTAAAAATCAGCTGCCAGCTAAAAATCCGAAGAAGTTCGGGTGGAATTGACGGAGAAGTTAGCTAAAAATCAAGAAGACAATAGCAAGGAAATAGGGGCAATTAAAGAACAAATTATGGCCATCAGAGTACAGACAGTGTGTCAAGAAGTAAATCTAAAGGGAAAAGTCTCCAAAATGGGAACAGATATAAGCCTCAAAATTAAGGAATGTCAAGATATACACAGATAGATCAGAGAGGAGATGTCTGAATTGAGGGAAAACCACCGAACATATAAAAGTCAGGTAGCACTCAAAGAAAAAAATGCCATTGCCGAATCTATTCAGGAACTCAATCTAATGGATGAGACAAAGGACCTGCAACTTAATAGAGAAATCATATATAAGACGTCGAAGGGCAAGTGGCAGGTCATGAAGTGGAGAACAAATTAGAAGTGTTAAAAATGGAGGAAATAAAGATGTCAGAAGAGGATAACAAAGACTGGAAGGTTTTGGAGGTTAACAAAGTGCCAATATTTGAGAACAAGGAAAAGTCAAGTACCGAAGTGAGCAAGGATGATAAGCCAGTAGACAGAGAAATTAAAATGAAAGAATGGGTTAAAAATTTTAGTCAGGAGCTCTGAATGGATAGTGTTGGATAAGGAACTCTGGGGACCAGACGGAATGTATGAAAAGAGAAAGGAGAAATGGAAAACAAGCAGAGGAGCAGAAAGTAAGATAAAAACAAAGAAAAGAAAAAGAAAGGACCCATATACTAATGAGAAGAGGGTGAGGTTCAAAGAGACAGAAAGCATGCTTGAGACAATAGATAAGAAAGCCAGAAAAGATCAACAGAATCCGATAAAAATAGAGAATAAGGGACGGATTCGAATCTTGTCTCTCAATAATGAAGTTTTAGGAAAACACAGTAAATGACCACCCTGGAGTGTGATAAGAGATTATCAGGAATCAGGTGATACTTCCAATAATGATGATGATCTGTTGGCATATTACTTTAATCCCAGCATGGAAGAGCAAATTGTGAAACAACCTACAGATCCAACTTAAAGTTATAGTAGTTTGATGAAGGATCTGCCCCTCCCCAAACATTATTTTATATATATAAAAAACTAACATCGTTACCCCATTCTAACCATGACAGATATTCAATCAGATATAACAGTGTATACCATAATACTGAAGGATTCATTTTTTATTATTTTGTGTTATTATATATATTTTGCAAATTGCCACTGTTTTAGGGTGCATGGGTGATTGTGACTGGAGAGTTTATATAAGTTATATAATAAATTGTTTTAGTAAATGAGTTTTTTTTGTGCTCAGTTAAACAGGCCATTTGGATATATAAATAAAAAATAAAAATAGAAGTTCATGATTATAAATCCCAAATAATTACATGTAAGCAAAGTCATTTTTTTTATTATTTTTTTTTTACAAGTTGACGGATATGAAACGGGAACCTCCTAATCCCTTGCCATTTCATCATCAATCTAGTAGCCCACTTGTCTGTGTTAGATTTGAATCTCATTTAAACTATAATATGTAAAATAAAACTATAATTTGCTGTCATGGCTGTCTTATCAGCATTATATATTTACATATGAACAAATGCTATAATTAGATAGGTTTGATAGAGTTATAGCGTATTATTATTAAAATTGTGTTTATTTTAAAAAAATACTTTTATTATGTTAAATAATGATAAGCTTCAATTTATTAATAAATTTATTATTTTAAGTCATATGTGGATATATAATCCAACCTATATTTGTAATGTATATAGGGGTGGCGTGATTTAAAACATTAAAATGTGTTGTTTATTTCAAAATGTTAAAAGATGAGAATATTTTAAAATGTTTATTTAAAAATGTTAAAAAGGTTTTCTTTCAAATGTGCTGAAAAGTCTTCTTTAAAAATTAAGATTCTTTTTTTCTTAGAATTAAAAGTTGGTTAGAAACAGATTCTGTCATAAACAAGTATTTAATTAGTGACCGCACCTACCTTTGGTCAAATTAAAAAGTCATTTTAAAATCTGGCTAATCGAAATTGCATCAGATGTAAACATTTAAGTTATTTTTGGATTAAAATTGTTTATGGCAAAATAGTTTTACAAAATAACCATAAAAGTTATAACTAAAAAACTTTAATAGTTTATCAAATATTTAAGATCAAAACTATATGTTTTTAGAATTTAATTAAAATGGAATTAAGTCAAAGTTATAACACCTCAGAAACTTATCAGCATATTTGAAAGCAGATTGTATGTTAACAAAATTAATTAAAAAATGTAATCATGAAGCAAAGAAAAATTCCCAAAGGTATTAAGCTGATAAGAAAAAGATATAAATGGGCCATATTTTGAGTGGGAAGATAGACTGGCTGAGATCTATAATACTGATAGACTGACAGAGATCTACATACTAAGAGGAGACTCCATTTTGAAGCGCATTTTATATTTAAAAATCAAATCTTGTTTTGAACTGAGATGTCCGGCTAGTTTGGCCATCTTAGCTGTCACTCCGTAAGGAGGCGACGGGGTTCATTTCCATCTGACACCATTTATAAGCAAGAATGCCGCTATAACATCTACAACCTAACCGAAAAGAAGAAGAATGCTGCCATAATATCTACCATCTATCTTAAAAAAGAAGAATGCTGCTATAATATTTACAGACTACCCATAAAAGAAGAACATGCCACAATCCGCCCAGGAAACTCACCAAGCTCCAGCTCAAGCACCTAATAACACCAGTAAACCATTTTAAACCACAGAGCTCTGAATATTTTCTGTATACTTTCCGTATATTTTATGTATAATTTCAAACTACCTTTTTAAGTTCTAGTTAGCTAACTAATCACTCAATATATTTTAATATTAAAGCTTTTCTTTTATTGTTTTAAAAATGATTCACTTGCTTTTAAAATTTCCTTCCTTAAGAAATTAATTGTTTCTACTTTAAACTATTACTGCAGTCATGTCTCTAGTTATTTTTTTATCACATAGTTTTTAATATTTGTTATATTTATTTTATGATATGCTGACGCTTTGAACCAGTGAATACTAAATTTTAATATTTTAAGTAGAGATTAATTAAAACCTCTTCACATAATAATTTATAATCTTATTTCTGTGCACTGTTTCGAAACCCTCTTAAAAATATAGTAACAACTCACTCGTTATTATTTAATATTTTTTGATAATTGTTTAATTGTAAATTTTTGCAATGTGGTTTATTTTAGTAAGGTTTAAATTTTAAATACTAAGAAATAGACTAACCTTGATAAATATTTATATGTATATTTGCTATTTAAGTAATTTAGTAAACCCCACCAAATATACTTTTCCCTCCTTTTAAATACTTGTCATTTGATCAATAACAAATTAAAATTAGCTGGAACAGCAAAGATTATCTGTAATTATTCCCATCTATAGCATATATTTTATCATGCTACCTAAGAGTTGGCTTCTATTTGATTAAGCTAATAAGCTATTGTTCTTGCCTAGAGAATATAAATTTTACAAATGCTTTGCTTGGCAGATGTGATTTATTCACTTTAATATTTTCTCGTTTTGCTGCCATGTATATTTACCTAAAGAAGATGTAGCCTCGGTTAAGCCAGCACATCTTCCTCTCATAGGGTAGAGCAGTCACAAAGCCTGAATTTAAGGCCAGGTTAGCATGTAAGTCCCCCACCTTTCTGAACTATTTGTTACTTTTCATGCAGCTTAACGATCGGTTTTCAGGGTACTGGCGTTGGTCACAAAAACCCTTGACCTACCAATCCATCTGCAGAGTGACTTTATTATTGTATTGCTGGTGCTGTAGTGAATTAGTACATCCAGAGCAGCCAACTCTACCTCCCTATTTTAGTTCATTCAGCAATTGGCTGAGATATTCTTAAAAGTCCGGTTAATCTAAGTTATTGCACACTAAATAAATATAAACAGACAAGAAACGTCTCCCGTAAGTGTTGACCAAGGTTTAGTTAAATTATTAGTAGTCAGCCACACGATAAGAGGAGTCCGCCTATGTTACACAATAGACATGGCATAGTGATAAGATCTTTATTTAAATGCCTGCGTGCATTTATTATATGTAAATTCGTAAAATAATTGTATACAAATTGTAAGATGAATAACTGCTGCATTCATCTTACTTAAAATGTAAATTTATTTATTAATCTTACCAAAGAATCTGTCCAAACTCTTCAGCCATTAAATGCCTGCATGCATTTTTACATGTGTAAAATTTGCAAGAAATAGTTTAGATCAAACTTATTGAAGAAATTGAACTTTAGTAAATTAACCTAGTCCACTCTCAGTTTCATTATTCAATCCAATTCTCATTATTATTATGTTATAGAATATGCATTATTAAAGGTCTCCATTAAGTTAGCTATTCGTTAGATATGATCAATTTGTAATTTAATTATGAGTCTCATTGTTTCTCCCTGACCTAGGTTGGCTGCGAATAAAGGAGTATGCTACATGTAATTTCAAGGTGGTCATTTGTAGGGTCTTGAGTCTTGGAGTACTGGCTTACGAGTTAAAGTGTGGTCGGTCTTGGGATGTCACAGTCCTAACCTGGTCAGCTTCGGTCTCTTTTGCTTGGATTCTGAATTCTTTTACGCAAATGTACAAACTTGACTATTACAATATATTAATTGAGATTGTGCTTTATGCAATAAAGTGAAGCTTGTCTAAATTTTACAAAGTTATATGGCTTAGCACTTTCGGAGACCTTGAGTCTCCATAATCATAGCCTACTTTTAACTGGAGTTTAGTTGTGGTTTATGTAAAATTTTATGCAAATTTTATAATGACCATTTTCTGGAGATTGTAACGCACGATTCTTTCTGGTTTATTGCATAATTATCATTTGCAATAAAACATGCCTCTTCGATTTTTCATTTCACATCATTGCGTTCAGTGCACAGTGCCCTTGCTATAGTGGGTTCAAACATATGGCCGGTTGTATTTTGGTGCACGAAGAATATGGATCTGTTTTCATCGTTATTTATAGCTTTCCTGTACAAATAATGATGTTGAAATGTTCTTGTTGTGGTGTTGGCACGGGTCTCCCCATAGTATGCCATTCTACATCCATTGGTTGGGCATGAAATTTTATAAACTGCTTGGATTATATGATCAGAAGGTATTTTGTCTTTGGTATTGTTTATCATTCTGTTTGTTGATCGTGGGGTGTGGAATCCTAGTTCAAAGGATTCAGCAAATATTTATAATATTTTCTAGTAATTGATGGTATGTATGGAAGCATTATTCTGGGTTTATTGTTTTTGACTGTGTTAGTTTGTAATTTAGTTTGAAATTGCTTGATCTTTTTATATATAATGTTGTGTGAAAATCCAACCTTTTCTAGATTTTTAATATAATTTGTGAGGTTCATTTTTTGGTCAGCTTCAAATTTACACAGTCTATGATTTCTGTGCAGGAAGGGAGTCCAGCCAATTTATGAGAGTTGGGTGAGTTCAAGTTTGGATGTATAAATCCTCGAATTTCTAGTGGTTTAACTGTCATAGCATATGTAAGTTGGTGTGGATCTCTATGAACTTGAATATCTTGCTAATTAACATTGTGCTGAAGGTTTTCCTGTATGCAGTTAATTGTTAAAGAAGTTTGTGTTTGTAGCTCTTTTTGAATATCCATTATTATTTGTTTTGGTGCTACTATGAATACATCATCTACATAGTGCATATATATTAAATTTGGTTCAATTGTGTAGTATTTAGTCAGAATTTGCCTTTCAAAATGATTGAGGAAATTAGTAGATATTATCCCACTTATTGGGAGGCCCATTGGCCATCCGTCGGTCATTTTAAACCATTTACCATTAAATGTGGCTACAATATTTTGATCCATCCATTTCAAAAATTCTACTATGAAATTCAGCTGCTCTAGTGGGCAATTATTATTTGTGAGTTCAACTATAATAATGTCGATCGAGCTTTTATGGTTAATTGACCTGTATAGCTCTGTTACATCCAGTGATGGCATACTATATTCAGGTTTGATTATGGCTTGTTTAATTTTATTAATGAATTCAAAGGATGAGTTAATAGCCTGTATGCCAAAACCTATTCCTTCAAGGAGCCATTAATTTGTCATTTTTGCGGTATTGATGTAATGTGCTCCACCAAAGTCTATCATCAATCTTAACAGTGCATTAGATTTATGTAACTTAATGTTAGCGAAGATTCTTGGGGGCATAGATGCAGATGGATATATATGAAAATATTGGGGCTTTGAAAAGGTCTTGTTGCAATATTTGCAAATTGTAGATGCTATAAATTTTTCCTTATTAACTTTATTATTAAAATTGGCTATTTCTTCAAATTTCTAATTGCCAATCTGATTATTAATTTTATTTAAATAATCTCCTCTGTTTATTAGAACGAATCTATTCCCTTTATCTTCGTTCATACAAGTGATACTGTTGTCCTTGAGAAACTTTTTTGTGCTTTTAATTTTAGTGCTCCATTCGTCCGTGTTCTTCTTCAGTGGTTTGTGTCAGATTGCTTTTGCAAGTTTGTTGATGAACATGTCTTTCTGGGGATTGTTCATAACATTTTCCTCAACATCCGCTATTAATTCCATCATAGGATATTGCCATTGGCTGCCTATGAACCTCAGTCCGAGTTCCAGGATGCCACACCCATCAGTAGGCAAAGTTTTATTAGTGACATTAACATATGCCATTTTTATTTCTTCAATGCTGATATTTTGTTTCCTGGTGAGAAATGAAAACTTTTGTTTAAATTTACATGAAAGTTTAGCAGCTAAATTATCACATTTGTTAAAAATTTGCTGCGGGACTGCAATATTTTCGTTAATTCTCTGGCAATGTTTTGTATCTTTCTTTAAGGCATTATTACATCCTTTTATAATCAGTTTAAGCAGAGTTCATTGCATTTGCATTTTAATTCTGTTAAAATTGTGTATTGAATGGTTAATTTTAACTTCACAACAATTCGGGATTACTTGGAACTGCTCACATTTTGCAAAAACTCTACTCTCTGTTGTAATGTACACATGGAAATGCAGAGGTGTAATATATGTTTATACTGTATGTCTAGATTCATAATTGAAATAAAATAATAGATTTTACTTCACCTTTGATTAGTAATTAATTGAGATTGCACTTTAGAAAGAAAAACAGCATACATTATCATCACTAATAAAACTCTGCTTACTGATATGTGTGGCATCCTGGAACTCAGATCGAGGTTCGTAGGCAGCCAATGGCAATATCCTATGATGGAATTAATAGCGGATGTTGAGGCAAATGTTATGAACAATCTCCAGAAAGACACATTCATTAACAAACTCGCAAAAGCAATCTGACACAAACCACTGAAGTGGAACACGGACGAATGGGGCACTAAAATTAAAAGCATGAAAAAGTTTCTCGAGGACAACATCACTTGTATGAAAAAAGATAAAGGGAATAGATTCATTCTAATAAACAGAGGAGATTATTTAAATAAAATTAATAATCAGATCGACAATTTGAAATTTGAAGAAATAGCCAATTTTAATAATAAAGTTAATAAGGAAAAATTTATAGCATCTATACTTCGCAAATAATGCAACAAGGCCTTTTCAAAGGCCCAATATTTTCATATATATCCATCTGCATCTATGCCCCGAAGAATCTTCACTAACATTAAGTTACATAAACCTCATGCGCCATTAAGATTGATGATAGACTTCGGCGAAGCACATTACATCAATACTACAAAAATGATAAATCAATGGCTCCTCAAAAGAATAGATTTTGGCACCCAGGCTATTAACTCATCGTTTGAATTCATTAATAAAATTAAACAAGCCATAATCAAACCTGAATTTAGTATGGCATCACTGGATGTAACAGAGCTATATGGGTCAATTAACCGTAAAAGCTCGATCGACATTATTATAGCTGAACTCACAAATTATAATTGCCCACTAGAGCAGCTGAATTTCATAGTAGAATTTTTGAAATGGATGGATCAAAATATTGTAGCCATATTTAATGGTAAATGGTTTAAAATGACCGACGGATGGCCAATGGGCCTCCCAATAAGTGGGATAATATCTAGTATTTTCCTCAATCATTTTGAAAGGCGAATATGGACTAAGTACTACACAATTGAACCAAACTTAATATATACGCACTATGTAGATGATTTATTTATAGTAGCACCAGAACAAATAATAATGGATATTCAAAAAGAGCTACAAACACAAACCTCTTTAACAATTAGCTGCATACAGGAAAACCTTTAGCACAATGTTAATTATCTAGATATTCAAGTTCATAGAGATCCACACCAACTTACATATGCTATGACAGTTAAACCACTAGAAATTCAAGGATTTATACATCCAAACTCGAACTCACCCAACTCTCATAAATTGGCTGGACTCTCTTCCTTCCTGCACAGAAATCATAGACTGTGTAAATTTGAAGCTGACCAAAAAATGAACCTCACAAATTATATTAAAGATCTAGAAAAGGTTGGATTTTCACACAACATTATATATAAAAAGATCAAGCAATTTCAAACTAAATTACAAACTGACACAGTCAAAAACAATAAACCCAGAATAATGCTTCCATACATACCATCAATTACTAGAAAATATTATAAAATATTTGCTGAGTCCTTTGAACTAGGATTCCACACCCCACCATCAACAAACAATGATAAACAATACCAAAGACAAAATACATTCTGATCAAATATCCCAAGCAGTTTATAAAATTTCATGCCCAACCAATGGATGTAGAACGGTATTCTATGGGGAGACCCGTGCCAACATCACAACAAGAACAGCTCAACATCATTATTTATACAGGAATGCTATAAATAACAATGAAAACAGATCCATATTCTTCGAGCACCAAAATACAACCAGCCATATGTTTGAACCCACTATAGCAAGAGCACTGTGCACTGAATGCAATGATGTGAAATGACAAATCAAGAGGCATGTTTTATTGCAAATGATAATTATGCAATAAACCAAAAAGAATCATGCTTTACAATCTCCAGAAAATGGTCATTATAAAATTTGCATAAAATTTTACATAAACCACAACTAAACTTCAGTTAAAAGTAGGCTATGATTATGGAGACTCAAGGTCAACGAAAGTGCTAAGCCATATAACTTTGTAAGATTTAGACAAGCTTCACTTTTTTGCGTAAAGCACAATCTCAATTAATTACTAATCAAAGGTGAAGTAAAAAGTATTATATATATATATATATATATATATATATATATATTGTTACCAGTCGCTGCCTCAACCCTCTTGATATGCCTTGAACATGAAATGCGTATTATAAAATCAGCCAAAAATTAAGAAATATTCAATGGCATCCAAAATATATATTACTATATTCATACCTTTGAAAGGTTCATTGACTGCAACCTTTGCACACCACCTCAAGAAAGAGACTGCTCCCCTCCCCAAGGAATATGATCATGTAACAAATAAAGAGTTAGGATCTCTTTTATTTTTTTTATATAAAATCAACATAAAAATGGATGCCCTAATGAATGATCCTTGGTCCTAATAAAGATTAATCCATGACTAGCTCAATCTACTCTTTACCTCAGGATGGTGGTTTGTTGCTTCATTAACAGGAAAGGTTAAACAATAGTACAATTATCAAATACATAGCACAATGCCATACTTTAAAATTAGGTGTTAAATTTATTAAGCCCTCTGTGATAATATAAATATTTACAAAACAAAGATGAAAATTAACACACAAACACAAATGTTAATTAAAATTCAAGCTTATAATTTTTAAATAAATTCATAAATGGGAAGGAATGATCTGAACTTCTCCCCTGCTTACACTTTAAATCAAAAGTTGAAATAAATTTCCTCAGGTAAAAATATAATGTGTATTGGCCGTGGTATGCATGTGTTTCAGAAAAAAAATGACCCTCACTTTTCCCTTTTCTGATGATTTATAATTTTGTTTAAATTAAAATAATAATATAGCCACAAGTAAACTATATTTGAATATTAAAAGTTCTAGTGGACAATAACAGAAATTATATGGAACACTTTCTTATACAATTTTTTCCATATAAAAACAATCTTGCATGTAGCAGATGGAATAAATTTAATAGATAAACAAACTCGCACTAAACTATAATTACAGAATCCTGCACATAGCAGATAAAATAAATAACTATAATTATTTAAAGGTGAAACATATACATCCAATGACCAAACCATTAAGTTTGTTAGTAGACTTACTTTCTCAGTCATAATTCAAATATATAAGAAAAATGTTATTACTACTACTGTAATCCTGCACATAGCGGATCACTATTTAATCAAACAAGCTGAAGTAATAAATAAGCTAATTCTGATTATTTAAAAGTAAATCCACTCCCCACAATTATTTCTATTTTAATTATTTTGAAATATTAAAATTCATATTTTCTTTTTCCTTTTTTTTAAATAATTCATTTAAATATTCCAATGAATTACATATATCTTTAAGTTAAAATTATAAAGGAAATATATATAAATGAATTACGCAATTTATTGGTTCATTTAATAATAGCAATTATCAATAAAATAAAGAATTAACAATAATAATAAAAGAAACAAAAATATTTATATAAGCATAAATAATACTTCCCAAAGGCTTCGTTCTTCTCTGGACTAGGATTCTGAAGGTGATATATATCTGCTGTGCAGGTGACTACTAACATGGTTTTGATGGAGGTTGGCAAAATTGTTTATAGCAGCTACACTTTAAGAAATAGAAAGTCACATCAATAGATGGCTATGTAGAGCTTCAAGTGGTGCAGATGTACCAAAGTGGGTCTTCTACTCCATGTTTTTTGTTGTGTCCCAAATAAGTTCCGAATTCATTCCTTTAGCGATATAACACTTTAGCTTAAATTTCACTTGCTTCTCTTGTTCTTGAATGTCATGTCTGACCTGTATGGTGCCTCACATTAAGAGTGTTTCAGTTTAAATCTTTGAGTTTCTTATGTATTGCTTCCTCCCTTCATTATTTATTTGGTCAGTATTCTTTCTTTCTCTTTTCAGTTAACACTTCTCAGGAAACGTATTTGACAACAATAATTTCATTTAATTTTTTCTTAGTCAATAATTCTTATATTCCTTGATCTGCACTTTCCAAAAATATGTTCAGCTATTAATAATTCTTCTTTTTGTTCAGTGTTCAAAAAAAAATTTCTTATATTTCATGGTCTGCACTTTTCAAAAATATGTTCAGCTATCAATATTTCTTCTTCTTGTTCAGTGTTCTAAAAAAATATGTCTTATATTCCATGGTCAGCATTTTTTTTCTTTTTAGTCAGCCCTGTCCAAAAACTATACTGCCAAAAAAGAGCAAGAGAAAAGACCCCAATTTCACCTGACCAGCATTTATATATCACCTTCATTATAGGGTGTATTATCTCATCTCTTCCATGAGATATTCCTCTTTCATTTTTGTCTTAATTAAATTACTAATCTTTGTTTTTACTTACTTAAGTCCAAACAATGGACTCATTTTTAGCTATCTCTTTAAAAAAATTTTTGTCTTATGATAACTTTATCTTTTAATTAATTTAAGAATTTCTCAGAACATTTAAATTCTAATCTGTGGATTTCTTTAAATAATAAAATAAAATCACATTTCTCTAATTAAATAAATTTGTGCAGGTGTCAAGCCGAATGACCACTAATACAATTTGTACGTTTTTTGTCTTAAAACATTATACAATAAAAGAAAGAGGTCATTGGCTAGCCTGCAGTCATAAAAATTAAGTTCTAAAAAAATTTATAAAATTTAAACTGTATATGTGTTGTCACATTAAAATTGTTTTTAAGTTCGCAAAAAAAAAAAAATTCAACATGCAACAGAAAAAGAAATACAAAGTTTGACAATCCCATAAAAATAAAACACGTTTCCTGCTGGATTACTTGCAAATACATTTAAGTTTCCCATGATAATTTCTTTAATATCCTACCATATTTATTTAGATAATAAAAATAGCATTTACTAAACAACAAAATATATGTTTACACATGGTGTCCGCATTCATTTATTTATAAGCATATTATCACCATTATTTACAATATATTATGTGTGTAAGCAAAAGAGAAAATATACCTGCACAGAACATTTCTTTCATTATAATATGTACATTTGTTTGGGCTGCAACTATGCTTGCAGTCATCTTTGTGCCTGTCATTTAAGACTGACTGGCACAATATGCCTGTCATTTAAAACTGACTGGCACATATATATATATATATATATATATATATATATATATATATATATATATATATATATATATATATATATATATAATATTTCAAATCGATGTCTGTATTTCTTTAAAATAATATACATAACTTTATAAATAAATATTTGAAAATACAGTAATTAAAAGTCTATAAAAATTATATGTATAACTATAACTTAGAAGCACTTTCACTACCTTGTAGCTTTGTCAACTTTCCCATAATTCAATGTCAATTTTCCCATAATTCAATGTCAACTTTCCCATAATTCTGTGATCTTAATGTTTGCTGCTTGCCGATTAATTAAATTTTTTGCTTGTATTTATATATTAACATCGCCTCTTTAACTTTTCTTTTATTATTATTTCTTTCAGTTTTCAATATTTTTACGATGTTATAATCAAAATCAAAACCATATATACATGATTTATTATGCTCATAAAAAACAGAATCTGATAAATTATCACTATTTTTAATATTTTGTTTTATATTTTGAACCCTTTTAAATAATAATACGTGCTCTTTTGTTCTTTTTTCCAATGTGCACCTCGATTCACCTATATATCCACTACCACACCTACATGTCCATTTGTAAATGATACAATTTTTATTTGTCAATAAAGTTTTATCTTTTGAATTGTTTATTAATTTATTTAATGTAGGTGGTGCATAAAATGCAATATCGCATATTTCTTTATAAATTTTCTTAATGAAACTTGCCTGTTGATTAGATATATATGGTATTGATATCCACAACTTTTTATCAGAAAAATTAACATTATTATTAATATTTTTATATTTAGAAGTAAAATTTTTAACAGTATAATATACACAATCATAATTGTATCCAACATTTAACAACTCATTACAATAAATTTCAATATTTTTAGTTTTATCTGATGCATATTTACAAAGGTTATCATTTCTAAATAAAAAGGACTTCAAACCTGCCATTTTATGTGACATTGGTACTTTTGATTCATATGGAATATATCCTCTACCTGGCACATCTTAATCTAAACAGCTAAATTAATATTAATTTGGAACTATGAAATCAGATCTCAGGGAATCTTTAATACAATTTGATTAAATAAATTTTATTACAAAATAACTTATAACTATTGTAATAAAGAAAATAATAATGGAACAAGTTGAATGATGTTCCACTGGACTAGCAATTAGATAATGAAGAAACAGGGTACCTTTTAATCTCACATCATTGTCTAAATAATAAACTGAGTATACACCCTTCTTCATAAGTTTATCAAATGGTAAAGAATTTCATATAATGTTTGGATCAAGAGAACAATATTATCAGATTTAAGTATGTTCATTACCAAATTTATAAAGCATTTATGTTGTAATAGATATGTGGAATGTGGAAACTAGAATACGAATGCATATAAGAATAACTTGAGACAAAGTTTTAAATAAATAATTAAAGCATTTATTTAAATTTTGCAATCAAAACAAATATAATTGGATCACATTGTGACTGTTTGTCCTAATTCCTAAATTTACAAATACATTTACTAATCTGGATTTGATATCTCTTTTGGGACACACTTTATCATTTTTTGACTAGACATTTATAAGACACGAATTAACAAATAAAATAATGCCCTCATATTCTAACTTCGAATATATTTAGGCTGTTAATTATCTCTAACATCTTTCATTAACAAACAACTCTGGATAAATAAATATCTTATTATGGGCACAAATATACAAGTTGGAAAGATCACACTATCATTTATTCGGATAAAACAAATTAATACCTTTGGCTGTTAAGAGAGTAATCTTAAATAACATCATCAAATAATCCTTTTAAGTATCTATACTTTTCACATATTCAAAAAAAAATCATTCTGATGATTTGATGATTTAAAGCTTGTGGTAAATTAACATGATATAATTCAAAATATTTAATTCCTGATGTATAAATTTAATAATATTATGCTCTCATGTCTGCAAGATTATTTGCATTACATGTGTGTCACATCTTATGCTATAATTAAGACAAAATCTTGTTGGTTTACTTATGAGTTACTAAATAAGTGTCATAATACAGATAATGCCATAGACCAACAGAAAAATATAATAATGTTTCTGATTTAATATTCCATAAAGAATTTAATCTTAGCATTTATTTAACCACCATTACATATACATATACCATTACATTACATATAGCTATGATTCTATGATAACACAAAAAAATAAACATTTAAAAAAAATTTAAGCACATGAGGAGTAAACAAGCTTCTTGGCTAATAGATCTAAATGACGAATAATGATTCCCCACCTAACCTTGAGGTATACTATTGGTATGGAACTCAATCTCACCACCAGAATAAAGGGTAAATACACTACCTAACTTAAGAAAATATCATTTTTATAATGCATAAATACATAATCTAGAAATATACTTCACTCATGGCAAATACTTAGATATATTAAGGGAGATAATTCTCAATCCCAATCAACATAGAACATATCACAAATAAATTTCTTTCCCACAACTACTTAATACTTTTCATTCTATACATTGGGAAATAAATACACATACAAAAATAGATATACAAAAATGATGCATTAAAAGGAATTGAATATCTTGAAAATTGTAAAATGGTGTGGAAAAGAGTTGAAAATGATATAAGAAAGTATAATTGTGAACTAGCAAGGAAAGCTGTAGAAGAAAATAAAAGTCTTAAGAATGTAAAACAACATTTTGGTATTGGTAGAAAATTTATATCTGTTACTAAAAAGAGAGATGACATCATGATATTGGTAGAAGATTTTTATCAAGAATTATATAGTAATAAAGAACAAGTACCTCCTATATCTATTACATCTTCCGAATTGCCCAGAATTTTAAATGAAGAAGTGAGGCATGCAATTAAATGTATGAAGAAGGGAAAGGCTCCAGGTAATGATGGAATTATAATTGATATATTAAAAGAAGCAGGTGAAGAAATAGAATTTTTTTTAGCAAAGTTATATATCAAATGTCTAAATGATAAAGATGTACTGGATGATTGGAAGAATGCAGTAATAATATTAATATTTAAAAAAGGTGATAAAGAAGATATTGGAAATTACAGACCTATCAGCCTTTTATCAGTTTTGTACAAAATTTTTACCAAGATAATTACAATTCGCCTACAGAGAACATTGGATTTCCACCAACCAAGAGAACAAGCTGGATTTAAAAGTGGTTTTAATACAGTAGATCATATCCAGGTACTGAGAGAAGTTATAGAAAGAACAAATGAATATGAGTTGCCATTATGTTTTGGATTTGTAGATTATGAAAAGGCATTTGATTCTATAAACATTTCTTCAGTGATTAAAGCATTGGATCATCAAGGTATAGATCCAGGATATTGTCATATTTTAAAGAATATTTATAAAAATGCAACAGCAACAATTAGATTACATAATGATACTGGGAAAGTCAACATTGAGAAGAGTGTAAGTAAGACAAGGTGACTCCATATCTCCAAAACTTTTTACAGCAGTGCTGCAAGAAGTATTTTGTGGATTAAAATGGGAAACTAAAGGAGTGAAAGTAAATGGAGATTATTTAAGTCATTTAGATTTCGCAGATGATGTAGTTGTTTTTGAAAATAATGCTTCAGAGCTGCAGGATATGTTGCAGGAATTATCAGATGAAAGTAGAAAAGTAGGACTAAAGATAAATGTTCAAAAGACTAAAGTAATGTTTAATCGATTTGCTCAAAATATGAAAATATAGATTGATTATGATGAATTAGAAGAAGTTAACAGTTACAAATACCTTGGTCAGATTATTAATACAGCTGGAAACATAATGGAAGAAATTAATCATAGAATTAAACTTGGTTGGAGTGCTTTTGGTAGAAATAACTTGATACTAAAAGGAAATATGCCTATGTGTTTGAAAAGGAAGGTTTTTAACAAATGTGTTTTACCAGTTCTTACTTATGGATCTGAGACTTGGACACTTAATAGAAGAGCAATACAGAGACTTCAGACCATTCAAAGAAGTATGGAGAGATGTATGTTGGGAGTAACATGAAGAGATCAAAAACAGAATGTATGGGTAAGAGAACAAACAGGTGTTACTGACCTCATTGAAAAAATTAAAAGATTGAAGTGGAGTTGGGCTGGTCATATTGCTAGAAGAGATGATACTAGATGGAAAATTGAAATTTTGAACTGGATTCCAAGAGATTGTAAAAGACCCAGAAAGAGGCCACATGTGAGATGGATGGATGAAATAAGAAAGTGTGCAGGGGTGATGTGGAGAAGAGAAGCTGAAGATCGGAGAAGATGGATTAAACTTGGAAAGACCTTTATCCTGCAGTGGATTGATAATGGTTGATAATGATGATGATGATGACAAATAGGTCACTAATTCTTTTAGCATACAACATTATCCAAAACCTACAGAGAGAAACAAAGTCATAAAACTGAATGTTTACTAATTATATATGAAATAAGCTGCATAAGACATACACACATACAAATGAATAAAATTATGTAAATAACTTTAAATTATATAATACGTGAATGTTACTGTAAAGTAAATGGTAAACTGAAAATAAAACTTTTAGTTTGTGACAAATTATTAGCTGTTTTACAATTTTAAATGACAGTAGTTATTGTCAATGAATTTTACCATTTCTGATAATATTTATCTTTCATACATTTATTACTCTTTAAGCCAAATGCTCACTTCAAGACATTAAATAAAAAAAATCTCTCTTCAATAAAGCACACAAAAATGTACATATAACCTACATAAGAAATTCTATTTAAATGATATACACTATCCAAGATGTTCTTGAAGTCAAGAAAATAGCATAAATTAAATAAGCAAATACTTAAATAGTAAACCTATCTATCTGTCTATGGTATACAAATAGCAATAACTAAAAAAAAGAGTAACTCTTCTTTAATTTAAAAAAAAATTTATTTGCAACATTTGTTTTTTTTTAACATAAAGTCTCCTAAATAATGCGATGAGAAGGATGATGCTTTCAGATGTGTATGTGTTAGTAAACATGAAGACAAATTTCTATGGATAAACATTAACAATTTTAGATTTAATTAAACAATCTCAAATTTTCTTACAAATAGCTAATTGAGTTCACTAATACAACATGCGGGTAATAAATTTCTTTACAATACAGAGATATAGATAGATAGTTTCAGCTACGTATTTGTTTGGTATTGACCATTTAATTAATTCTCAGAACTTTCAACTTAGCAGTGACTTTAGCAGGTTTCCAAAGAAAATATTAGCTTGACATAAACTTAATAAGTTAGCATGAATATAATTATTTTGGTGCATTGCTAAATGTTCACAGAAAATCTACAATTCCTTAGATAATATTTCTCTTTTATAATAAGTCCACATACCGAGGAGAACAATAAATACATAATATTAATGTCCTTCTACTTGACTTAAATCAGTTATACATTAAATAAATACTAGTAATTAATTAATTATTTGTGAGCCATGCATTCACTTCTTTAATAAAATATTTTATAAGCATGAGTAATAAGCACAGTTATTATCATGTATTAGTTCAAAATATAGCACAATAAACACATTCTCTCATTTTTAACTTAACTTTTATATAGTTAGAAGAGAATTTAAATTTAGAGTCTATGGTAGGTTTTGTTAAGCAGTCCTACATAAATTTCTTTAAAAGATTGTAAAGTTCACACAATTTCATTTTTTCTTAGGCAAATAAAGTAGACTTAAGTTATAAGCATATAAATACATTTCAAATGATAGTGTTAATTTAAAGTTTGAGTGGAAAATGAAGAAAATATACCTTAAAAAATTAACCTGTCATTTTTTCTTAAAGCTGTCTGGTAGCTAAAATTCCCATATTGAATTTTATAAAATAATAATGTTTAAAAATTTACACTTTGGAGTTTAACTGACTGGTTTTCTGGAAAAGATTAGAAAAACCATGTACATAGAAGAAGTGGCAGAAGTAGAATGAATAATAATAATGGCTAACTTTTATTACTGACTATCACTTAAATACATCTCCTTTCCATCAATCAAGAGGTCATTTTATCTTCCAAAGGTTAGCTCCACTCTTTGCACTCAGATAATTAAGCAATAATTATTCAAGAAATATATTTTTAAGAAAAAAAAATCATTTTGATTTTCTAAATCAAATCAAACCGAATGAAACAAATAAAAAAATAATTTTTATACTTTTGAAATAAATGAATATTAATTAGCTAGTAAATAAAATAGTTGATAACACAATTTAATTTGTCAAATAATTCACTAATCCAGATATCCATTAATCACTCAAAATATATTTACACCTGTTATCAGAAATATTTGGTGTAATTTTAAATGTTTTATTGTAAAATGTAAAATTCTATACTGTAATTAAATATGAAAATGAAATTGGAAAATGATACAGATATACATGCATGCACACATGCTGTTATATGAATATTAAATTATCCTGACTACAATATAACTGATATGGCCATGGGTTAAACATATTTCACTGATTATATTACTTATACATGGATGGGTGTGCCAATGGATAAACAGATCAGAAAAACATCTAAACAAATACCAAACACTATTCTACAAATAAATAAAACAAATTTACATCAACTTAACCTACATATCAACAATTCCTGTAATAATCCACCCCACCTTTCTTGCATTAAATATTTCATCAAGTATAATAATACTACTAAATGCTTATAAAACTTCCAACTAACATTTATAAGCCACTCTCACACAAGGTTTTAGACCATTAACATAAAGGTTTAAAATTTTAGTGCTATTTCACTTTTTTTTAGTTAAATGCAGTTATTCACCACTGACACAGTATAATTTAATTAAAGTTTGTTTCTTGTGCCCATTCAGAAGATCACAATGTGGGTTAAATATAATCTGTAATATTTAAAAACAATTTTTTTAGCATGAATAAACTTAAATTGTAATAAATAATTATTTTTATTGTTAAATTATATGAAATCTTAGCCAGATGTTTTAATCTATTAATTAAAATTTATTCTACACTTAAATATTAATTACTTAAGAAATATTGATTGGCTTATTTAACATTTGTTTAAAACTTCCAATTTAATAATTTAAATTTGGATAAGTTAGTTTGGAACTTGCTTGCAAAGAATAAAGTTGGTCTTATTATTTATAAAATATGATTATTTATTTGTGTTAAAGTTTTTATTTGTTAGTTTTTAGAATCAAATACTTTTAAAATAGTAATTTATGAAGTATAAATTAGTATAATATCTTTTTGAGATTAAAATTTAAGACATTAAAGTTAAAAATAGCTAATTTGAAAGATGTTTTTGTAATTAGTTTTCTTTCATTGGTTATATCTGATATATCATTAAGCATCACATGATCACTATCTCTTATACTAGCACATAATTGTTTATAAACAAAGCAAACTAGTTTGGGGATATTGAATGAGTAGGCATTAGATAAGGATTTTATGCACAAACCTTCTGGCATTCATTGATTACTCTGGTTGGCACAGGTGGCACTACTGTATGGAGAGTTTTGCTTTGTTTATATCTGATATATGTGTGTGAAAATGTAGTACATGTGTGCAGAAAAATAGAAAAGTTTAAAATGGAATTATTAAAAAGTAATATTTTATAAAAGAGTACTTTAAATAATGACAATCTAAAATAGATTTAAATAGAAGGAAAAAGAGTGTATTTTTTAAATCAAATGTTTAGTTTAAAAGTAAGTAAATAATTTTTATTAAAATTAAATAAATGGCTTATTTAATAATTAAATAGAGTTGATAAAAAGTTATTTTACAGTATAGACTAGTGGTCTTCAACCTTTTCACACCTGCGGACTGGTAAAAATAAGGATAAGGTTCCGGGGACCAGCAAAAATAAGGATAAGATTTTGGGGACCAGCAAAAATAAGGATAAGATTTCGCAGACCGTGGCAGTCTATAGATAAATTTTCTTAAAGATAAGCATAATTGTTATAACTGATCAAAACAACAATGTTAAATATATAAGATAAAGTTATATATATATATATATGGAGTTTATATAATAAAAAACTTTTTTTAAAACTTTTTTAGAAAAGTAATAAAAAATTTAATTCTACCCCCCCCCCCCATAAACATCTGTGATAACTAGAAAAACAAATTAATTTATGAATGATTGATTAGATTTTGTTTTCGTTCTGTTTTCTTTTTTTTTTTAATTGAGTAAAAATGAGATGAAAAAATAAATAAAAATTGGCTATATTAATTAAAAGTTTAAACTCTTATTATTTATTATTACAAACTTTTTACTGCCTGTCTAGCACACAGACCTGCAGAAAAGTTCCGCACCGGACCAAGGGTTGAAGAACACTGGTATAGACATCACATGTTTAGACAATCTTAATTAATAACTTCAAGGCCAAACTCTATAAATAAATGACCTAGATAATTAGAAAGATTAAAAATATACTAATATTTAAAAGATCCCACCTTCATACTCATTCACATTGCTTGAATTATATCATATGACCAACTTTTCAGTAAGATAAGAATGTGCACAGGTATTTAAAAAAAAAAAGAACCGGAAAATTTATACACACATCATCTTCAAAATTTATTTTTATTATTTTCACTTGATCAGTTTTTAAAAAAAATCAGTTCATTTTAGTCTAAATGGTTTATTGTTTTATCAATTTAAATGTCTGAGTAAAAATTTAAAGTTATCTTTGTGGGTGTACACTACAGTCTGTGTCTTATCTCATCAATCAAAAATAAATTACTGAAAGACACAACAATGATATTTTTAAAGAAAATTATAAAATGTCTGAAATAAAAAAAACTTATTGGGAACTGATAAGACATTAAAATATGCATATATTTATTTTATCTTAATTTCAACTTTTAGTTAATTTGAACTATTTGGCTATTAATCCTTGCTTTCAATACTTTAACATATGACTTTTAATTTTGGTATTGATAATAATTCCAATTATTAATAAACGTACCTCCTATATCTTAACAGAGTTATGATTTTAAATTAAATAATATATGCAGACAACTTAACTAATGCAAACAGTTATTATTTAGAAATAAGTTTGAAAAATATTATACTCTCTTTATATTAAATCAAAAAGAAGATAAAATACGATAATTATAGATTGCTTTTTACAATTTTAATGGTACTCCAAATCAGCTTATTAATAGCTTGGAAAAA
Organism: Epiperipatus broadwayi; assembly: GCA_028023455.1. NCBI lineage: Eukaryota > Metazoa > Onychophora > Udeonychophora > Euonychophora > Peripatidae > Epiperipatus > Epiperipatus broadwayi. Next base: position 2,295,883 of record JAQFVV010012561.1, on the reverse strand, counting down.
GTGTTATACACTAATTTTTATTGCCAATGTAATTAAAATAATATTGTATTGCCAGCATAATTGTTCACCTAGAAATCATCTACCTATTTACTTAATGTTTATTTTCATTGATTTGCTAAAGAAGAAATGAATTTAAATTTACTTTATGCTTCAATATTATCAAATAATATGTGAACTTTATATAAAAAAAACTGTTTATTGCTTAATATATTTTCTCTCAGCTCATTTTCTCATCAAATTTATATTTTCACACATTGCCATAAAAGAATTCCTACTCTGCATTGTTATTTACATATTTATTTTATTTACTGAAATGAAAGACTGTCATGGTATTTCGTTAAAGAAAATAACAAAAAGACGCAACTAAAAGGAATTAATTTCATCGTAAAATGAAAGAACTTTAATCCTTAAATTTAAAAACAAACAGCTAAAACAAAAATATAGCATATATGTTTTATACATATGAAATTATTATTGCTAATATGTAATTATAATTTATGACTTAAATTCTTATTTATTATTTATGATGTTATAAAATGTATGTATGATGGTGCACATAAGTGAAATAGATTTGGTAAAAGGTTTATTTGAGAAGTTATTGTTATTATTATTGAAAGTTTTTTTCATTATTATTTCAGCCTAATAAAAATGAATTATTATACCCAGAGTTGAACAGCCAGTTTTTAATCTTTGACATAAATGTTTATAAATGAAAGGGTTTTGGAAGTTTGTGACATGTATCAATATACACACTTAGTGTTAGACCGAATGGATGTGTTTGGATGCTTATGAATGCATGTGCAAGATGATTATTATTATTATTATTATTATTATTATTATTATTATTATTATTATTATTATTATTATTATTATTATTATTATTATTATTATTATTATTATTATTATTATTATTATTATTATTATTATTATTATTATTATTATTATTATTATTATTATTATTATTATTATTATTATTATTATTATTATTATTATTATTATTATTATTATTATTATTATTATTATAACAACAACTCATATCTCTTGTGGTTATTTATTGGTATACTACTTGAAGACAGCTATCAGTTTAAACATTTTATGTGGTTATATTATTGCTGTCTGTATGTGTTAATTCTCCCATAAAAGAAAAAGTGTGGCTTATTTATTCTTTGGGATGGCCTGAATCTGTCATCCACTTGGCCTGTAACTCAATGTTAACGTGTATTTTTGTTATTTTAGAATATTTTAAGGCATGTACATCTTTTATAATAATATTATTAGCTCTACTGCAAATTAAATTTAAGTGTATTATTATTATTATTGAGCATCTTTATTTCCTCACCCATCATATATATTAATATAGTGTAATTATTTTGCATATTTTGCTATCTTTATAAAATCCATAAAAACTATGAGCCAGCCTGATTTTCAGACATTCTTTTGTTTTGCAAAGTATTTAATGGCATACTAGGGATCTGTGTATAGGCATATATGTGTGTTATTTTGCTCTGTGTAGATAATATTGAAAGAGGCAGTATTAGATAAAACATGAGACCTTTTGTGTTAATAAGTGCTTTTATTATAATTCTTGTAGAAATGCTTAGGAAAATAATACTTATTGTAAAGTATACCAATATTTCTATTATTCTATTTGATAAATTAAAAGTAATATTTATTGTAAATAAAATATTGTGTTAAATGAGTCTGCCTGTAGTTGCACAAGTTTGCAATTTCGTTTTATCTACATATGAGAGTAGTATTTTAAATATGTGTACTTTTGGAGATATTAAAATTTACAAAAAATATGTGGATGATGTTTTTGTTTGTGGAAATACTAATTGTATAAATTTGCTTGTAGAGGAATTAAATAAGTTGAATGGCTTGAAATGGACTATTGAAAATGAACAGGACAATAATATTAAATATTTAGATTTAATGATTACAAGAGATAACAGTATATTAAATTATAAACTAATAATTAAGCCACTGCAAAAAAGAGGATATATAAATTGTAAATCAAAAGTACCAATGATGCATAAGATGGCAAGTTTTAGATCTTTTTTGTTTTGGAATGAAAAATTATGTCATTACCAAAATGATAAAGTGAAAAATATTGAAATATTTGCCAATGAATTGCTTGATGTTGGTTATAAAAGGGAACAAATAAAGAATACTTTATGTCAATTTAAAAAAAGTTATAATAATTTAAAGGAAATGAAGATTAATAGTAAACAATGGATATCTATTCCATTTATTTCAAATCCACAAGTGAATTTTTTTAAGGATTTATATAATAATGTATTTAATGTTTCATTCTATGTTTCAAACAATATTAATAAATTAGTCAATAATTCTAAGCATGTCATACCTGTCAAGCAGAAAAGTAATGTCATATATAAAATTTTTTGTGATTGTATGCTATCATATATAGGTGAATCTAGGTGCAGTATTGAGAAGAGATTGAAGGAGCATGAATTGTTATATAAGCATGTAAAAAGTAAAAATAATGGTGATTTAATATCTCCTTCAGTTTTCTTTCATCATAAAAAACATGTAAATATAAATTTAAAATTGATTTTGAAAATGTGAAAATTCTTCATGAAAAGAGAAACCATAGCAAAAAAAAAATTAAAGAGGCAATTTTTATAAACAAGAATAAAATGCATTTAATAAATCAACAAGCTGCTAACATTAAAATACGAGATTCGTGGAATTTGAATTGATGATGTTTGCTTCCACTTTTGTTTTTGAATTTAATGGCAGTTGAGGCAGGTTTAAGAAATTAACTGAAAGTACTTCTGCAGATTTAAGGATTGTTTGTAATAGTTTATAAACCATTAAATTTATTATTTCAATTATATTACAATTTTGTTTTTAATTAACAGACATTTTACACACACACACACACACACACACATATATATATACAATAGGTAGTTAATATATAAAGAATAGATGAAAAAATTATATTATTTTAATATTGCAGAAAAGATATCTTATTTTAATTTATTATTTGTTGACATTTTCTAGAAGATAAAAATGGGAATGTACACACTCTTTTGTATTCCTTATATTTAGCCTATCTTATTATTATCATATCTATATTAATATATTATGTTAATTAATTAAGGTCAATATCTTTAAAATCAGGCAATACTCTAAACATTAAAAAATTTTTTTTCTGAAGAGTTAGTTAAATATGTTTAAAACTTATTTTATCATGTGGGAATGTACTTAAAGGGAAATGCTAAAAGTTTATGAAATTTAGTAGTAATTGTCATGCTTTACTGGTGACATTTTAAAATTTAATTTTTCATGTGTTATTTAAATTTAAACTGATATCTCTAAAAGTTTATCAATTTCATAATGAAAGTTTATCAAATTACAATAGTATTTCACTTTCTGGAATCTGTGCCATTTTAAATTTTACTTTAATATGTGTCAAACATATATTTAAAGTAAAATTGTAAAAGTTTATCAAATTCATTGTTATAAGTGATATAAATTATCATTAAATGCAGGGAACAAGCACAATTTAATTATATTTACAAAATCATATTTTACCTTGAATTACCAAAAACTATACTCTTTGTTAAAAAAATTCTATCCCTGTAATTTTTTAATCAGTGCTGCCCTCTTTTTGTTTTTTATGATGTCATTCAAAACAATTAGAATATACATTTTTTCACACATTTTTGTATTACAAATTGCAAATTTTTTAAAAACAATTAAAGCAAAAATTTATACGCTAGTGTAAAATTCTATACAAAAAAAGAGAAAATCTTGTGAAATTTTTCAAAATTGTACAATATTTGTTTGAGTTATAAAGTGACAGAATATATATATATATATATATATATATATATATATATATATATATATATATAAAATCAAAACTACCCCAAATCTAAAATTAAACCAGACCAGCATAAAAATAATATTAAAACACAACCTAAGGTTTCACTGCTACAAGCAGACTTCTCAAGTGTAAAGAACTACAAAAAAACTACCCAATATATATACTATTAAAAACTACCCACAAATCCATTCACTTCCCATCCACCCTTAATATTAAAAGAACTCTTAAATAAGTTAATTGCTTTTAATATTAAGGATGGATGAATTTGTGGGTAGTTTTTAATAGTATATATATTGGGTAGTTTTTTTGTACTTCTTTACACTTGAAAAGTCTGCTTGTAGCAGTGAAACCTTAGGTTGTGTTTTAATATTATTTTTATGCTGGTCTGGTTTAATTTGAGATTTGGGGTAGTTTTGATTTTATATTGACTAGTTTAGCTTTATGCTTGTGATGTTTATATATATATATATATATATATATATATATATATATATAAGTATCATTTATATATATATATATATATATATAAATTAAGAGCGTGCTAATAACTCTAAACAAGCTTTTTTTTTTTATTTATGATAAATGCTACTACAAGAGAAGGCATTCAAATCATTATTATCTTGGATTGTCCCCATCCCCAGACCGGTTTCGACCTATGGGTCTCTTCAGTGAGGAGTTGGGACACTAGATCTAAAAAACCAACTCAAGCAAAGCATTTATCTGTGTGTGTGTGTGTGTGTGTAAAGATAAAATGCTTTAAGTGATTTGGCTATCCATGTTGCAACGAATATAATGGAACCTACAATAAGCACAAAATAAATCAAACAATAATTTATTCTATGAACATCTGTTGATATATCAAAAATAATCTGATTTGACTTTAATTACCTCATACCTTTTACAATAAGTACTTACTATATGTGATACATTTTAGAAGCTATTGTAACACTAAAATTGTTAATTTAAATCTAAAAGATTGTCATATTTCTGAAGCATGTATTCTCTTAAGGAGTAGTCTATGCATGTAAGTAAATCTATTCTTAGATTCATTATAAAAAAAAAATCATGACTGGTTTTAATAATCCTATCTAACTTAATCAAAATAAAATGATACTATTTTTTACTTGGAAAAATAATAAATTAAATTTAAAACTTCATAATGTGTAGATATCTGAAGGCAGAAGTTCAATGACTGATGTAAAAGCTTAAAAATGATGAGTGGTTTAAAACTACAAATAAGATATAGACATTTGTTAATGTGGTTAATCTAAAACTTTTGAAGCATTTAAAGTAATATATGGGCCTGAAAAATGGTATCACAGTACTATTGACTCCAGCAATAGCATAACAATATTTTGAACACATAGAAAAAGTATTTTGATCATCTTGTGAGAATTGAAATAATGACTTTTACTGATATATCAATTTATCTATTTTTTTTGAATTGGATAAAGATATCAAGCTTAGTGAAGAGAAAACAGACTTTATTTAATCTTAAAAGTGAAAAGATTGCAGATTGTGATGACATAGATCAAAAAGTTTAAATGGTTATAATATATTAATTTCAAAAATATTGGAATTTTTTAGGATTATATAACCTCACAAATTTCTGCCACCTATTCTTAAGGATGTTCCTATTGTTTTAATTTTTTAAAATAAAAGGAATACACAAGATTGTAGTATTTAGCATGGAATATCATGATAATCAACCACAACAACAAATACTTTCAAGGATTTTGTTAAATACATTGATTATAGTCATAGATGATAGTTTTAGAGAATCAAGAAGCATTGTAGACATGGTTTATGTTGCCAGAAAAATTCAAAAAAAGTTTCATGAATAAAAGATTGATTTAGATATTCTTTTTATTGACTTGGTCAAGGCATTTCATTCAGCTAATCAAACAAATTTATGTTATTATTTGAAATTAGTTGTCTACTAAAATTTATTGTATTGTACAGCTTCTCCATGATGAAATGAGAAGAAGTGTTTTTATTACAGATAGAAAATCTGAGGGATTTAAAATGAAAACTAGTGTTGAACAAGGAAATGTTCTTGTTTCAACATTGTTTTCAATTTTTATAGCAATGGCTTTTGAAATTGTTTAGAGACAGCATAGTAAAAGAGGGATGAAAATGAGATACAGGTTTGATAGTGGAATTTTTAATTTGAATAGATTAAAAAATAAAAATAATAATTACTTCTTGTATTCTGGATTTATAGTATATTGATAATTATTCCATTTTTTCCAATTCAAAAGATAATTAACAGAATATACACCTGGGTCTTGTTTTATGCAGTAGATAGGTTTTACAGAAAACCCACATGAAAAAAAATCGCACAAAAATAGACTTAACTTAGCTTGAAAAATGGGGGATAGGTTCTGTATTTTTCAGAATTCACATAAAAGCAAAGCAACAAGGAAAAATTATTTTAAAATTCGCATTAAAAAAATAAGCAAATAAAGTATGACTAATTAAAATTTTCAAATATTTGAAAAAAATTAATACAAGACAAACTTTTTTTTACTTTTTTTATTAACTACAGTATTTAATTTTACATTTTTTGTATATATTTTAATAATTACCACTAATGTTCATTTGTAAATTGGTAATAAATCAGATTGGATGTGGTGTGTTGTGATGTATTGTGGCTTCTCCTTAAACAAAGTCAAAAATCTCTCAGCAATTATGCCCAGAAAAACCTGTTAGTTACTTTATTTTTATTCATGATGTGATGTACAATTAGTGCCACTTTTAGTTTTGTGCTGTGTTAATGGTTTTATTTAAAAAATGAGATCGTAATCTAAACAAAAAGATTATACATTATCATTAGAAAGATTATTTTCAGTTTATAAAATCTTCATTTTTTATTTTAAAAATCTAAAAGATTATTTATTTCTGTTATATATAACAAAATACAGTTTAAAAGTTTACATTTTTTGAATATTTAATGTGATATTTGTATATGTAAGTATAAATCTATTATTATTATTTACTCATTAGTATGAATAGGTTATTTACATAGAAGCTAAAATTCTAAATACAGCTTCAGGCCATATTCACAGTAGCTGGTAATATAACGTTATATTTTTGAAAAAAAAAAAAGATTTCAAGTCAAAATAAGTTATTAATAATTTAAATTTCTCGATACCTAATAAATATAGTGAAATATGAAAGATATTAAGAAAAAACATGAATCGCATAACTTCAAAATCACATTAAAATAATCATCATAAAATGAGACCCAGGTGTACTAAATATTTTGAATGCAATATCTAAAAACTCCCCCCCCCCAAAAAAAAAAAACTTTTACCTTATTTATCAACTTGAGAACATAAACCCAATTTAAATACTTGGTGGTTTTATAAATAGAAAGGTGGATTTAGCTGTTGAAATTTAGCCCAGATTCCAGTGTGTTGCTGCTGCTTTTAACAAGTTAAAATATAGAACATTTCATTCCTGAGAAATAACTAATGCAACTGAGTTATCTTTGTACAGAATTGTTATATTTTTATTTACCAATGTCAAACTTCCATCACTCACAACTTTTTTATGCCACTCATTTCAGATAAATAAAATAATGATTATTACTAATCATTATCAAAACTAGAGATTATCTCTAGCATAGATATAAACTAGGTGACTTGAACACCTATCTATACATGTAATATAAAGAGATTAGAATTGTTTTATTAAGGATGCTCAAAAAAATTAGAATGGAATTATAAAACTAATCAATATATTCTTCAACTTGCTGCCGTTGACATATCTTTGTTTTATGGTAAATTTTATATCGAAATTACATAATTAATATAATTACCAACTCTGAATTTCATCGTTTTTTAAAAATATAAGATTTTTTTAATTCTATATTTGTTTAAAACTTTTTAGATCATTTTTTTAAGCATCACATGATCACCATCTCATACTAGCACATAATTGTTTATAAACAAGGCAAAACTCTCTCCATATAGTAGTGACACCCTGTGCCAACCAGAGTAATCAATGGATGCCAGAATGCCTGTGAATAAAATATCTATCTAATGCCTACTCATCCAATACCCCCAGACTAGTTTCTGGCTTGTGGCCTTCATCAATGAGGAGCTTTGATCTGAGAGCACTGCACCTAGATTTTAGGATCTAATGCAACCCTCCAGCAACCACCTTTAACTCTACTTAACTATAAAACTATGAGAATGAAATTGAAAACACAAAAATATTTTCAATCTAAGCTCAATAGCTTATATAGTCATATGGGTCTGAACTCAGTTCAGCACTTATAAATTTTGGTGTCTTTGGCTCTTTAACAATGATAGCTACCACTATTCTATTAGGTAGAATTGGTGTCAAGTCATTAATTACTCTGGTTGGCACAGGGTGGCACTACTATATGGAGAGAGTTTTGCCTTATTTATAAACAGTTATGTGCTAGTATGAGATGGTGATCATGTGATGCTTAATGGTTTAACACCAATCCTGCCTAATAGAATAGTGGTGGCTATGGTTGTTAAAGAGCCAAAGACACCATGATGTATGGGTGCTGAACTGAGTTCAGACCCATATGACTATATAAGCTATTGAGCTTAGACTGAAAATATTTTTGTGTTTTCAATTTCATTCTCATAGTTTTATAGTTAAGTAGAGATAAAAGGTGGTTGCTGGAGGGTTGCATTAGATCCTAAGATCTAGGTTCAGTGCTCTCAGATCCAAAGCTCCTCATTGACAAAGGCCACAAGCCAGAAACTAATCTGGGGATGCTGGATAAATAGGCATTAAATAGGGATTTTATGCACAAGCCTTCTGGCATCTATTGATTACTCTGGTTGGCACAGGGTGGCACTACTGTATGGAAAGACTTTTGCCTTATCTTTTTTTTTCTTAGCAAAAGTTGTTCGGTAGTCTTCATTTGCTGAAGAAATGTTAAAAATAATTAATTTTATATTAGTAAAAATGCATACATGCCTTATAATTTTTATATTTTACAAAAAGAAGAGTATTTTTTTTTATAGAAGCTTAATTATTAATTTATGGGAGCGATTTAATCATTAAAAAAATACATAAATTGTGAGTTTGGAATTTTTGCAACGATTGTTTTTTTAAATTGATCATATATAACTTCAATTTATTTTTTAATAATAATAATTTAAAATTTTTTAAAATGTAACAAAAAAGTTCTAATATCAGGTTGGTAAATATTTTTTTGAAAGACTTTATAAATTGTAGGAAAGTTATTCAAACTATTTTATAATCTGCCATTCTAATAAACGACTATAATTTAATACGATATACAATTAAAGCAACTGCTTGGAAAGGAAAAAATAAAATTTGATATTTTAATTAAATATTTTACTGGGAAGTTTTAATTTATTTTATACAAAAGAAAATCAGTTAATGTTACTAAGAAGCGTATCGTTAAAAAATAATTTACATTCCTAAGAACGCGGTAATAGTAATCATTTTTAAACATTAATGCTGAATCATTTCCAACAAAACCATGTTTGATGCATTATCATAACACACACAAAAAAGGACATTTAACATTTTTAAGATGAAAAATTATATAAAAATTGTAAAGAAAAAACAATCTAAACATATTATTTGCAGGCAAAATAAGAGGAAAAAATATTTAGCTAAAATAATAATTTTAAAAGCAAAATGATTTTCAAAAATAAAATAAACAAAAACTATCTTTTAAAATATAAAATTTAAATGAAATTACTTAATGGAAATTAAAAAAAAAACTTCTATAAAAGAGAATAATATATAAATTATTTTATTAAAGTAATTATAATTAAACATAACTAATTATAATTATTAAAACTGCTAATTTGGATCTTCAGAGCTAGCATAATACTGAAGCACGGAATTCTCTTAAAGAATGTGTTATGGATACGAGTAAATCTAATCTTAAACATTAAGAATTATGATTGGCCTCTTGACAATGATCGTATCATTAGTGATATAATTGTGGGCGCTTTCTGCTTGACAAAACAATAATTATATGTGGGATGTCATAATAAATATAAAGCTTTGAAGGCAAAAAGTTTAACATCTGAACTAGAAAATGTAAAAATGATTGGAGGAGTAAAACTGCAAAAAAATTTACAGACATTAGCTGTTTGTAGCCATTCTAAAAACTTTTTTGATGCATTGGAAGCAACCTATGAACTTGAGAGTATCACAATCCTATTAAATCCAGCAATGACATTCTCTTATATAATAATAATAATATTTTGAACATGTAGAAAAGATATTCTGATCATCTTTTAAATAATGATATAAGAATTGATATGACAACTTTTAATAATATATCCATATTATCTACTCATTTAGATTTGAACTATGATGTTCACTTTAATGAAATCAAAGTACCTTTTGTAAACTTAAAAATAGAAAGGATGCATATACTGATGAAGTACCTGGAGAAGTTTTAAAATATGGCAATGATATGTTAGATTCAAAAATATTGGAATTTTTTAAAAATATCTGAACCCATGAAGTTGTTCCATCCAATTGTAAGAATGATTTTATTGTTCTAAGTGAATAGATAAGAGTGTGATAATTATCATGAAATATTATTATCCACTACAGCAAAAGTATACATTTAAGAATTTTGTTGAATAGATTTCTTCCAGTTGTAGATGAAAGATTAACAGAGACTCAATGTGGTTTTAAGGAATCAAGAAACACTATAAAAATCATTTTTATTGCCAGGCAAATTCAAGAAAAGTGTCAGGAACAAAGGAATGGTTTATTTATTGCCTTTATTTATTGTGTCAAGTCATTTGATTCAGTTAATAGAACAGATCTATGGTATTGTTGAAATTAGTTGATTGTCCACCAAAATATATTCCTATTACGTAGCTTTTACATGATATAATAAGAGGAAGTTTTATTATTATAGATGGAAAATCTGAGACATTTGATATGAAATCTGATGTTAAAGAAGGATGTGTTTTTTTCCAACATTGTTTTTAAATTTTATGACAGTGGTCTTTGAAATTGTTTATAGATAGCTTAATCAGACAAAGATCAAGATCTAGTGCAGGGTTGATGGTGGAATTTTTAATTTTAATCAGTTAAAAGCAAACTTCATCTCCTTGAATTCTGGGTTTACAATTATACTGATGATTGTTCTATTTTTAGCAGTTCAAAGGATGATTTATAGAATGTTCTTAATGTTTTGAATGCGGCTCATAAATATTTCATATTTAAAATAACTATGTTTGTTATCAGCCAGTGACAAAAATCCTCAATGAGTTTCAGCTTGGATAAATCAGTTTAAATATCTTGGTAATTTTACAAAGGTGGATTAAGATGGGTAGATCCAACACAGACTCCAATGCACTGATGCTGCATTTAATAAGTTAAAAAGGTAGACTATTCCAACATAGGAAAATAACTACTACAACTAACTTAGGTCTTTATAAAGCTGTTATTTGAGCTAATTTATTATATATATATATATATATATATATATATATATATATATATATATATATATGAAATTTGCATACTCCATTGGTGCAATATAAATATATTAAAATTTTTTTTTTAAGGACATGCTGTAAAATTTTAAAAATACAATGGCAAGATTGTAAAAATAATCAATATGTTCATCAGTTTACAGTATATGATACTATTAAATTCACTATTGTAAAATCACATCTTCATTGGATAAGACAAGTAAAATAAATGAACAATGAAATAATTCTTAAATGGGTGCTTTATAGTAGATAAAACAATTGCACTTACATTGGTCACTTTCATTAAAATAAGGTTGAAGATAGAATATAATGGAAAATTCTATAGACAAGATGTTAAAGTCTTTTAGAAAAAAAAGTTTTCTCTAGAATTTAAAAAAAATTACTATAATATATTGTAATGGTAACTTATCCACAAGAACAGGTTTGAACATAGGACCAATGATTTGCACAATATATGATATATTATAAAATCTTTTAAAGTATATGCAAATAAATTGTATGGTTAATACCATTTCAATAACAAAACAAAGTTTTCATAATAATACTAACCAATGTGATGATGATTATTAAGATTGAGTACTAACAGTCTTTTATTTATTTTAGGTTTCAATAAAATGAAACTCAAAGATTGTCAAATCTTTTAAAAAATAAGTTTACTGAAAATACTAGTAAAATAATGATAATCATTATTGCCAATTATAATTGTGACACCCCAGCATATTCCCCAGTGGTTCACATGTTCTCAGAATTGTGGATGATTTATAAACTATCATATATGTGTTGAAATCAACAAATGGACTAATAAAACAGTAATTTAACAATTTATTAAAAAACATACTTAAGTTTATTATAGATATATACTAGTGATTCTAAATAAATATGTAAAGTTGAACATAATATTTAAATTTGCAAATTAAGTGTTTTCAGGTATTGTCTTTCATTTTCTGTAATTTCAGACATCTTTACAAATTCATTTGATGAGTAGATTTTTTCTCCTCACACATGGAATACTTAAATTGTAATTATAGCACCATTGTGATGTATAGCGTGTAGAATCTCAATAGGTCTTCAGCAATTTTGCAGCATAGTACATTTTCTTTTCTTTATAGTCATCTTAAAAGCTATCACAATTTAGTTCCCCAGACTTTGATGTTGTTTACTGGTCCAGATTGCATATTTTGGGTTTTCTAACAATTGGGCTACTTTGTTGCCTAGCCTTGCATGGCAATTCACTCCTGGTGTAAAACATTATTATTATAGCTGTTTATTATCTTCAATAATCTTTAGATGTAGGTGTTTAATTTTAATTTGCTGTAAAGTTTATTTTCACACACTGCTTATTTCAATACATACAGCTTGCAAACTAGAATTAAAATTGTGTTCTAATGGAGATCAGCAATGGAACAAACTTCATATCAAAAATAAATGACTGCATAGTGAGTGACTTTTGAATGTTACCTTTTTATATTTCTCTGTTGTTTTTCTACCCCTGTCTACCACACTTGCCAGCACTCAAACCATAATGTAAAACATTCACATATGTATAATGGTACAAAAAGAGTTAATAATAATATAAAAAATATAATTGTGAATTAGAAAAGAAAAACTATACATAAGAATAAAAATATCAAAAATGTGAAACAACATCTAGTTATCAACAGGAATTTATTTCTGCAATAAGAAAAAAAGATTGAACAATTACTAAAAGGAGAAATGATTTAATGAAATATAGAAAAGAGTTCTATAAAGAATTATATAGCAAAAGTATTCCCTACATTAAATACATCTAAATTGACAAGCATTTTAAATGAAGAAGTAGGACAAACAATTAAATCCACAAAGATGAAAAAGCTCTAGTTAATAATGGAATTATGATCGGTGTTTTGAAAGAAATAGGTAAAAAATAGATAAATTGTTGGCATTACAAATCAAATGTGTAAATGATAAATTAGTATCAAATGTTTGGAAAATTGCAGCACTAATATTGACATTTATAAAAAGATAAGATAGATATTAGAAATTAAAGATTTATCAGTTCTATACAAATATTATCAAAATAATAGAAACCAGTTTACAGTGAACTTTGGACTTTAACCCTTTTCCCGCCTCCTACGAAGCTTCTCGTCGACATCTGACGTCACTCTAACTCTGCCAGTTCTTATGCTAAAAAATTCGTTTGATAGGTTTTGAATAGGTTTTTAAAAGTTCTGTAAGATGGTGCCCTCTTCCGAATTATTTTACAAGTAAAAAATAAAAAAAAACACATTTAAACCTAAACAAAGAAAGAACATTACTTGTGATTGGTTCTTAGCATGCTCTCAGCCGAAAAAGACATTCTGATTGGCTGGAAAGAACAAAGAAACCGCCTGATCAAAGAAAATAAAGAAAAACGCTGAGATTTTCATTTCGAATGCAATTTTATGTATTAAAAAAATATAATTTCAGAAATTAAACTAGTTTTTTAAAAAATATACTAAAAAAACAAAATTATTTTCGAAAAATATTGAAGATTTTAGTAAAAATATTAAAGAAATATTTAAAAGAAATATTTACTTTTCTATAATGTAAAAGTCGACCTTTTTGTTTATATTATAGCTTTTATGTTGCCGAAATTGAATATTTTAGAATAAATAAATAGCAATTTATTTTTGAAAGAACTTTCGTTCTCTTCATAACCTGAAAAATTAGTAATATACTTTTTATAAACGTATCTGAGTTGAATTTAATATTATAGGCGAATATGTTTTAACAATAGGCTTTGTCTTCAGTTTGTGAGTTGGCCAATTAAAAGATTTGATTTTTACCTCATACAACCAATAATATAATTAGCAGTTAAACCAACTAGTAGAATAAGCTGAATTTAAAAATAATTTTAATACCATGAATTATATCTATTGTGAGAAGTCATGAAAACACAATAAATATGAGTTGCCAGTATGTTTTGGATTTGTAAATTATAAAAAGGTATTTGATTTTACTAGCATTTTTTTTAGTGATTCAAGCATTGCACCATCAAGATATAGACCCAAAATATTATCATATCCTGTAGTATATACATATATTAAAATGCATGATTAGATTACATTGATGATAGTAAGAAGATTAATATTGGGAAAGGTATATCACATGGTGATTTAATTTCTCCAAAATGTTTTCTTTTTTAGCTTAAAATGGGAAACTAAAAGAATAAAAGTAAATGGTAATTATTTAAGTCATTTAGATTTTGAAGATGATGTAACTGTTTTTGAAAATAATGTTTCAGGGCTCCAAGAAATGTTTCAAAAATAGGACTAAAAGTAAATGCAGAAAAAATAATATTAAATGGATTTTCTCAAAAGAAGAAAAGAATGATTGACAATGGTAACTTAAAAAAAATTAATAGCTCAAATATATTAATCAGATTATTAATAATGATGGAAACATAATGGATAAAATCAATCATTGAATAAAATTTGAATGGAGTGCCTTTGAAAAAAAATAAAATATTAAAAGATATTCCTATGTGTTTGAAAAAAGCTTTTAATAAATGAGCATTACCAGTTCTTATTTATAAACTTAAGACTTGAACACATAATAGAAGAGCTATAAAGAGAATTCAAATAACTCAACACAGTCCAGGAGAGATGTATATTACAAGTAACAGGAAGGGATCAAAAATAAAATCTATGCACAAGAGAACAAACATCATGGAAAAAATTAAGAGATAAAAGCAAAGCTGAACATATTTCTAAAAGAGATTATAGTTAGATAGACAGTTGATATCTTAAGCTGAATTACAAAGGATTGTAAAGATTTAGAATGAGGCCACATGACCACACATGAGATGGATAGATAAAATAAGTAAGTGTGTTGGAATGATGTAGAAAAAATAGGCTAGAAATAGAAAACTGGATTAAACCATGGACAGATCTTCATGCAGTCAATTGATAATGGTTGAACATGATGATGATGATGAAATTTAGATTGATTGAAAATCACTGTTAACAAAACAGCTTAGAATCAAAAGGTACTTGGAAAAGGTTGAAGTAAGGAAAAATATAATGTATTAAAATTAACTTACATGAATATAATGCCCCTTATATCATAAAAATGATGATCTGCTAAGACACTCAAATAACTAGAGTAAATATATATTTATATATATATATATGTGGGTGTGTGTTATTTTTTTTAGATTTTAAAATGTGAGTTATGTTGCAACATAAATAAATTAAGAATTTTCACTGTTAAAATGTAAACTGTTCTATTTGAAGCAAAGACTTTATTTTGCTTTTATATTCACAAAATTACAAATAAGTTTAGTATAGTTAAATTCCGACTGTTTTTGTCATTGTACAATGCTAATAAGTTTTAATAAGCCTAATGTTTTGAAAAACTATCCTTATGGCCTGCAACAACTATAGTAAAGACAAATTTCAAATTAATTCATTTATTTAAAAAATGTTGTATATAATATAAGCTCCTAACTCTACATTCATTGAAAAAAATGTAATTTTATTTTTAATAAGCAGTTTCGATAAATACCATGCTTTTTAAAATTAAAAAGTCAAATCAATTAATGGATGATAATAGAAGTAAGAATGAATAGCAAGGTAGATAGATATTCTGCTATTGTCATGTTATATTAGTATTTATTATGTGATATTGAACACAATATAATACTACAATAGTTTCAATGATAATAATGTTTTAAATTCTGCTGTCAACAAAGAAGAAATAAATTACTTTTTATGATTTAATTTTTTATTTAGTTTAGGACAATTTTTCTACCACTAAAAGTTTCACAGTCAATGGAGCCAGCCCTGATTGTTATAAGCATTGATAGATAGTTTTATCACTTTTTCTTTAGAATTTTTAGTATAATCAGCTAATAAACTTTCTGTTTTTTTTTTCTAGCTCATGACTAAAATCATAGGAACTGAGAAAAATAATTAAAAAAATTATGTATAGTATTTTCACTGTTAAAGGAACAAATAAACAGGCAAATAAACTAACTTAGTAACTTCACTCTTACAAAAGTAAGCAATAATGTCTGTTGCTATATATAAAATTTGTATTATTATACAAAATATGATAAGAAAAAATGTTTATTGCACAATTTTTTCAATGCAAAATTTTTGTTATAGAAAATCTTACTGTAATTCTAAACAAAATGCAAACTAAGATGTTCATGTTATCATCAGATGGATATTAGCATCATGTGAATTAAAGCCAAATGATAATCCAGATTAATTATAATGCTTTAGAATGCATTTGTGCATTTAATAATTTAGAATATAAATTATTACACAAACTAAAATAAAAAAAAATTAAAATTGTTTAAACCAAATAAGAGCTTCTTTTTAGAAGATATATATATATATATATATATTGTAACCGTCGGAATTGTTACATGGTTACAATATATATATATATATATATATATATATATTGTAAGTAACCAAATTGGTGTATGTCACAGTATTTAAAAAATAAAGAAGTTTGTTGGTCTTGTTTAATTTTTATTTAACTTGATCTATGGATAATGGAGATGTTGAAGTATTAATATTAACCAGATAATTATGGAAACTATAATATTCAAAAACATTCTTATTTATTATTAACATTTAGCAACAATTTATAAATCTGTTGTGATCAATCTCAGAAAAAATATAAACAAGTGAATAAATAAATAGATTTTGGAAATATTTAAATGAATTAAAAAAAACATTTGAAGAGAATCAATATTATTATTAAGTATTACACATTTCAATTTCTGTTGTTACAATCACCATAACAACATCTATTATAAAATTAAATGTTTTATGTTTCATATATGTTTGCCCATAAATTACTTATAAAATTTTTTATTAAAAAATATATGTAAAAATATTTATATCTATTAAGATGAATTATAATTATAATAGGAATTCTTTATTTTGGTTTAAAATAGAAAAATAATATTGAATTTATAAAACAGGATTTCATTTTCACTGTATCCAATTTTTTAAAATCTCCATTTCACTTACTAATTGGAGGCAGATTTTTCTTGAACAAATTTTTCATCATCAAGTGAAATTTGAGCAATTTCCAACAGTCATTGTGTCAACAGTAATGTCATCAAGAGTATCTTATAAATAGAAGGGATATGCTGGAATTTGAGTACTTGTAATTTTATCATTATCAGAATAGACATGTTTACATCTGTCTTTGAAAATTTATTAAATTTTATTATTTAGGTGATTAATTTATAAAACTATGGAAGAATAAATTTATTATTATTATTATTATTATTAATAAAGCATAAGTTTTCATAATATAGAGCTACTAGACAGATGGGAATAGAACAAAATCTTGGATCACAGGCAATTTATTATTTAAGAATTTATATTTCTACTTATTTATACTTAGTTATTTGTCTGCATGTTTGTTTTTTAAAAATGTTATATTTTAAGTTCAATATTTAGAATTATTTTATGCAATATTGGATTTTATTGATCTTTATAATAATTTTCAGTCTTTCTGGCAGTAAAGTAATATTAAATAGTTTATATTGTAGTGTCAAAATAATTGACAAAGTTTGTAAGACACATTTGATGCCAAGATAGTATACCAATATATTTTCTAGAGTTATATGTTCAAAGATCTGAAGTCTAAAAATACTCATCTTTGAAAACATAATAAAATAGATGGACTAACAAAAAATGTATAATAAAATAAGGCAATGTTTTAGTGCAACAAAAATGCATGTTACTATAGATCCATATAATAGTAGAGTACAAATGGACTAACTAATTAAAAATTCAAACTCATTTGCATATGTGTAGAATAAATCACAACAGTCTTCATTCGTAAAGCTATAAGTATGAGATTTGAACATTAAATCTCAAAAGTGCTAAGCAGACATATTACCATTATAGTATAATTATAACTTCACTAACGCACGCGAAAAAAGTCACATATTTATAACTACAATTTTTACTGGTGAAGAGAAAAACAATTTATTAATAATTATTACAAAAGTACATTTTATACGTTTGTAAATAACCTCTAAAACCTTTATTCATTATGACAACATGGAGCAAAATGAATACACCTATATTTAACATCTTCATCAACATTATCATCAACCATTATCAATCCACTGCAGGATGAAGGTCTCTCTAAGTTCAATCCATCTTATCCAATCTTTAGCTTATTTCTCCACATTACCCCTGCACACTTTCTTATGTCATCTATCCATCTCACATGTGGTCTCTTTCTGTGTCATTTACAAACTCTTAGAATACAGATTAAGGTTTCAATTGTCCATATATTATTATCTCTTCTAGCAATATGTCCACCCAATTCCACTTCAGTCTTTTAATTTTTCAGTGAGGTCAGTAATACCTGTTTGTTCTCTTATCCATATACTGTGTTGTTGATCTCTTCTTGTTACCCCCCACATGCATCTCTCCGTACTTCTTTGAGTTGTCTGAAGTCTCTGTATTGTTCTTCTAGTAAGTATCCAAGTTTTAGATCCATAAGTAAAAACTGGTAAAACACATTTATTAAAAAACTTCATTTTCAAATACATAGGCATATTTTTTTAAGTATAACGTTATTTCTATCAAAAGCACTCTAACAAAATTTAATTCTATGATTAATTTTAACCATTATGTTTTCATCTGTATTAATAATCTGATCAAGTAATTGTAGCTGTTAACTTCTTCTAACTCAGCATAATCAATCTTTATTTTCATATTTTGAGTAAATCCATTAAATATTACTTTAGTCTATTTAACATTTATCTTTAGTCCTACTTTCCTACTTTTATCTGATATCTCCTGCAACATTTCCTGCAGCTCTAAAGCATTAATTTATATTTAACATACTTGTAATTAAATATTAATTTCTGTATTTCAAAAAAATCCAGAGAAAATTTTACTATTTATTTATTTTTATTATTGTTATTAATATATTAATCTTTATTTTATTTGTAAATGAAGCAAATTTTATATTTATTGAAATTAATTTGACTTTTGTGTTTTTTGATTTTGCATCATTATTCTAATCAGTAGTTTATGATCACATGATATTCTATATAATTTTATTTTATAATATTGCATTTGTATTTTTAAAAGATGAAAGCTTACTTATTGTAAGATGTAGTTGGGTACAATAAAATTCCCTTTGCTGTAGTGACTTATATTATAATATTATTTATTTTAAAAGCGTTGAAAGTCTTCTCCCTTTGATCTTTTTACAATTTATTTATTTTGGTCTGTCATAAGTACTTCCCATCACTATGAGTATATATATTTTAATTCCAGTTAGATGATGAAAAAGCACAAGGCTCCAATCATATCTAATTATATCTAATTTTCCTTTATATTAGTAATACCAAAGTTAACAAAATATACTAAACAACTTAATATTTTTTATAAATAATTCAATGCATACCTTTATTAACAAGTAAAACAATTAACATAATTTAATAACTCCACAATTAAAGTGACAGTTTGATTCTTGACATTGGGAGCACCAAAATTAAAAGACATAAACTGACAAATGATATGAGTGCATACAATGCACTCTGACAAACTATAAAATTGCATATCCCAAATTTCTATTTAATT
Source organism: Epiperipatus broadwayi (assembly GCA_028023455.1). Lineage (NCBI taxonomy): Eukaryota > Metazoa > Onychophora > Udeonychophora > Euonychophora > Peripatidae > Epiperipatus > Epiperipatus broadwayi. The sequence continues at coordinate 2,275,940 of JAQFVV010012561.1, read as the reverse complement.
ATACAAGTGAGGTTTTGTGAAAGACTGCCTTTCTTTTTATCTTGTTGTAGTGACTTCACACTCAGCATTTGCATGAATTTTATTATGGTAGATGAACCTATTGTACATCATGATAGTATTGCTTATTAACTCCTTAATTTCTATTATAGTATTACTTGAGTGTATCACATAATCATGAATTTATATGATGCCACTTAGTTTATTAATTATCTCACATACATTTAAATAAAAAATAGATATTTATACTAGGATTAAAAACAATGACTAATATTGATGGAGTTGTGAACCAATCATGCAGAGTATCTTGTAATATTATACATGCTACTTGCATGAATATTAACATTATTATCAACAATACTATTATAACTTATCTCATATCACTTACTTGATTCTTCATAAAATGATAAAGCTAACACATGCATGAGAAGACATTTATGTATATAAATCACAACATTAACTTATAATCAGGTAAATATTATTCCAATTATTGTCTTCAATATGTCACAACAATGATACACATTTTTATATAAATCTGTCTGCAATTTAGATGCATCAATACATACTGTAATATGTAATGAATCAATCATTGTACACCATTCTATAATATATAGTAAACCGGTCATTGTACACCAGACTTCTTTTAAAATCTACAGAATAAATTAATAATGTAGACAGTGAACTCACTTTCATAATAAAAGCATGAATACCATATCTGCATACATATAATATTTAAATACATGTATATTGTCTATACTAAACTTAATGCAATTAAAAGGGACTTGAACTTAGCCTTTTGAACTTCCTATAACTATTCACTCTATCCTATATGACTGGTGCACATGACCACGTACACGTGAAAAAGATAAATAATCTCCAATATGTGTATTTCATGCTGAAACAGCACTACAATGAAGTTAGACTAATATGTAATACAATTTTCAACAGAATTCTATTTCAAACTTATTACACTTGGCATTAATATAGATTAGATTAAATAATATTAAATAGACACAAATTTCAATTCACCATCTCCATAAATAAATGACACATAAATACATATATTTGAAATACTTATACTGCATTGTTATTTTATAAGAAAATTCCATAAAAACGTTTAATCATTTAACATGTATAAGAATAAACTTCAAAAAATTATTTAAATTCAGATCATTTGTGCTACCTAGTAATTTTCACTGCGTATCTACTCTTGCAAGTCATCCATTCATTTTTCTTGTTTTCGAAAATGGAATCTTTATACTAAATTTTTCAGATAGAAATTCATGGGCATAATATTAGCTAAAATAATTAGTGATAGGTACCTAAGACTCATATTATTGCGTATATATTAAGAACAATCTGAATATAACAAGTAAGTTTACACTTAATAATAGAAAGATAAAGTGTTAAATAGAGTAAATGAATCAAAATATATGAAATACCCAATACTTAGCAAAAAAGCTACTTAAAATTAAGATTGCAGTAAATTCTGATAATTGTCATAGAAGAATAATACATTTTTGATGACAAATTATATAAAGCCATTTGCTTTCGGAGAAATATATATGAAAAGTTTAATAATTATATTTACTGCATAATTACTCAATTAGTTAACATTTTTCGCCAAGAACGTTAAAATTATATCTTTATTTAATAACACTGCCTTTGATTTAAAAGTTTATGTAAAATTTTCCCATAGTACGACAAATATATATGTAAGTAATAAAAGCCTAAAATGGCAAATATTCTTTTTAACTTGTACAATCTATTCTATATAAATAAAGTTTTACTCAACGAAAAAAAAGTTAAAAGAATAAGTATAGACTAATTCAAAAATGCTATTAGCCAAAACAGATAAAATTTTATTAAATAATAATGAAAATGCTTTGAAACGAAACAAATAGTAAAAAAAAAGTTTTAGTTGAATCTAAATTAATATACATATTTATATAAAAATAAATTAAAATAACATCTAGCATTAAATTTTTAAATGCTTTATTAAATTGTTATAATCGATTTCTATTTCAAATATTATTTGAATTAAAACGAATAGAAGTATTTTTATTTAATAACTAACTGGCAGAAAAAGTTTTATTCATTTATTAAATAATCGTATCTGTAAGTTATTATATATATAACTGTGCATTAGGAAAGAAAATTAATGAACACGAAATATTACATAAAAAATTACCGGACATTGATGACGTGAAATAAAAAATAAATCGGTTTTTGCAGAACATGCTGTTTAATAGCAGTGGGAGTTTTCGATTTGATAATGGCTTTGTTTTACATGTCAAAAATGATTTGAGAAAAAGAAAAATCAATGAAATATATTTTAGAGATATATCGGATAATTTGATAAATAAACATTGAAATTGTTTATTTATCAAATTATGGAAGGTTGCCAAAATCAAACTGAAACGAGTCGTCAATCTAAATTCTTTGCTATTGGCGTTGGCATACATGTCTTAAGTTAACTATAATTAATATTTATTTGTAAATTTTGATAGTGTTGTATTAAATTTAATAAGGTTAAATCCAATTTTTGCTTTTATGCTTATAAATTATATTTGATGTTATTGTGTGTGTGTATATATATATTACAATTAAGAAGTCTGAAAGGCTGTCACCAAGTTTGTAAACAATAGAAAGTTCTTTTAAATAAGAACTAGTTTTATAAAAGCAGTACCAAAATGAAAAATATTATCTGGGCTTGTAAGTTAAAATGTTAGCTTATTTAAGTTTAATGTTTACATACATACAGTCTTTTCACTTTTCTTTCTAATTTCATTTATAATCTTTTAAAATGATTTTATTTAAGTTGCGATCTCTGTTTGTTTGTTGTAAACTATTGTAATCATTTTTATTTAAGTTGGAATAAAATTTTAGAACTAAGATTTAATAGATTTAAATTCAATGTAATTTGGTAAATTTCTTCTAAATCAACACTAAAGCGAGAGGGTACTAATATTTTAGGTTGTTGACCTAGTTTTTTAGATCTGGTCCACTGGGCAGTGAAAATTTCGAATATTTTGATATCAAAATTAAAAATCGTCCTTAGAACTTAAATACGTTCTAAGTAATGTGTGATTTTTTTAGTTGCAATTTAAAGCTTGGTTTAACTTAAAATAAAATAAAGTTAGTTTACAGTATAGTTTTGCTAAGCTTTTTTTTTTTAAAAAAGACTTTTAATCAAAAGAAAAATGTCAAACACTTTTCAACAGAAAATATGTCTTCATATATTAAGTTACTTAATGCTTTATATATAAACAAATATAATTATGTACACATACTAATTTTGATATATACATAAAAATTATACATCTTAACTTATTGCAGAAATATTTAGTGATGTGCATAAACTATTAGTGTGAAGTTAATTTAAAGTGCAATATAATTTTACATATTTATTCACTGTGCCAATACTAAAAAATTAAAAATAAGTAATGATAATTTTTTTAAATATTAAATGCTTTTATTTATCATGCATTTAAAAGCAAAAAAATAATTGTTTCTTCAACCACAATTGAAGTTTTTAGATTTAACTTGAAATAAAAGCATGGGAAGAGGGTTCACAATTAATTAAGTCAATCCATATTTCTCATGACAGAGGATTGACTTAATTAATTTCTTGAATCCTATACTCTTTATTTCAAATTAAATCTAAAAACCCCTATTGTGGTTGAAGAAATAATTATTTTTTTAACTTTTTTAGTGCACAATAAATAAAAGAATTTAATATAAAAATATATCATTATTTTTAACCTGATATCATTGATCATTTAAATTAGAATAAGAAACTGACCAACATAATTTTTTTAGACGTTATTAGTTATCTTTTTCACTAAATGTAAAAATAATATTGTATGCATGTGCAGTTGCATTTTCATTCTTTAATTACATGCATCATAATTATGACTCATTTTTTTCTCTTTATTAGTTTGTGTTTGAGAATATAAATATGTAAAGCTTTTGACATTAGGAAATAAAATATAAAAAGAAGTTATGGTAAATAATGAGTCTACTATAATCTCAATCAATAAAGAGTTATGAAACTGGATTTAAAATAGAAATATTATTAAAAATGATTGCTCATATGAGGAGAGCCATCTAGTGATGCTCCAACACACTATATAAATAAAACTATCTAAAACACTAGTTTAAAAATGATTAATAAAATCTGACTAGATTTCTCTACCTGGTATATTATTCATTTAATTGGTGAGTAGTTGCATGGACAACAATGGAAATAGTTATGGCAATAAAAATATAAATTGTCTAATTTTCTAAATACAATTACATGGACTGGATATATTTTACTTGATGTGAACTCATTCTAATACAAAAAGTTGGCAAGATTTAAAATTTATATAGTTATTCTTAAAAAAAGTCATGGTACAGAAAAAAAAATTGAACTGGTGAATAGCTGAATTTTATTTTTTTGAAGACCAAATGACTGAGTTAAGGAATAATGGAACATTCATCTATGTTTCAAATTCCTAGATAAGGAAAGACATGAGCAGACATATTATTAAAAATATATATGGCTCAAAATTTATTTATTTATTTAAAAATAATACAGAAATATTTTATAGTTAAAAATTAAACAAAATATTATAGCTTTCCTTACAATAAGAACTGTATGGAAAAAAAAAAAAAAAATCACAAAAATTAGGCACCTGAAATTACATGAATAATATTCAAAATAATTAATAATAAAGTTAATAATAATCAACAAAAATAAAATGAATAATAAAATATAATCATATTTTGTCAAAATTAAATTTTTCAAGCAACTTTTAAAACTAGATATAGGTAACAGTAATATGGTCAACCTCAAGCAACATGCTGTTACATTAAATAAATAACAGCTATGATATACTCATTGTCTTCAATTAAGATGTACTCTTTGTCTTTGGTTATGAGATTTATGCAAATTTTTACATTTAGTTGTACAAAGTGACAGAAATTTATGATTATATTAGAGAAGACAAATGTAATATGTTCCAACATATAATCAGTGTGTGTTTCTAGCACAATTCTATATAGAGAAAGTTTATTATTAAATAAATATATCTGAGAAACAAATATTTCACTGTATTCAATCTTCTTCATGATATATTATGTAGGCTTAACAATTAAAATAAATATTAAACATTTAAAAAGGGCATAAAATCATGCGCTGAAAAAAACTTTTTATGTATAATTATTAATCTACTACATATATATTGAACCAGATGCTTTATCTACTTCAAAAGTTCCATCACTAAATTAAAACTAACTTTTATATTTATAAAGTTTTTAAAAGAAAACTATTTAAAAGTTTTGTGTTATTTTTTTTTATGTATTAAGAGTACATGCAATAACATACACACTCATTTGTATTTTAAATTCTGTGATTTTACTTTTCAATAGATTTTAGTTTAAAATAATTTTCTTTTGAAGCAAATTTTTAATCTATTTGTAAAAGCATTTTAATTTTATAAAGTTTTGATTGCGATAAAGTTTCTTTTTATTTTGTTGATTTTAATCTATTTTTCAAAACTAAAACTTATTTTCTCATTTATGTTTTTTAATTAATTTTTAATAAGATAAGAGCCCTGGTCAAATGTTTTTTTTTTAAATTATCTGAGAGATAAAGATTTACCCTGGTCAAAACTTTCAATTAAAGATTAAGCAGAAGATAACAGTTCACATAAATAGCCTCAGATTTTTGACTTTTTATTCTGCTGATTATTATTATTCTGCTTGTTATGATTATTTGACTTCTTATTATTCTGTTTTTATGCTTATTCTTATTGTGACTCTTATTCAGCTGGTGTTCTAATTGTTCAACATAGATTGCCAAAGTTGAATTTCTGTGGACTGCTAATAATACTTCTATTTGCTATGAGAGTAACAACCATCCAGTCACCATGCCAAAATATATGCCATGAGAAATCTTCACAATACACAGTGCTATATAACCCAAATATGAACATCAGGGCTTCATAATTGTGCCTTTCAGAACATGACCTAAGAAACCTAGTCCAGAACTGGATCAAAGATTGCCTCCAGACTCCCAAACATATAAAAGTAAATCAAAATCTTCATAAGAAACAGTATAAAAAACTGAACTTTATATATCCTGCTAGGATTGCTCTACAGACTATCTAAAGCCTGAAAAGTAGCTGAAAATTTCTATATTAAAACCAGGGTTTAAATCTCTAGTCAAATCTCTATGTTAAAAGTCTCTGCTTAATCTAAAAAGAAACCTGCCTCTATAATCCATTTTGCTTACTCATTTAAATATCTTTAATAATTTCTTATGTATTTTATTTATAGTGTATATTGGAATAATAGTTTTAATAATTCATATTTTTAATTTTATTTATCTGAGAGTGTATGACATGTTTATATTTTATATGCTTAGTGTTTTCTCTGTTTGTATTACTAACCCTTGATAAATGCTTGGGCAGATATTAGTAATTTTCTTTTAATTCACCTATTCCTCGTTATTATAATTAAGTTAGATAAGCTTGGTTTGCATTTCCTGCAGACTGAAAATCTTTTGGCTGGTGGTTTATTAAGTATATTGTTCTGTTTTTCTTAGTTAGTTTTTTATGTTCCAGATTACAATATACCACAATCCTTTCTTTTTCTTGTAAAGGAATCAACCTTGATGATCTTGAAGATGGCCATTCATGGGTGTCTGCAGACATATGACATTCTTAGTCCTGATGTTTCTTTTCTGGGCTAAGGAAAGGTTGCTTGCACTGTTTCATTGTATTCTGTACAAGACTGCTTTGTTTTGAAATCTTTTAATAAGAAAACTGGAATTAGTTTATATAAATCATTAGCAGGAAAGCATAAATCCCTTTTAAATTTTAGGTGAAAAAATGAACTTATCTGTCAGAGTGTTTAATGTTTCATTCTGGTAAATACACTAGAGAAATCTAAATCAAACTTTCCTATTCTATTTGCCTGGAATTTATTATTGTGAGTTTAATAAACTATGAAATTGTTTTGGCTGATATGTTAAAGATCTCTTTCTCTCCCTGGATCTATCTGGTGGCATTCATTATCATCAATTCTTAATCACTGTAAATTAATTTTTCTAGGTAGTAAGTAATGTAGTGGCACCCTCAGTGATAAAAAAGTGAAGAAGTGACCAGTACAACAAATAATACAATTTTTATCTGTTCTAACAGTATTTGATTTTAATTCATCTCTCATATCTTTTACCATTTCAATGACATGACTTTTGCCTGGGATTTATTATTGTGAGTTTAATAAACTATGAAATTATTTTGGCTGAAATTTGTCTCAAATAATTAACAAAAGTAAATGATGAAAATAGGTAATGGAAGTGATCATTTTATGTAACATTCAATCAAGATTATTTCAAATTCTTATTTTGTTAAAATATATAAATTTAACTTGTAGAGTGTTTTTTTAATTTTTTTAAATTAAATGTTTTTCTAGGGTCCTTATTATTGAGATTAAAAGTTGGGATAATCTCAAAAATATTTAAATTTTTCAGCATATTTTTTGAAAAAACAATTTGAAAGCATTGATAATATATACTTTGTTATTGCATTCTTTCAATATTTCTTTTCTTTATCAATAAATAATATGCTTTCAGAAATAGAATTAAAAAAAATATCTACTCTAAGAAGTTTTGCAAAAAAATCATAAGTGATGATTTTATATAATGTATTAAATCGGAGTGATTTTAAATCCTATATATTTGTGCTTGATGCCATTTTTTTTCTATTTTTATTCAACTTTATTGTAATGCTGTTCAAAATATAAAAATACCTTATATATATATATATGAAGTGTTAAAAATAAATATTTTCCTATAAACTCCATTAAAAGAATGGGATTGAGTAGAATAAGCCCTGGATATTGGGAATCAAAGATAACATGGAGGACATGTTTGTCTGAGTATATGTATATTTTTATTAGCTGTTTATATATGATATTTTTATAATTTATATTATATAAAGTATGATTTTGCAAAATGTGAAGTGAAGAGCATATAACTCTATTTAACTCTTTCTATATCATAAAGACATACAATAAAATAATTTCATAGAAAATTTTGTGAATCAATAATAAGATAGTAGGAAAAAAATTAGATAAATAACATGAGAGATAACTGAATCTATAAAAATGACACAGCATAGAGATTGATATGATTTTTTCTGAATAAACATGAATTTATTGACATACCAATGTAAAGATGTTTCTCAGCAAATTCAATATTGTCACAGACACAATTATTATCATAATAATGGTAAAATTTTAATTAATTAATTTTAAAATTAATGGAAATAGTAAGATTAAACCATTAAGCATCACATGATCACATTTCCTATACTAACACATTAATTGTTGATAAACAGAGCAAAACTCTCCATACAGTATTGACACCTGTGCTAAACAGAGTAATCAATGGATGCCATAAAATCCCTATCTAATGCCTACTCATCCAATATCCCCTGACTAGTTTCTGGCTTGTGGCCTTCGTCAGTGAGGAGCTTTGGATCTGAGAGCACTGCATCTAGATCTTAGGATCTAATGCAACCCTCTAGCAACCACCTTTTATCTCTACTTAACTACAAAACTATGAGAATGAAGTTGAAAACACAAAAAATATTTTCAATCTAAGCTCAATAGCTTATATAGTCATATGGGTCTGAACTCAGTTCAGCACCCATACATTTTGGTGTCTTTGGCTCTTTTACAACCATAGCCACCACTATCCTATTAGGCAGGATTAGTGTTAAACCATTAAGCATCACATGATCACATTTCCTATACCAGCACATTAATTGTTGATAAACAGAGCAAAACTCTCCATACAGTATTGCCACCTGTGCTAAACAGAGTAATCAATGGATGCCAGAAGGCTTGTGCATAAAATCCCTACTAGTCTGGGGATATTGGATGAGTAAGCATTAGATAGGGATTTTATGCACAAGCATTCTGGCATCCATTGATTACTCTGTTTAGCACAGGTGGCAATACTGTATGGAGAGTTTTGCTCTGTTTATCAACAATTAATGTGCTAGTATAGGAAATGTGATCATGTGATGCTTAATGGTTTAACACCAATCCTGCCTAATAGGATAGTGGTGGCTATGGTTGTAAAAGAGCCAAAGACACCAAAATGTATGGGTGCTGAACTGAATTCAGACCCATATGACTATATAAGCTATTGAGCTTAGATTTGTGTTTTCAATTTCATTCTCATAGTTTTGTAGTTAAGTAGAGATAAAAGGTGGTTGCTAGAGGGTTGCATTAGATCCTAAGATCTAGATGCAGTGCTCTCAGATCCAAAGCTCCTCACTGATGAAGGACATAAGCCAGAAACTAGTCTGGGGATATTGGATGAGTAGGCATTAGATAGGGATTTTATGAACAAGCCTTCTGGCATCCATTGATTACTCTGTTTAGCACAGGTGGCAATACTGTATGGAGAGTTTTGCTCTGTTTATCAAAAATAGTAAGATTAGTTTTGAAAACTTCAATAGATCAGAAACACTTTGGTTGGGCAATATTTTTTAAAATAACAATTATGGATGCAACTGATTATGTTTCAATTTAGGAGTCATAATACGAAATGAATTTTTTTTTATATAAGTATCTATGAATTCATATTAATGATCAAGTCATAGATTGTATGCATTAAGATCTAAACAATAGTTGTATTAAAAATGTTTTATACTAAACATATATAAAGAAGCTCTGGTTTTTGTCACATCAAACATCATTTTAATAAATTTGAAGTTCCTAATGGTAAAATAGGAAAACTATTAAAATATGAAAATGCTGTAGATAAATTTACATATAAATATAGAAATAACAGATGACACAAATTTGTAAAATTTGCAAAGAAAAAAAAATTAACAAACTGTACATTACTAATTGCTAAACAGAAATGAACATTGAAACATCCAAATGTCTTTACAACAAATTGGATTACATTTTATTAACAGAAAATATATATTTCAAGACTGTGATGTTTATAATAGATTCAAAGAAGTGATAATCTGTTAATGGGATGTAAAATATTATTAATGTAAATCTAGAGAAGTAAAAATTATTAAAAAATATATTGAGTTAATATTTATAATTTTCAGAAACATTTCAATGAAATTAAATTACATTTTGAACATCATTTAAAAATATTAACAGACTTTGAAGATAGTGAGATTTGAAAGAGATTAATAGAAAAAAGTAGTACTCTTGTAGGTACTGATTCACAGATAGACAATACAAAATGCAATACTTTGTCAGTAAATTTTCAATTTCAGACAAAACGGTATAGAAGAAGAAAGAAATATATAAATATGTGCAAATGATGCATCAAGTATTAATTGAACATTTGGAATTCCACAGAAAAAATCTCCCAGAAATGACAACTTTTCTAAGCACTATGAAAAGCATTGATCATTTATATTAGTTATATTGAAAAGCAGGGTGTTATCATTTATTGTGATTTATAAAAACTGAGAGTGAAAATATAAACTTGCATTTTACATTTGCTAGAGTGTCTAATAAATAATAGTAGTACAATGGTATTTACAAGTCTTGAAAAAATTACCACTTCCGGAGTTTATGTGTAGAGCTGGAAACATTATATTTATTAATATAACTTATATGATGTATAGTTATTAACCCAAGAGTTATAAAATGATTATAAATTATTTTAAAATAAAGTAGCAATTTTTTTTATACAACTGTAAATTCAACTTTTGAATGCTTAGATGCTGTGTTAAGAAAAGTTTGTAATAAATGCATTTTGAATCAAGCTTAAAGCTTTAGGTCTACTTATGGCCTTATATTCATAGCTTGATTCATATGCATTTATTATAAACTTTTCTTAATACAGTATGCATGTGCTCAAAAGATAAATTATTTTTATGTTAAAAAAGTTCAGTTTAGTACATCGAAAAAGATTGTGTTTACATTTGGTGTGGAATTAAATTTCATTCTTATTAATGACACTTGTTAGATTTACCATCTCTATAAGGACTTACATTACTAATGTTAACGGTGTTAAGCGTTGGTGGTCGAGATGTTAGCACAACTGCCTTACAAGCAGTGGTCCTGGGTTAGCGGGTTCGCTTCCCGGCTGCTGCTGTGACACATGAAAAAAATGTTAATGGTGATTTAACACTTGCTAGATTTTAGTTTACATATAAACTTATAACCGTTGTATTTGTTAACGCTAAATATTTATGTACATGCTTATATTTCATTCTGCTTTTAGTTGTCTGCACTTCTAGTAAAATTCGATACTGGAATACATAATTTAAAAATAAAATTTATGTATATTATAACTTATATAAGTTTATTTTTTTTACCCTAAAAATTTAGTTTAAATATATTTTATTTTATAAAATAAAATCATTTCTTTAGAGACTTGAACTTTCTACCTTTTAATACTGTAGACAAAACCAATTCCCAATTGAAATAACTACAATTTCATATCAAGCTTATACAACATTATTTCTGAAAACTAGTATAATAATTTTCTTTTTTATATTAATTATTTATTGAAAACTAATTTTTTATGCAAATACTATTTGGTATTAAATTTCAAAACACATTATGATTTCTGCTTTTAAAGTAATGATATGACTATTTACAATCAAATTTTATCCATAAGTAAATAAGTAAATTTGCTCATTTTATATTAAATAAACTTATAAATTCAGTTGTAACTGAAACACACACACACACATATATATATATATATAAGGGATCGGTTTGTTTATTTTGTATTAGGTAGCAGTTAACCAATGTTTAAATATGCATTAGAGAGTACTAAGATAATTTTTTCATTTATTAACAAATATTTACAAGGCATTACATATTTAATTTAGTACTTATAATAAATATTAGTTCATTTAAGGTATGAAATGAGCATAAATGCATCTTTTTCTGCATTAAGTATTATCTTATTATTAGTAATAGAATACATATCTAAAGGAATATTGCCATTCTAAATTCCAGAAAAAAAAAAAAAGAGAACGAGCAAGAATAAAAAAAAAATAAAAAAAAAATATTGAAGCCAAAATTACTATGTAAGTTCAAAAAGGTGAAAATATGGTTGAATAAAAACATTAGTACATCAAATTTCCAAACAAAGGTAAAATCAATCGCACTACAAAATCTAGTTTTAACTTTCATGGGAGAGTCCATTTTTTAATCATTTAAAAAATTCTTTTCTTGCATAGCTTTAATTAAAATAAGTAAAAAATGGACTCTCCCATGAAAATCAGAAGTGTTTTGTATATAAATGAGACTATGTTTACATATAGAGTGTAAAGAATTTCACCACTGTTTGGAAACTTATCTATGTTAATCCTCATATATACCAATATATAGAAAAGCTTATGCAAATGATCGTTTGCATTTGCATCGTCTAAGCAATCTATTTAGTAAAAGGTTGCTGAAAAGTTTATTACAGAGCATTTGATTAATTAGTTAAGAGTGTAATTTACATATTATGTTAAAAACATACACACTTATTAATTAAATTACTGCCATATAATTAAGTATATTTTTTATTGTCACATATTATTCAGATTATACCATACTTATAACTTTGCCATATAATAAATAAGAGAATTGTATTATTATTATTATTATTATTATTATTATTATTATTATTATTATTATTATTATTATTATTATTATTATTATTATTATTATTATTATTATTATTATTATTATTATTATTATTATTATTATTATTATTATTATTATTATTATTATTATTATTATTATTATTATTATTATTATTATTATTATTATTATTATTCAAAAGGCACTTTATTAACTCAAAAAAACTTTACATTGTTTGCATGTTTTACATTGTGTTACATTGAATTATTTACATGTATCAATTTGCTCCAGAAATGGATGTTTCAATTGAAAAAAACATTGTCCATTATTAGTTAGTTCAAGCGAAAACATAGTTTCTTGTCTTTATGTTGGGTGCAGTTTCTTCCAATTATAAACCACTGTAACTGTGCATGGTCCAATTTTAATTGATTGCTCATTATTTCTTGCATGTCACTATAGTTCATTATAATGTCTCTCTTTTTAATTAAATTGATAAAATGTTTGTGAATTTTGCTGATATTGGTTTAACTGAATGTGTAATATACTTACAACATTGATGGCTGTTTTAACAGAGACCAAGTTGCTTCATGTAAAAGTGGACAGGAAATTAGCCTATCTCTATTTTGAATGCATGCTAATTTGTTTTTAAATGTAGACGGGTGGCATCTGGTATTTTTTCCAATCAAGAAAGTGCATCTGGTGTACCAGAATGCATATAAGATGAATGTGGCCACTCTAATGCTGGGTATTGATTTCTCCCGGAAAGCACCAAGTATTTGATTAATCGTGATACCAGGATTTCTGTATGCATTACACATAATCTGTCTTGTTTGGTTTAGAGCCAAACACTGGTATATAAGGTGGTGTAGTGTCTCCTCTGCTCAGTGACACAGTCCACAGAAGGAATCAATGGATAGATATAGTCTTTTGTGATATAGAAAATGTGTTGTTGGCATCACAACTAGATTCATTTTGACTATGAAGTCAAAATATTTGGGCTCAAGTGCCCATTTTTTAAATTCCTTGAGCAATTTTTTGTTGTTAATTTCTAACATAGGAGGGGAATCACATCAGTTTGAGTGTTAACTAAATAATAAATTTCCCAGTATGAATATTTATTTAGAAACTGAGCTGGATTATATACAGTGGTTTTGTATTGATAGATAATGGTAGCAAAGAATAATTTTTTTGGAGGCAGCCTATCTGTTGGAGAGACCTTGACCAAGTGTTTAAGTCTAGGAAATTTTGCAATTGTGGTGACTATTAGGTTTCTCAGCTTTTGTAATTGGAAGATGTTAATGCTATGCAAGCCAAGACCATTTTTGATAAGGGGTTTGTTGAGTTTTTTAGATGAGATCGCTACAGTTTTTTAAGACCAGAGTAGCTTATTATATATGGTTTTAATTTTTGCTATAAATGCTTTTGAGAAAGAAACACTGGCACATAATAAACTATTTTTGTTGTAATAAGCTGATTAATTAGCTGTACTTTTGCATATAGTGACATATATGTTTTGGATAAAGAGTCTATTATTCTTTCAGCTTCTTCTTTCAGCCTATTTTGAATGTGACATCTCATTCCCATATGAAATGGGAATCCAAGGAAAGGGACTGGCTTTTAGTTGTAGTTTGATTCACATTGTTTTCCAGTGAATAGCATCCAAGCTGTAGTTTTTTGGGATTAAACTTTAATTTGTATTTTTGTGAATATTCTTACAGTATCTTTTGTAGCTATGGTATTTGTTTTTTGGATGTCAGAAAGACAGTGTCATCATTCATGTATGCAAGGCATGCAGTTTGCTGTGCTGTGCCAGGTATCTCAATTCCACCAAAAGTTGGCTGTATGCTATTAATGAGGGGATTAATGTATAATATAAACAGCAATGAGCTAAGAGGGGACCCTTGGGATATTGACTGAGTTGGGGTAAATGATGGGGAGTTTTTTCCATTTAGTGTTACATGAATCTCTCTATTTAAAAGTAGGTTAGCTATTAGATATAAGTGTGTTCTAGGGATTTGAGTGTTTTCAAACATTTTTTAATAGTGTAGATATGTTTACCGAATCAAAGGCAGCCTCAATATCAAGCTGTACCACTATGGGAGCATATTTTTTTCTCTGTCTGACTGTTGTTAGAATTGCTTTAAATAACATGGCTGCCTCCATTGTTGAACAGCCTTTCTTTGCATACTGTGCTTCAGAAATGAGAGGTAATATGTATGGTTCAATTTCATCTTTAATGATTTTTTCGATGATCTTGATAGGAAATGGTCTCATAGATATTGGTCTAAGGTCAGTAGTTAGTGGAATGATTGTTTTCTTTTTATTATATGGCACTATGGCAAGTGTGTAGACTCCCTCTATGGTCATGATTTGCTGTGTTAAATAGTTAGCTAAACAACTTAATTGCTGTAAATTTGCTTAGATGTTTTAATATAAATAGTGGGATTCCAGGACTTCCTGGGTGACAAGCATCTGGAATACTATTGAGTTTAGCCATGAAAAGATCTGTAGCAAATGGGTTTTCAGTCTCAGGAGGGCCAAACATATCATGCATTATTGTAGGTGATTCCTGTGTTTGTAACTTTTTTTTTTGAAAAATTCAAAGATGAACATAATCATATTTTGGCCTGCATATGTTGCATTATCTGCATTTATTGCCATTGGCACCTTTATATTTGGATTGTTTCCAAGTGTCCACCTTATGTAATCTCTGGTCCAAGTATGAGGTTTGAGAAGGCATATTTTACTTTTTTTATTTTTAAATAGTTTTTAAGTGCATCACAAGCATTATTGTATGCATGCGTAAGCTTAAATATCTACTGCTGTGTGTAGTGTGATGGGTTTATCTTGATTATCTGCTGATGTAACTGGTCTGCTAGAGATAGAAGTTTCAATAGTAGAGGTTGCTTCATGGCTAAATGGTTGATGTTAAATGACAACATACCAATAAATGCAAGATATTGTTGTACTGGGTCAAGGTTCATATCTTTAATTTTATTTAGCATTATATATGTCTCAGAAAAAATGAATTCCTTGGTTGCTGTAGGGAGTAGAACTCATATTGTTCTTATGAGTGGATGTGTTGATGTTTGGATATGATCACAATTGATTGTAATTATTTGCACTGAATGATCTGAGAAGGCTGCAGGAGTTAATTTGATTGTAATTAGGTGGTGGAGTATTGGGGAATAAAAACTAAGATTAATTAGTGAAGAGAAATGACCATTGTGAAAAGAGATGGCATCATTTGGCAAAAATCCTTGGCCACCTATTAATGGTGTGGCTATTTTATGAAGCCAACATTGTGTGAAATCTTGGTATGTTGTATTGAAATCTCCAATTACTACAGATGGATTTGCTGTGGTAGCTAGCCTTAAATTTATGTTTGCAATTATAGTGTCTATCTTGTTGTTTTGGAAGGGCATGTAGACAAAAACTATATTAATGGTTATGCTTTTATGACTGAAAGTTGCAATCAACAAGTTCATATCTATATGAATAATTTTAAATGTTGTGAAGGGGGAATTTCTGGTGATTAGGAGACCAGTTCCATCTGAGGGAGATGAAGAGTCCCTTGAGCATGCACAAAAATCCCTCTCCAGACAATTGTTTAGCAGGGTCAGTCTGAGATCCAGCATAAATTTTTGTCTCAAGCAAACCCATTATGTGTGGTCATATATCTTTGATCCAGTATTTTAGTTTGTTAATTTTTGAGGTTGAATTTAAACCTATAACATTGATTGCTGCAATCTTAATTTTCATTAAGGCTGTGTATATGTTCACCCTCAGAATTCAGACTTGCTATTGATGGTTGCTCCCATTGTGCCTCAAATTCTTCATCTGTTGGTTTCATTGTTTCAGATGTGTAGCCAGTGTAACTGTGGCTGCATTCTAGTATTTTTGTTTTTTGGGGCCCTCTGTTTCTTTTTGGTGGGCGACCTGGCTTTCTTCCCTGGTCTACATTGGCTTGAGCACTTTGTGGTAATTTAAGCATAATCTCTGTTGCAGTTTTATTTTTTGCTCTTGTTGTCTGTGTTGATATAGATATATTTTCAATATCACTGTTTAATGAGTTTCAGTGATTTTCTCTTATCAATATTTTTATTGATTTGAATTACATTTGGGGCAGTTGTTTCTGATGTGTCCTCCTGGATTTCTGTATGATCATTAATTTAATAATAAAAAGGTTATATTCCATATAAATCAAGAGTACCAAATGTCACATAAAATGGCAGGTTTGAAGTCTTTATTTCGAAATAAAAGTCTTTGTAAATGTTCATCGGATAAAGCTAAAAATATTGAAATGTATTTGAATTGTTAAATGTTGGCTACAATTATAATCATATATATATATATATATATATATATATATATATACAATGTTATTAAAATTTTTAATATGAAATATAAAAATAAAAATATTAATAATAATATTGATTCTCCTGCTAATAAAAAAATATGGATATCATTACCATATATTTCGAATGATCAAGTAAATTTTATAAGGAAAATTTATAAAGGTATATGTGACATTGCATTTTATGCACATCGTACATTAAACAGACTAATAAATAACTCTAAAGATAAAACCTCATTTATAAATAAAAATTGCATCATTTATAAATGGATATTTAGGTGTGGTAGCAGATATATAGGAAAATCGAGATGCATGTTGGAAAAAAAAACTAAAGAGCATTTACTGTTATTAAAAAGGGTTCAGAAAATGAAACAAAATTGCAAAGTAAATAATAATGTTTCATCATCCATTTTTATGACCATAATAAGTCATGTATTTATCGTTTTAACTTCAGTTAAAATAAAGTAAAAATATTGCAAATTGAAAAAATAACAACAAAAGGAAGATAAAGAAAGTTATGCTAATATATAAATATAAACAAGACTTAACAGACAGGCAGAAAATGTTAAGATCATGGAATAGTGGGAAGATTAGCCTTTCAAAGTGTTAATTGACAAAGACTAAGAAGATAGGCGAAGGCTCTCCTAAGTGGATAAAAATTTTTAAAGTTATTACTTTACATATTTTTAATTACTGTATTTATAAATATTCAATTATAAGATTACATATATATGTACCCACTTCATTTATAAAATACCATATTATATGTTTCTTTTTATAAATACTCATAAAGAGAAATATAAACATAAACCAATATTCTTTTCTTAATTTTTTTTTTGAGTAGTAAAATTTATTTTCACGATAACAATTAAAAACAAATATTGTTAATCATCTTCTAATTAATTTGAAAAAAAAAATTACTAAGAAAGATTGGACAATTGAAATTGAAAATGATAAACACTGGAGCACATCTTCTATGCCTGCTCATACCTGAGTGGCACTAGAAACAAAATTATCGCAAGCATTTCCTCTGGCTGTGGCAATGTCCTGTCAATTGATCGGGCAATTAAAGAAGGAAACTATGCAACTATCAGGCTAGCGGCATGCCTACTACATGCCTTATAGATCACCAGGTGCCAGCATACCTTCAGACAAGGACATAGTGATCCTTGGAGAACTTCTAAAACAATAATAACAAGCATGAAGAACAGAGATCGACTCCTTGTGCCAGAGCATCTCTTTGTAGACACATGGGCACAGATTATCATTTGTGATGATGAGACGACATCTCAGACTACTGCAGTAAATGTTATGACAATACCTTACATTGTAAATTTTTTCTTAATAAAAAAATAATAATAATAATTGTATAATAAATCAAAACACGATTTATTCTATTATTATTTATCATATTCAATTTGATTTTCAATTTTTAAAACTTTTTTTGTAATTTCTTTTTGTAGTTAATTCTGAAAGTTATTTATTATCGTGAGAAAAAAAAATAACTATTTGAAAATAAAAGTAATATAGTAGTATTGTTATATTTATAGTTTGAGTGTACAATTCCATGTTTATCTGATTTTATTTTTCTAATTTTCTTATTTGATACAAATATCTTTCAATTACAAAGAGAAAACTAATTCCTTTTGATATTGTTTGAAAAAAAAAAAAGGACGACTTTTTAGCTATTATCTATAGATTAACAAATTTATCTTTTATACAATTTCATGGTTAAAATATAGATTTTTTTCAATCTATATATTATAAAAGACTGAACTTCTATTTCTATTTACATTATAAAAATATTTATTTTGATGAGCCTATATATCATTCATAAAAAGAAACGGCACCTACAATTATTGTTTTCTTGATACAAATAGTTTTAATTACCAAGACAAAATATAATCTAGAGAAATGCATAATGTATTTAAGTTTTTTAAAATCAAATTTCAAATAATAGATTTGTTGTCAAAGAAGTAGTCTTGGTTTTTCTTTCTATTAAAGCCAATAATCTATAATAAATTCCATATGAGAACTTCATGCTTTTGTAATGGCAATCTCAAAAATCCCAATTGGTACTTTTTACACTAATATGTTTGAAAAAAGACCTACCTTTTAAAATGTAAGTATCACTTAATCTTGGAGTATCCTAATTTATAATCTGTTCAACAACCTGAAGCAGTAGCTGCTTATATAATTTGAACTTTTTTCACATTGTGTCTCCTAATCATAACTTGTTCTTAAAATACAATAACATGTTCAAGGTTTTTTTTAAAGCAGTTTTAAGCTGTAAATAAAGTTTGTCAATCTACACATGGTGAAAAAACAGAACCAATATTGTTATTTCCCATAATCTTGAAATGGAATTTATTGTCCATATCAACTCATTCTCTAAAAAGAAAATTTCATTTTTTAAATATATATCAAGTTGTTAATACTATGCAACAAGAAATAAAAGTACTTTGTTATTAACTTTCTAAATTTTAATTTGGAAGACAAGTATTGATATGTGGGAATGGTACCATTTATGCAGTGTTAGCTTTTTATTGACTCATGTAGATATTCCAAATATAGAGGATATTAAATTTAATATTCCACAAACCACACATCTCATAGACAGTTTTTACTGCTTGTTTTTTTAAACAGTTTAAACCTATGCATATGTTCAATAAAATTTTCTTTCAAAGAATAACTGATTCTCATCTGCATCTTTTAAGTCTTGAAGAATTTACAATATGCAAGTCTAAAACATTCCTTGCAGTTTTATATAAAGGAAAATAATAATTTTTACTTTTGTTATACTATTATTTTCTATTTTATCACTATTACTACTATAGAGGTTACAAAATATTACTAAGCAGTTAAATAAAAATTAAGAAAAATCCTCAAGTTTTGAGAAAGTGGTAAAGATATACTGAATAGATAAAATTTATAAAATTAGTTTTAAGAAGCATAGATATAAACAAAAATATTAATTGAGAAGAGTGAGATAAATACATGAAAAACAAAAAAGTGGCAGTAAACAATTGGTAGGGCATATATTTTGATGGACATTGTAAAAGATTAAAACAAAAAAGAGAAAAATTTCACTGGCAGACACTTATCAAATGAAAAACATATTTAAAAAAATAGAGTAAAAAAAGTGACATAGAAAATGAATGAAAATAGTTGCTGACAAGCTAAAAATAAATAATAAGTAAAAAATTAAGATAGAAAGCAAAAGTTTAGTAAATGATAAAGTTGAAATTAGAAAATATATATACAAAAACACCAAAAACAAAAGTAAAACAGGCCTATAAGAAATTATTTATAAGCCAATAACAAAGTTAATCTTAAAATAATTATATATTACATAGTTAATAATTATTAAATTTATGAACACAATGGTAGAAATGAAGAACTTGATATATCTATGAATGAATTATTCTCTTTGCTCCACTCTATAAATTTTTTTATAAATGATCTGTAGGTAGTTGTCATAAAAAGAAATCAGTATGCTGAATACATGTAAATCTGAATAAGACTAAATTATTGATATCAAAACCTTTGTATTATATCAATGTAGTAAAAAGTAAAATTAATAATGAAAAAAAAATCATTTATGACAAAAGTATCAAGGTATTCTATGGCAGAATTTACTGATGAAATATACCCATTTAATGTTGCAAAAAAAAATGATTAAAAAATGTCAAGTACTTAGAATTAAAAAAATTATAGCTAAATATGAAATACTAAATAATTTCTAAGAGGCTACAAGCAATGCCACATTATATTTGCACTTGAAAATTAAATTCCCTATAAATATTCTTTGATGATTTCAGGAAATCGTTTAATAGTAGTATTTCTGAACAAAAAATGTTGGTAAAGTATACTTTAGAATAAATAAAAACAGATAGAAATTATATTAAAAATCAGTCAATATTCTAAAGAACTAGCCCTATATTGTGTCTACCTAAAAAGATTTTTAATTAATATATTCTGTGTTTATTTTTTTGAAGACCTTATTCTTCAACATCTGTTCCTCTACAACTGCATCAAATTTTGCAGGGCTTTATATCCTTTTCTGTATTCAATTCAATCCTTCATAATTTTTCTCATTATTTTCATCTCTCAGCTTTTTGAGTCTTCTCTTTTTTTTGTTGCTTTTCATAGTTTTTTTCTCTATATAAATTTTATAAATATCTCCATTTTCTAATCATTTTATGTCTCAATGAATACTCTTTTTTTGTTTACTCTTTTTGATTAACACATCTAGATTAGTAATCTTTTATTTATCCAAACTTATCCTTTTTATTCTTCTCCAAACAAACATTACCAAAATCTCTAATATTTTTTCCCACTGTTTGCCCTTCATTGTTGACATCTCATATCTATAAACAACAACAATTCCGAATAAACCATTAAAAAACTCTTTTTCTTAAAGTTAATTATAATTGATCACAAAAAAATCTTATGTACTTCTTAAAACTATGTTTAGACATTATAATTTTTCATTCTGATTTTTCACTAGTATCCAATATTTTAAATATTTAAAAACATTTACTTGCTTATTGACTTTCAGTCTCTTTTTTAATGTCACTACTGTTATTTCACTATTTATTTTTATTACTTATTATTTGTATTATAAATTTTCTACAAGTTTTGTCAATCCTACTATCTATTTATTTATCACTTCTGAGAATAAACTTCTATTTATTACAACTTGCTCAATGATATAACATTCAATTTATCTATTGTTATAATACGTTTTTAATTACAAAGCAAAAGAAGTGACAGGAAAAAAATTACAGATGAGTTACATGAGTAGAATACAAGACGTCTAGTAGCACCGAAAAAATTAAAAAAAAAAATGAATTAAAAAAAATTAAAGTTTTGAAATAATCCCAAGAGATTTTAATTGAGCTACAAAGAAACCACTAGAAAGAAGAGTAAAAAGATAAGAAAGTATGCTAGATTGTTATATAAATAAAAAGCTATGATTATAAAAAATTGGATATATTTTATTTATTATTTTAAAGTCATCTATATAATTATAATTTTAAAAAAATACTCGATAATTAAAATTCTCTATTTACTTCTTGTAAATACTGCAATAGTACTTGATAATTTTCTGAAAAATAAAACAATATTCAATCCACAAAATGAATAGATTAGGATCAAAAATTATGACTGCCATTATTAAAAAAACTGATTTCATGTTATAATTTAAAGAAAAACTTGCATCCAATTACCTCATATTTTTTTTTTTAAATAAAAAACATTTATGCAAGGAATATTAAATATTTTAGAAAATAATTTTAAAAAAAGTTCTGAGGAAACATATAAATGATTTTTTTATGTTATGCATAAATGTAATAAGTATATTATTTGACAGTACAATAAAATACAATACATAGTAAATTTCTGTGTTTTATTCTTAATCTGTCTATGACAAGCAAATTGATTGTTTCTGGAATACAAACTTCACATTTTGTGATTTTCATTTTATTTATTTATTAATAAAATGGAGTGATTTTTTTATGAACTAATTGTATCAATTATTTGGCACTGAATCTGAAAAGATGAGAATAATAAATATATAAACAGTAACGACAGTGTTCATGTTAATATTTATAAAAGCTATTTGCATTTATAATAGAGTGTACACTAAAGTTGAAAAGTAGTATTACTGTTACTTACATGTTCTATAAGATCATTGATTATTAAGCTAATCAGATGTTGAACATAAAAGAAGTACGGCATATGATATGTATAAATGTATACATTATTATTTTGAGATTAGTTGGTTAGTTATAATCTATCTATCTATCTATCTATCTATCTATCTATCTATCTATCTATCTATCTATCTATCTATCTATCTATCTATCTATCTATCTATCTATCTGTCTGTCTGTCTGTCTGTCTGTCTGTCTGTCTGTCTATCTGTCTATCTATCTATCTATCTATCTATCTATCTATCTATCTATCTATCTATCTATCTATCTATCTATCTATCTATCTATCTATCTATCTATCTATCTATCTATCTATCTATCTATCTATCTATCTATCTATCTATCTATCTATCTATCTATCTATCTATCTATCTATCTATCTATCTATCTATCTATCTATCTATCTATCTATCTATCTATCTATCTATCTATCTATCTATCTATCTATCTATCTATCTATCTATCTATCTATCTATCTATCTATCTATCTATCTATCTATCTATCTATCTATCTATCTATCTATCTATCTATCTATCTATCTATCTATCTATCTATCTATCTATCTATCTATCTATCTATCTATCTATCTATCTATCTATCTATCTATCTATCTATCTATCTATCTATCTATCTATCTATCTATCTATCTATCTATCTATCTATCTATCTATCTATCTATCTATCTATCTATCTATCTATCTATCTATCTATCTATCTATCTATCTATCTATCTATCTATCTATCTATCTATCTATCTATCTATCTATCTATCTATCTATCTATCTATCTATCTATCTATCTATCTATCTATCTATCTATCTAATAAAGCATAATATATATTGGAAAACATTTATATGCCTACATCAAAAATATCTATCTATACAAGCACAAGTGCAGTATATGTCTGTGTGAATTCGCAAATATGTTGTAAAATAATGACATTTTTATCTAGCCTACTAAAGTTAAATTCTGCACATTCTTTGCAACTACAACATATTAGATTATCATTATCACAAAAAAAAAAAAGTTATAAATTCTAATCTTGAAGAATGAGATGTAATTTCAAAGAGCTTATAATAATACTTTATCTGAATCTACTAGATAAAAGAGAAGCAATAATCAATAACATTAGATTATTCCATACTTATCTGTTCCTTCTAACATACAAATCACATACAAATTAAAATTGAAGCAGAATATTTTTTATTGATAAAATAATGTTTTTTTTCTTTTACATTTATTTATATTAAAAAAAAAGAACAAACTATGAATCAATTTTTAATTTTGGCTTTTGTTTGATATTCTAAAAAAGATGCAAGATGAGTTTGATTTTGTTGCAGAATGCCTTTATTTTCTTCAATCTGGATATTATTTGTGATGATTGTTAAATTATACATTTTTTAATGAGAACAAAAATATAAGAAATTAAATTAAAATAAAACATTTTTTTTTTTTATTGGTGGCGATGTGAAGGATGCTATACATGTATTTTACAAAGAGTTGCTGCAGGCACATTGAGGGTTAGGAGTGAGAAAAAAATGGCGCAGAACCATAAAGTTGATACAATGAGGAGAAAATGCACTCGATGACATCAAACACATTTGCTTACTTCCTGTACTGTTTCTGAAAAAAAAAAAAGAAAAATAATTCAATACATTGTTTAAAATTTAAAAATTTTATTTTTTATATTTTTATATTATTATTTTTTTTATTTTGTAATATAATATAATTTTATTATTTTAACAATTGAACAATAAATTATTTACAACTGATTAAGGATATATTCAATATATTTATTTTAAAACTTACAACTCGTGTCTTTTGTGAGTTTAATTTATTTATATCAGAAAGCCATTTTTATTTTTTTTTAATTATTAAGCTAAGACAGTGAAATTCAAAACTACCACAATCCAAGATAATTAGGCTAATAACAATATATATTAAGTGACTGCAATTTTATGATAAACGTGAATGTCTTTCATTCTTTATCCAGGGTAGCATTTGCTAATAAAAGACCAATTTACACTTAAATATGCGTTTAGGAGCAATTCTCTCGATTTTAAAACCATATGCCAAAGACTAGTTTAGAGATATGATATAATATCAGTATTATCTGATACCCATGAATTAGGGAAAATTACAAAAGTTGGCTTTGGAATAGAGTGAAAAAAGTGTTTTTAGAAGCATCACATGTTTAGTGTAAAAAGGAAAACTTATGTGATTATTTTGTTAATAAACACCATTTTATCTAAAGAGTGGAAATGGAAACACACAGGCTTATTAAATACCTGTGTCTATATATAGGATATATGAGCACATACTTTCAAATGCTCCACCACTCTCCACACTATCTCATAACACTGATACACTTGAACACATATATGTTGAAAAGATAAATAATCACCAATATTCGTATTTCATGCTAAACCAGCAATCATCAGTTGGTCAAGATTACCATCTCTACACATATATGCTATAAATGCTCAGATATATATTAAGATAGCCAATCCTCATACTTTAATGGACAGCCATCAATCTACTCCACACTCCAACTCTTCAACTGTCCATCCAATTGAAAATCTGATGATGGAATGCTCAAAGGCCACCCTGAGGCCGAGTGTGGGTGATATTTATTTTTTCAACATATATGTGTTCAAGTGTATCAGTATTATGAGATAGTGTGGAGAGTGGTGGGGCATGTGAAAGTCTGTGCTCATATACTCTAAAGAGTGGAAAGTAACTATAGCTATTATAAGACTAATGTCATTAACATATACAGTTCAGTGTCAGATTTATACAAATAAGTAAACAAATTAAAACTTTAGAGTGTATATGTATTTCAAAGTATTTGCTTGGTTATAAAAAAAAGTAAAATGCTTGGTTTTTTAAATCCCAATTAAAAACTATTCTGAAAATTTAGATAAAATAGCATTATCATTTGCTATTGACCGATTGCTCAAGATTTCTATAGATATGTGCTGGAGTAAAGAAAATTGCTACTAAAAGTGTGACAACTATAAGAAGAAAAATATATATGTTTTATTAGTGTGTGCGTGCATATATATATTGAACTCATACAAAATGAATCTAAAAATTGTAATTATATAAATTTATAAAATTAAAAACTAGTAATTGCTTAAAAATCAAATCATATAAAAATGATTATAAGAATTGTGTTTTTATAAATATATAAAACTAGAAATTAGTAATGGGTCAAACCATGTTATAAGAAAAATGTACTTACTAGAATTAAAATTAATTTCGCAGTTTTTGTTTTTAAATATTAACAATTTATACACAGATATAAAAAAATAATATTGGAGAAGGAAACTTGTTAGCAACAATGGTAATTCCAGATTCCAATAAAGATTGTAATATTATTATATTTATATATAAGGTAGAACTTTATGATCTTATATTACTTTCTAGTTGTTTTACATCCAGAAGGAGGTAAAAAATTTCAATTCCGTTTTTAACAATCTGACTTAGTAACTAATTTTTGGAACAAAAATTATAAGCAATGCAGGAATAAACTGTATTTAATTAAGAACTTAATTATGTATAAATGAAAAATATAGTGGTCATATTAAAATAAGGTAAATGTAAAATAAAACAAATAACAAACAGCAACAAAAACTATTGTAGGATTAATTCGACTTTCAACAGTTATATTTCAAGTCAGCTTGGTTAAATAAGACATGGCTTGTAATTATATTTATTCTATTATTAATAATCGTTAAATATCAGTGTTCAAATTTAGTTTGTAAATTTAAGGTTATTTAAAATTGAATATTTCTGTGTAGTTTCTGAATATAAACAAACTTATGACTTTTTGCGTACTATACTTTACAGCAAACAGTTTTTGAAAAAAAAAAATCTTAAAATAATATACTTCCACAAAAGTTGATATATTATGCATCTAAAAAAATATATTGCTTTGTAGAATGATACATAGATATAAAGACTTGGTCTATAAGACAAGATGTTAATATTAGAACTCGGTACTGTTTTTTCGACAGTATACATTATTTACACTAACACATACTCATGAAAGATTCGAGGCAATAATAAAATTATGGATTCAAGAAAAAAATTTGGGAATTAAAGTACAATCCTTCTAGTATTTAAACGTCACATGACTTTTTGAGCAACAAATCTTTTCCGATTATTAGTTTTTATTTATTGAAATATTTTGATAGAATATTTTATAAATTTTATTATCTATTCTCAACTTTTCACCTGAATGGCATTAAATAATATGTAATATTAATCGGCAAAAAAGATTTTTAATTTTTATGTACTGGTCGCATTAAAGCAATCCCATCATTATCAAAATTATTGACATAACCAACAAAAATAAATCATTCTTTTTCTAAGCATTAAATGGACATTTAAACTAGACAATAATAATAGTTTGAAAGTTAAATCATTAATTTAGGTTAGGAGTTTATATCTCTGACAAATATTAGGTATTATTTAATTTTGTTTAACTTTTATATTTGATAGCTTGGTTATCGTTTGTTTTTATAGTCATTTATATATTTTTCGTCAACCGTAACCACTGTTTAAAAGATAAGACTGGTAAGCTAGGTTTCAAACAAAAAATATAATTGTTGAATAAAAGATCCAATCAAATTTATCGTTTTATAAAACCGTAAAAATCCAATCAAATTTATTGTTTTATAAAACTGTAAATTTGATTGGCTATATATATATATCTAGCATAGACTTCAAAGCAATACACATACATGTTTTTTTCACATATACGTCATATATATATATATTATAATAATATAGAAGTTAGGGATTTATAGAAGCTTATATAGAATACTAATTATTTTTACATTGAATGCAATAAAACAGAAAATTCATCAAAAAATCAGCAGATCATCAGCAAATATAAGTAATGAACATATCAATTAATAATATCCTTATGATTAGATTTAAAAGAGACATATTATGAAATCTTAGGTTAATCACCATCAAGTCAATGATCAGATTATAAAAGTAATCATCATTATTTCTTTGCACATACTTAAATGCTAAAAATAATTATAAAATTAAATTGTATCAACAATGCTAAGATTATTATATCAATAGTGATCATCATCAATGTTTGAGCCATATACTATGAGTGTTCTGACCATCTATAAACTAGTCATTATTATTGTAAAACATATGCATAAAATGAATGGAGTTTAAAGGTGATCTTTAGTCATAACCTCATTTAAATAATTCTAAAAAAAATGATGTAAATGCCCATAAATACCACACATATTCAATGACATGTTAGTCTAAAACTAACTTAGTATTGCAATGATCTTTGTGACTGTAAATTGTAATATCTGACTATAATAGCGTTAAGTGTGCACACATATATGTAAAATTAATGGTTGTGTAAATAATGTTAAAATATTTATTATAACTATTGTTGGACAGGAAATATATATATCCCCCCTAATAGCAAACATTCTAAAAAATTTACATATGCAAAACATGCAGTGGAATTGTTCTAAAGCTAATATATTCTCAAGTACCTATATTTATGTGGAATAAAAAAACTGACATAGAAACTGCAGAAATCTAATCTTGCATGTGTGATATAGGTGAGTAAACAAATTCATGTCTAAGTTTGAAATGGAAAAGAAATACATATATGTACTGATAATGTATAAGCATGTGTGGTCATGTGTATCAGTTGTATGAGATAGTGTGGATAGTTAAAGGGTGCTTGAAAATTCTGGTTCAAATCCCCTATACTTACAATTAAACTCCCAGGATTGTGAAATGTGTTTGGTTTTCAAATATTTATACATCAAGTTTGTATCCAGCCCATCCCTCTTCTACAGATTTAAATGAATAAGGTCCTATACATGAGGGGTCAGAGTGTTTTGAGATCAACATGGGCATGGCAATAATATTGGCATCAGCATGGGATTTGGGTTTTCATCATCAGATTTTTAATGATATGGATGGCTGAAAAGTTGGAGGTTGGAGTGGATTGAAGCCTGTCTATTAAAGTATAAAGATTTGCTATCTTAATATAAACTGAGCACTGATTATATATATATATATATATATAATCAGTGCTCAGCCGCAAATATATATATATTATATATATATATATATATATATATGCAGGATGATAATCTGGACAAACTGATGAGTGCTGGTTTAGCATGAAACACATATATTAGTAATTATTTATCTTTGCTACATGTGTGTGGTCATGTGTATCAGTTGTATGACATAGTGTGGATAGTTGAACAGTGCTTGAAAATTTTGAGTTCAAATCCCCTATACTTACAATTAAGCTCTCAGGTTTGTGAAGAGTGCTTGGTTTTGAAATATTTATAGATTAAAATAAAATACCAAGCAAATAAAAATATGTAGAAATTATTTATATTGTTTACATTTTGAAAATGATATTGTTTTAATCAAATGAAGATTGAGTTTCAGGAATGTTATAAAAGCTAATGGATAATGCAAGAAAGGATAACTAAACACAAATGCTCAGAAGTCTAAAGTAATGATCAATGGTATTTTTAAAAATAGTATAAAAAATAACAGTATTGAATTATAAAAGATTAACTATAATAAATACATTGGGCAGATTATTAATGCATGTAAAGACATTAAAGTGAAATTAATTATGATTTCCTTCTGAATTAAAAAATTGAATTTTAAAGGAAAATAAGCCAATATGTTTGAGAAGGAGAGTTTTTGAATAAATATATTGCATGAAAGCATAATGGGACTTGAGACTGAATACTATAGTATCCAGTGAAGTATGGAGAATATTCCTATAGAAATTTATGATTTAGAGCATTGTAATTGCAAATATATGTTGGATTATTTTCATCATATAAAATTAATGTTAAATATTTTTTTAAAAATTTAAAACTTTATTCAAATTTTTCAAATGCCTTCAACTGTTATTAATAACACACAGTTTAGTATATGACATAATATTTTGAGTGGTATCACTCTTTTCTCTTCTTCACCTGTTTATAGCCTGACAAATCACAATTCTATCAGTAAACCCAATCTGAGTCCTTTATATTTGTGAAATATTGAATTTAAGGCAATGCTCTAATCAACAAGGCTATTCTGTCAAAAATAATAGTTAGTAGAAATTTCATAAATGTCTGTTGATTGTAAGAGAAATAAGAAGTGGAAAATGAAAAATAAAATACATCTATGGGACATTGAACAAGTATCTAATATCAATAAAAAATTGAAAGGTTGAAGTGCAGTGATTTAGAATTGTTTTTAAAAGAGAATATAATAGACAGTTTGATGAATTGAACTAAATTCCTGAAAAAATGAGACCATATGTGAGATGACTGAATTAGACAAGGAAGTTTGATAGGTTTATATGAATAAGATATAGATCAAAGAAACTGAATTAAATGGGTAGAAATGTCCTTAAGAAATCACTAATGGCAGAAAGTGATGATGATATAATGTCTTTATTATAAATAAGTACTAAAAAAAAACTATTAACAAATATATTTTATTATTATATTAAGTATGAAATCTTAAAATCTAATAAAGCAGAAATGTACAGAACATAGACTGTATACAGGTGTTAGAGAAATAGTTGTTGAGATTAATAAAGAGGGATTGAGCAAAATATTATTGAAAAAAAATAACAGGTTAAACTGCTGCTAGAAGAGATAACAATATATGTCCAACTGATGTTTAAACGAGATACTAAAGTTTATAAGGAAAAAATAATAACCGTATAACGTTTGTTAGATGAGAAAGAAGTAGATTGGAGTGATGCAGAAAGAAGGCGTGCAACGTGAAAATCCGATTATGTTAAACGGATCTTTAATGCTGCAAAGAAGTTATAATGGTTGAAAATGAGACTATACATATACACACGTTTGCTTAATATAACCATTTTTGTGACGCACGGAATAAAAAATACAAAACTAATTTTTAAATATAAAAATTAATGCAAATTTTACTACAGTTTTACCTATAAATAAAATAGTAGTCTTAAAATTATAATTTTATTATTGTTTAAAATGTAAATATGTTTAAATATTATCATTTTTAATTTAAATAAATTGGAGAATAAATTACATTGAAGCAATAAGTGTTATATATATATATATATATATATATATATATTTACTTATATATATATATATATATATATATATATAAGTAAATTTGATTTATGACTTATCATCCAACACAATAATGCAGAGAATTATTTATAATAGTCATTTATAATTAATTGCTTTAAAATGAAAATATTATAATAATCTTTCATAAAAATAACAATTTTACACTCTCCACAATAATATTCTAAAAAGTCAAACTTATTAAAATACACTCTAATATTTTTGATTAATTTTTTTAATGACGCAATTATAATTTTTTTCCCATGTTTAAATAATTTAATTATTGATATTTAAAACGAAGCAACATGAATGATTGCATTTTCTTGGAATAACATTAAGAAATAACTTGGTTATAAACATGATTTAATGAAGTTTTATGCAAAATACGTTAGCAAGTTTTACTGCATTACACATTTAAAAATGCGAAATGATTTTTTAATAAAAGAAAATTACTTTCATACAAAAATGACAAAGATTTTAGTAAAAAAACCTGTTATTTGTTATTATTATTTCTGCAGAGATGTTAATAAAATAATTTGGCAACAATGACTAATAAATAAAAAAATATTACGTTAATTAATTTTGCTTTTATGCAAAAATAATTTAAAACCTGCACAAGACTCATTGTTGATTCAGATGCAGATCTAAAATTAGTGCATAGTCTTATAATAGAAAAACAAAGTTATAGCTAAAAAACCAAAAAATAGATTGAACCATTAAGAGAAGATGGGGAAAGAGTAAACAATTTTATAAAATCACAGCAATAAATATAAAAAAAATACGATTTTGCTCACAGATTAGAAAAAAAGACAAAAATTGTAATGTAAAATGTTATGAAAATAAATTTTTGAACTATATATTAAAAATTATAATAAACAGAAAATAAACTGATTCGATACAAAGTATAAACAAAAAAAAATTATGTTCGATTGTTTTTTCACTAAAGCAAGTGACGTCAAAATACAGTAGTTGTATGATAAGATTAAATAAATAGAAGCAGATCAAAATTATATGATGGAAGTTATGTTGCTGTCCTTTGCTTAGCGTTAATAAAATAAAGTTATAATCCTTACCAAAATATACAGTGCTTCTCAGTAAGCATATGGAAAAAATGGAAACATCTTATTAGTTAAAGAGTAGCAGAGGATCTAAATTTGACATAAACTGGGGTCTTTAAATGTATAAAAACTTACATAATGGCAAATTTATATAACTATTTAAGCATATAAACATCTTAAGTTATATTTTTAAATTTTAAGGTATTTGCCTGAATAGTAAAATGAAATAAAAGATGGCTGCTTAATGTTTAAATATATTAATTTTAGCTTTAAATTTTAGTACCTATTGATGATAACAAAAATCATAAATTAGTCTGGGAATGAAGAAATAAAATATAATATCATTTGGTATACATTGATTACTTAAGTTTATAGTAGATGTCTCTATAGTAGAATGAGTAGAATTGCTAAGTAAGCAAATAAGAACTCATATTTTATTGTTAGTAGTACAAAAAACTAGTAAATAAACTTTGAAATAATATGATCAAACAAATGATTGTTATAAAATCAATTTGTAGAAAAACATGAATTGAGTTATGATATATTTAGAAAATGTAAAATATACAAGATAAGTAAAAATGCAAGAGGTGACCAAATATAACTAGATATTTTGAAGGGAATAAAGCTAAAATAATTGTAGTTAAATAAAAAAAAATTCACATATAAGAAAACAAAAGTTCATAAATGGTTTAAATAAAAACATATGTGAAAGGAAAAATGGTAGAATTAAAAAGAAAATAAAAGTAGAAAAAATAAAAAAGATAGTAAATTATAAATATGTATCTTTATTAAATAACATGATATGAAAATCAGTATTTTTTTTAGACAGCTGAATGTATAATGTTAAATTTGTATTAAAAATAGACATTAAAAATGATAATAATTGTGTACAAATAATTTAGATTATTGTAATTTATTCTTTAAAAAGTTGAAACTATTTTAAAAAATTAATTCATTTATATGTTACATATCACTTTTATTATCATTAAATTACCTTACAAATCGATTAAAGTAAATAACAGTATAAGCAAATCGATTGCATTGCTAAATAAACATATATAAATGTCAGTAAGCACATTTTCCATTAGGTAATAAACCAAAACCGCACAATGACATTATCTATTTATATTCAAATCACGTCTTTTCTTCTTCAAAAACTGATCGCAAATCAATGATTTCTAGCTTATTCTTGGAAAAGATAGCAATGGTTATATAAATCATATTTATAACATTTGAAGGAGTTAAAATATATTCTTGGCAAATATAAAATATTTATTATAATAAAAGATAGCTATATTTTATAAATAATAGAAGTGCATTTTTGCTGACTTTTTCAAAAGTAGGTCGCTCCCCAATTTCAATAAAAAGTCAATAGTATAGCAGATGGAAACAGAAAGATTATTATCTTTTTCATTCACTGGTTTTATCAAAAATAATTTTGGTATACCTTATGCAATCAATTACAAAATTTGACATATGTACATAAAAGAATCTGTTTGTCTATGTTTTTATAACTCATATCAATTTTAGTGACTTTATCTCATATGTGATATGACATAAATCTTAGAAAAAGCTGTTGACTACTTATTTTCTGGACTTATTAAGAGCAATTCTTGGGACAAAAAACTGTTATGTTTCTCACAACATATGAATCATATGATCATAGATGTAAATGAGCTGTATTTTTTAGATGAATAACTAAGATTGTTTATTCTTAAACTTTAGTGTCTTTTAGCATCTATTACTGAGGCAGTTTAAATTTATATGCTTTCTACTTTCATTTAATTTTTTTTGGAATAAATTAATATAATCTTTTGTTATCTAAATTTTTTCATAATTATTTTTTGAAAAAAAGAAATGCAGTTTATGCAGTCCTCTTAAAATTTCAAATTTCACAAAATCAAATGACTGAACTTACAAACATTTTTAGAATAATTGTAAAAATGGATCATTTTAGGCTTAATGTTCTAGAATTAACAATTATTATGCTTAAAAAGCAATAGTTTTATTTTCAAACACTTCTTAGATAAGATTTTAACTTATCTTCCTTTCTTTACCAATAATAGTGTTTCTATGGATAAAATGTGAATTCAAAAAAAATCATTCATAGAAAGTTTTACTTATAATGAAAGTATTTTAATGCAGATTTGATCAAATTTAATTGAAATATTAGTATGCAGTAGTGTTTTTATCAGTCAGATATAAGTAGTGTACTTTTACATTAACTGAGTCTAAGAACCATTCCCAAATTGTGTAATACTTTACATTATGCAGTTCTAAATCATATGATGCAATTTGTTTTTGTACAATATATTATAACTTATGTATAAACTAAAATTAGTTTTTAAAAAATTCTATAAAAGAGCAAGTACTGACTAGATAATGAATAAAAAAATATGTGAACTTAGTGAATCACGCTAAAAATTCATCAAGGATATTTGGAAATTAACAGTGTCATTTTGTAACCCATTGATTTAAATTATATGATTTTATAATTTATACTAATAAAAATATTTTATCATTTTAATTGTTAAATACCAAACTATTTTTTGTTTATTATATAAAACATTTAAAATATCAATAATGTTTGATAATGCTTGTATCACATAGATGAAGTTGATATGGATAAATACTCATAATATAGAGAAATAAATATCATAGAAATAATCTCTTAGGTATAAAATACATTGATATCTCTAATGTTTCATTTCTAAGATTCCAATTTGCTATAGATTTAAAACAAGAATGCACTTATACAAAAGGAAAAGATATTTATCAGCATAGAAATTAAATCCAGGAAAATATTTTTTCCAATAAATTCATTTTTAAATGATTTTCAAATATATGACTACATTAGTCAGACTAAGTGTAAATGTAACATAATTAATTCATATACATATTAATTACTAAATGATGTTAGTTTGCCAAAGATTTGAGTTATATTTCAGTCTAATATTAAAAATTTTTTTTCAGTAATTTAATTTTTAGAATGAATAAACTTTGTTGTTTAATGATGCTATGTTTATTTACATGATAAGTCAGTATATAAATATTTTTGAATTTTTATAGCTGTAAAGTGATTTTAACAGCCTAGTTATAATATTTTAGCCCTACAAATAGTTCCTGGTAATTTTAAAGTAATTACATTTTAAGTATTTGTAAACTTAAAGTCTTAGTTAATGCAGTTTGTAAGCCAACAAGATTAAAACAATCATAATTTAATTGTTAATGTATTTTGAGGATTGAAATTAATATTAAATTTGAAAACCAAGTTCAAAGCCTTATATTTAAGTTTGTTAATATTTAGATTAAATATTAAAAT
Source organism: Epiperipatus broadwayi (assembly GCA_028023455.1). Classification (NCBI taxonomy): domain Eukaryota; kingdom Metazoa; phylum Onychophora; class Udeonychophora; order Euonychophora; family Peripatidae; genus Epiperipatus; species Epiperipatus broadwayi. Next base: position 2,240,726 of record JAQFVV010012561.1, on the reverse strand, counting down.
GCTTTAATTCAATTTCAAATGCACAAACGTCACATTAGAGGAAATATTATGGAAAAGCATACTAAATATTCAATGTTTGAATTAATATTATTTAAATTTGGCACTTTGTGGTTCTTTGAAAAACAGCAATACTGGCATTCCTATGATGTAAAAACTTTAATTAATTTTAACGTTCATATAAAATTTAGCTGATATTTCAAGTTTATTTTAATATATGGTTTTTAAAAAAGTCTTCATAATGATAATAACTTTAAATTATTTAACTGTTTTGGAAATATTAATAAAATGTGTTTCTTAAAATGCTCTTCTTTTATAGCAAGACTGTTTGGAATTAATTCATTTTTAAATAAAGAACTTTCAATTCCTAATATTAAATTTTTCATATAATAATAATAAAATATCAAAATCTCAAAGAAAGTTTCAAATGCTTTAATAATAAAAACTTTTAATTTATTTAACATATTATTATTATTATTCAGATATATATTTTATTATATTATTATTTTAAGAAACAATTATTATTGTTCAAGATAGCAGGGTAAAAGTAATTTTACTTCATACAAATAATTATTATGTCTATTTCATGTTGGAGTAGATACATATATTTTCTTGGCTCCATTGAAATTAAAACAAATGACTTTCATTGTTTTATGAAACTGATAATGTGCTTTTAAATATTTTCCAATATGATTCTTTGGATTATTAATTAAAAATTTATGAACATTCCTGAATTTATTATTCTTGTTGAAAAATTAAGATGAATTAGCCTGCATTTATTACAAAAATCTGCTCTTTTTCTCTCATCTGTTAATTTGGAAAACTGCTCAAAAACATAATATTTTCAGGAAAATAATTACTTCTGCTTATTGCTGTTTATAAAATGCTTTCAAAGAATACAAAAGATTATTTTATTATAATTTGAAATAAATATTATTATTATTGCATAATCCATAGAAGAATTCTTTAATTAAATGGCCATGTACATGTTCCTGCTAGCATTAATTTTAAAAATATTTTGTGCATAATTATAGTTTGTGCAACTTAGTTACGTCATGTTTCTGTATATCTGATGTTTTCAAAGTCTTCAAAACTTTATTCACTTTATTTACTGCATCATGATAAAATAATTGAAGACAGATGATAAAGGGTTTAGTTTTAAATTTAATATTCTTATTTCTTTTTTAGATGCTTATTATTTTATATGCATATTATTTGGTTTACTTTTGTATTTCAGTTTAAAAATGATACAGTCAAAATTCTCAGAACATTATCATTTGATAATAATTTATTTTGAAAATGTTGTGCAAGTGCTTCTTTACGAATTATTTATTTATTGAAGGTGTATAATTATAATAAAGTATAAGAGGATGTATATTTTTATTGCTTATTTTACTACCTAATTTTACTATGCTAGATTTAGCATTAACTATTTATTCATTATATTTATGCATCTGTTAGTTATTGTATTTGTTTAAGAGATGGTCACTTAGTCTCTCTTTTAGATTATAAAAATGCTTATCATGTGAGTATAGTTTTGTAAACTGTAGCTTAGACTCACTTTATGTTGTTATGATATTTTCATATATATTTTGATACTCTTTATTATATTAAAGCATGTGGTGCTTTGTTTAAAGCAAATCCACTTATCATTGGTGTTCCCTGATAGTTCATTCTGATTGCTTCATGACTAGAGATTAAGACCTAGTTCATTTACTTACTGTCCTCAAAAGTAGGTGCATTTATTTGTGAATTCATGCCATCAAACTTTACATTGTTTTTATTTTGTTGTCCAAATGTAGATGTATTTGGTTGCTAGTGTATTTTGTATAATGCTATGGGTAATATATTGCCATAACTTTATCCAAGCCATTGATGTATTTTTCATCAGGTATTGAGGAAATATCACCCTTACCTTTTGTTACATTCCTACTTTATCTGAGTATAAGTAATATTGAAGATCTATAACTCCCAATAGTTATCTTTTGCTCATACTTAAGATGTAAACTGGATAAATAATAAAGATTCAAAATTTTAAATTAAGTTTTTTTGGCAAAAAATAACAATATACATCTTCTTTAATATCTCTTTCATCATTGTATTGGTAAGCTTATAATTTTAAATGGTATTAAATATATATTCATAAGGGACATTCTAATAGTATGAATGTTATATAAGTATGAGAAATTAGTTATATTCAAATTTATAGTAAGTTTATGGACAAGCCATATTAATATTTATTTTATTCATATATATATATATAAATTTGCATAAAAAACTTGTAAGCCATAATTTTTCTAAAAAAAAAGACATATCTGTAGAAGTTTTGTTTAATGACATTTGAAGATGTGTGAGATTTGTTGCTTGTTCTTTGTTTAATATGAAAATAAATATTGTTTATTGTTAGTTAAATTTTCTTATAGTTATTTTTCCACATCATCCACTTATTATACAGCAATTCAATAAAAGCATAAGGGAATTATAAATTACTTTAAATCTTTATACATTAAGAATACATGAATATTAAAATTTTGGCATAAGAATCACTTTATTGAAATTGCAACTAAGACATTAGAATTACCTCTAAGAAAGAGACAATTTTGCTTAATAAAAAAATCACAATTGCGTATTTGTCATTTAAGTTCACTTTAGTAATTTTTTTTGCTTATTAAAGATCACTAGGCATATTTTAAAATATTTTCATATTTAAAAAATAACCCCCCTATTTCCTAATAAAATTAAATCATAGAATTACTTTATTTAATTTTAAAAGCTAGTTTAATGTTGGTTGATTAGTGTGATATTTAGAATGGCCTTAAAATCCCTTATCCATTCTTAATATCTGAATTTTATCCTAGTAGATTATTTTTATTTTATTCTAAATTAAAGATTGTCATGCTTAATTAAAATATTAATATTATGATTATCATCATAATTGTGGGAGATATTATCTTAGGGGTAAGAGTTTGTCTCACTCTTCTTGTCACTAGAATTTCATTCTTTTTTAAATAAGCCACAAGAGTTAAAAGATAATTTATTTTATCATAATGAAATTTAATCATACTTACCTTAAGGAAATCATTTTTGCTAAAGATCAAAACTGTTTCTAATAAGATATCATTGTGGAAATTATTTAAAAACACATTCATATTTTATAAATCAAATGTTTCCTTTGATCATGGCAATAAGATGCTTAGAATATTGATAAGAAGTGTGGTAGATGTTGTGAAGTAAAGAATTTTAGTGTAACCTTTAAAGACATATGCTCTTAATATTATGAGTCTTTACTTTTATAAGAGTGAATAAGAGAATTCTCCTCCTCTTAAGTCATTAATGTTGCCTTTTATCTTAATGATAATTATTTCAATTATTTATCCATTTTCTTTTACTATTGTGACATATGACATTTTGAACCCCATTGAGCTTAGCTTTTATGATAACATAAATTTTTAACTGCTTTTTATTGGTTAAGGTATGCCAAATTATAACGTTAAAAAGTTAATAAATAAATAAATAACCACCAAACTGTAACCTAAAATATTGCATTTGTCATCAAATTATTCATCAAGATGAACCATAACCTCTAAAACTGGGCTATAAACAAATAACCAATCAAATCATGGTTAAAAATGTTATCATATAACCTAAGCTCAATGATTTTCAAATTGCCATATGCCACAATAATAAGACAAAAGGAGTAAATAGTTGGAATAATTGTCATTAAGATAAAAGACAATGGTAATAACTTGAGGAGAAAATTCTCTTACTCACTTTTATAAAAGTGAATAATCTTAATATTGGATGTACATGTCATTAAAGGTTACACTAAAATTCTTCACTTCAAAATATCTAATACACTTCTGATTAATCTTCTAAGCATCTTATTCCAATCATCAGAGGAAACATTTGATTTATAAAATATGAGTGTATTCTTAAATACTTGCCACAGTAATATCTTATTTGAAACAGTTCCTTTTTTTAGAAAAAATGATTTCCTTAATAAGGTGGCTTATAAATAAATTGGATACCTCAAGGTAAATATGATTAAACTGAATTATGATAAAATAAATTCTCTTTTCACTCATCTATTCAAATACATCAGAAAGCAGACATGGTGGGGTTGTTCCAATCATGAAAGCAATCCCACCATGTCTTTCATTTATACCAACACTCTCCCCAATCCACATTGCTAATGAAACCAAGAGGAAAATCTGATCACCAAACAAGATCAAGCATCCTAAAAAATAAAAAAAATAACACATTGATCTCATACCAGTGTGTATATTGTAGACAATTGCCACACTACCATGGAAATTGTTAGTCCCTCACATATGTTGCTGAGATAACCTAACCACATAATACTAAACCTGGCTTGCATGTGTAGATATAGCAGTCCAGAGCATGCAAAATTTATGTAATCATGTGTAAATCAATAAAATAACTTTATTTATAGCTGTCCAGATCATGTAAAATTTATGTAATCTTGTGTAAATCAATAAAATAACTTTCATTTATGTAAACCTACAACTACAGATTGCCCATGTAACCATGGCAATCAAAACTGTGTAAAATCCTTGTAACTAATGCACATCATATACAAATTCCTGTAATCTTATGTAAATAAATAAATCAATTTGTACATACATAAACCTACAACTACAGATTGCCAATGTAACCACAATAATCCATGCCATGTAAAACCCTTGTAACTAATCCACAGCATGAAAAAATTATTGCAATCTTATAAAAATCAATAATTCAATTTTTATGTATGTAAATCTACATCTATGGATTGCCCATGTAACTATAATAATCCAAGCTATGTAAAATCCTAGTAACTAATATTCAGTATGTAAACATTTCTGCAATCCTGTATAAACCAATAAATCAATTTTTATATATGTAAACTTACAACTACAGATAGACAATAAACATCACATGATGACCACTTCTTATGCTTGTTTATAACTGTTGTTAAAACAGGCAAAACTCAGATATTATTATTATACCTTGTCAGTGAAGCATAATGATAGATTTGAGAACTCAAGAGATAAAATTTCTTATATTGAATTTCAACTGATAGTTATTTATTAAGAGTAATCATTGTTTAATTATGTAATTAATCATCATGTAATTTGGGCACATACACCAATATGTAAACCAAAGCCCAGTGAAATCGTTCATTTGTAAATTAACTTGTATGCCACCTATTCATTCCATTCTATATTATAATAAACTATTATTGTCACAATTAATTAAGTGTATATTTCTATACTTGGAACTGTAAGCTAATTTATGTAAGCTAGATTTAAATATGTGTTGAATGTTGCTTTGAGCAGTCCAAGCTTTGAAACCAGGCTAGTGAAAATCCCATGTAATCAAAATTTATTTGATAGTATGTTTGAGTAGAGTTATAATGCAATACCAATCTGTATGGGGGGGGGATTAAGGTGCACAGAACCTAAGTTGTGAGAAGAATTCTGAGAGAGAGAGAATTTCTCTTTGTACCTGAGCTAGGTCACACTGTGGAAAAAAGAAAGATGGGTGACAATTAGATGTTAATTAGGTGGTTGAGGCTAGGAAGCCTAGATAGGGGTTTAAACTAAGAGCATGGGGTAACCCTGTATCTTCTGGCTGAGAGTTCCTGCTTGGCCTTTCAGTCTTGTTGACAGATTATACAATCTTGATGGTTGCAGTATGTTGTATTAGTAAACTAAGATATATATGGGTAGCATATCTCATTTGTTTTCTCTGTATACACTTGGATCTCTTACTGCAAAATCATTTTTGCATTGGATAATGACTGATATAGTACAGTGCTGTTAAAAGTATTTTAACAGAATTTGGTTAATTAGTCAATAAATATGAAAGAACTTATATATGTATATTAAACAGATTGAAATAAGTTAGTTATTTAAAAAAAAAAAGAAAACAAAGAATAATCTTAATAAAATAGAGATTAATGGCAAATGCATTATGTTTGTTAGATATATTAATACAAGTGAAAGCTTAATTGATAAAATTATTCAGAAAATTAAACTTAGATGAAGTGCTTTTGATAGAAGTAACTTACCATGAAATAAAAATATGCCTACATGTTGCAAAAGAAAATCGTTAATTAATGTTTTATCAATATTTTCTTACATAATGATGTAAGACTTCAACATTTAGTTAAAACTTCAGATTATAACAAAATGTATGGAAATTTGTATGTTGGGAATAATATAGATAGATTAAAAATACATAGGTGAAAAAACATACAGGTATTACGAAAAAAAAAAAACAGAAATGAAATAAAGTTTCTCTAGCCATGAAGCTTAAAAAGATAACTATAAATAAACAAAAGTGGCGACATAAAACCCAATATTATTGCAAAAAATGTAGAAAAAAGACATGTAAAATAAAGAAAAATATTTGTTGGGGTTATATGAAAGAAGAAGAATATGAATAAAAAAAAAACTAAATGAAATTTTAAGAAACTTTTATTTTTCCAATGGTAATAATGATTACAAGTATTATCAAAATAATATCAATTTCTATTAATGCATAAATGGCATAAATTTTTCTAACAGTCTTTTCATTTAAAATAGTTTATCCATTTTTTCTTCTATGTTGTTTAAAATACTCTTTTTCTAATGATACAATTGTGATAAACTATAAGATCAAGAAATTGAAAAAATCAGGTGAGTCGTTTAGTGTCGCAATAGAGTGATGGACTCTGGGGTCCAAGCTCAGTGGACCGTGACCCCAGTTATAATTACCGGTATTCGATTCATACAAACTCTCCAGAAATAAACCCATCAATAATTGGTTTTATCCATAGAAAAAAAAAAATATAGAGTAGAACAAAAAAATAAAAAAAAAAAGAAGAATAAAATATTTACTCTTTTATGAAGGGTTGTTAGAAAAATGAGGGTAAAACTTAGTATAAAACTCACAAAAATTAAAAAGAGGGACAGAACACTGTCTCTTCCAGACATTTTTGCTGCAATCTGGAGCTTGGTTTCCATCTGAACAAAACCTATCTGGTCAACATTACAAAATCAATCCCCCCCCCAAAAAAAAAAAAACAACTCAATTAATGTAAACCCCTTCATATCAATAATTCATTGCTTCTAAATAATGTAACAATAATCTTATAAAATAAAATAAATATTTTCTTTAAAAAAAAAAACTTTTAACTTCTATCAGATATAGTAATAAATATTTAAAAGTCTATTGATAACTTTATCAGAATATATATATATATTTGTCCATTTTTTCTGAAACCATTCTTAACGGAATTATTGATTTTTATTTACTGTTTTTGTCTTTTTCGAATATATAATAAATAATAATGAAATTATATGTAAAAAACTCAGTGTACATTTTAATTTTAGAGATAATAAAGCTTAAAATTGACGTCTCAAATTTTTTACGCTCATTGTTACTAATTGTGTACTCACGAGAAATATATATTAATTAGTACTATATTACTCTAAAATATTTTTTTATAATTTTTTATTTATTGGAAATATATGTGAATTTAATCTTTTTAACATTTATTATTATTTTAGTTAAAAAAAGAGTGAATTTTACAATCTGTTTACCGACACTCTATTTAAACGATTAGCTTACTTTATTACTGTGTAAATCATTTAAGCATCACTTGAACCAAAACAAATGTAATATTAAAAACTGTTTATGCAAATCGATTTGCGTAGAAACTCAAGCTTTCACGAGAATCTCTTCAGTCTCAAACTTTTAGTTGTAATGACATTATAAATACCATTAATGTTTAATTATCTTCTACAATTCCTCTATACAGTATTAAAATAAGCATACCGTAAAATATATATAAGTATTGATTTTTTTATTATTATACTATGTAAATGTATGTGCCACAATTTTATTAGAAGGGAAACTATAAATAGTTGATTTTTTAAAATGAAAAGTAGTTTAATAATAACTGTATAAAAAATTACTCGGGAATTTGATCGTAATAAAAATGGTTTTGTTAAAAGAAGTTTGTGACAGATGAAATATAATATTCTTTTTAATGTCGTCCGGTTGCCTTTTTACACCACTTTCTCCCAACTATATAGAACACAAACACACACACGCATATGCATAATAACGAAATAAAAATATGTAAAATATAATGAAACATCCATTATTTAACTATTAAGTTAAATAATGACAAAGCACATTTATTCAGAATTGAATTGTAGTCTTCATATTTTGCACTAAACTATGTCATATAGATAATTTCATTATATTAGGAGGTGGTGATATTGGCCAAATGAAATTGTTGAAGTGATGATTAGGAATCTTGGATGCAGGATTTTAATTTTTCCAAAATAAGATTATCATCGTATAAAAAGCAAATAACATGCACTTCCATGTAGCATTCCACAATATATATATATATGAATTATGCATCCCTTCTTAAGTTCTCTTTGATTATAAAAAAGATTGACATGAATATTTTTAGCAAGGAAATGAATCCTAATTAATTTAGATATTTATTTTAGGATATTTTTGAGTTAAACAAATTGATTTTAATTAACAAAGCAAATAATTCCTTTTTATTTAAAACTATGTAACAAACACTAAAATGATAAATGTCTAAATGCAAGCAATCATATATATATATAAATTTAAAACTATCATTTAAATAGTAACTGCTGTTGTAAAAAAAGGAACACATTCATAATCAGCATTAGATAATAAGCATAATAAAAAAAGCAATCAAATTTTTATTAGTTATAAAGAAGACTCCCTTGAAGAAGTGGACTACACTTTTATTATACATATTATTGGATATTAAGCAGAAGTGTATTCCATTTATACAATGACTGTTGCTATTTAAACAATAATTTTAAACAGTGTTAATATATATATATATATATATATATATATATATATATATATATATATATATATATATATATATATATTGTAGTAATATGCCTATTCCTAAATACAAATCATTATATATATATATATAAGGTTTATATTTCATTAATTATTGTATTTTGTGTGAAGTTGTTTACTTGTTATTTATTTATTCATTGTAGGTAAGCTAATTAATTATATTTTCTATAGGAACGTTTATTTTAAAAAGTAAAAACATCCTCAATTTTAAAATAAATGTTATAAAATGAAAAGCTTAACTATAATTTAAAACTTAATCACTAAGTAATCTATGAGGATTGTACCTATGAATGAATTAAAATTAGTAAATAAAACATATACTATTTAAAGATCCATTATATTAAATTTCATATAATATTAAATGATTATATTTTATTAATCTCCAAAATAAAAAAAACAAACTAAAATGCAAACATTAGATATGTATATAGTTATTCCAATTTTTATATAAGCGAATAAAAAACATCAAACCCCCTCCCCCCACATATTGGAGAAGGTATATAATGATAACTATATTAAAATGTAACAAAGACATATGTTAATAAAAAAATAGAAAATAAAATAAATCACTTGCCATTTGAACTAACTACAATCAATATCAGACGTTTATATAAAAATCTTCATTTGTATTTGAACATAATAATGCATTGCTGAAAACATTTAATAGAAAACGATCAAATGCCCGTCTCTCTCTGGTTGCCTGCTTAGTAGGGCCAAATATCACATGCATTTAGAAATTAGTCATTACCATCCTATAAGAATCCCACTTATAAATTGTACTGATAACTTTATTTATCAAAATTATTCTTAAAAAAATATAAGATACCCACTAAAGCATGTTTAATCTTTACTCATAATATGCTTCATTGATTATGAAGACCTTAAAACAAAGACCTTTCTCATATGAACTTGGAGGAAAATTTCAAAACAAAAAAAGCAAAATTTAAATAAAGACTTAATATTTAATACATGTAAGTAAATATTATGCATGCATTTTTTTATTTTAGAATTTTGGGGATTTCAATTACTTGCACAGGTAATATGCAATTTATCTATATAAGTCATATATTGGTGTGTTTACATACTCTCAACATGAATTTAAGTAAATGAATAGATAGATAAAATATTATAGTTGTGGGAATAAACCAAAGGATCAACAGCTTTAAGTATAGTTTTAATATTGGGAACATTTACACAATTCTTTCATTTGTTTCAGTTATTGTAAAATTTTGTTTTTGTCTTCAGAAGATGTTAGTTCATTCATTTAACTTATTTATTTTTCTGTTAACAATATCAAATAAATATTTTTTTTATTAATGAATTTGCATTTGTATAATTTATCAGCAATTTCACTCACTTTACATAAAATCGTAAATACATTTGATTTAATTTATTATTATTATCAATTCCTGAGACTATTAATTATTAATTATATTGATTTTTGAGAATATTTCAAGATCAATAATATTACCCTTTGATTTTAAATATACATAAGTATGAAGTCTATCAAAAATGTAGAAAATCCATCACCATCCTGCCTTATCCATGCCAGTCTGAAGATCCTAAATACATCTACCTATCTGTGCAGAAGAAGTCCTGAGTCATCATTTTATTGCTGGTAATAATGCTTTCATTTTATCCTAAGTTTTCACTGTAACTCCATTTTATCTAACATATCTTATTAACTAGTTTTAACCTCCTAAATTATCTATATCATATTTATTAATGTTAAATCTGCTGGCTTAATTATTTAAATAAATTAGCAATCAATTTGTTGTATTTTATTTATGTATTATCTTGAATGATGGAGGGAGTTAAATGCCAATTGATTATATATGTTTACACTTTTCTGCTCTTAAAATCCAAAGGGATGGAGCAAGCCGAGAAGACACCAAATTTAAAACTCTTAAATTTTAAAAGTAATAATAAGATGTATGTAAATTGTTTCCTTAGTTTCTTGTCTTATTTTGACCACCTCCCCCATCATGTCAAGGAAAGTTATGTATCAAAGTTCTTAGAATTGTATATAGAGTTAATGACAGATGGTAAGCATATTTCTATTCAATTAATTTATAAATTATATATTTTGTTTATCATGTTGTTCACCATAAATGTAATCATCTATGTGTTATAAAATTAATTTTTATTAAAGATAGTCATAATAAAATAACATACTCTGTTTAAAGTGTTACTTCACATGCCATTCAATTAATAAATCTCTCTGGATAAAATAATTTTCTGTAAGAAAGAAATCCTGTAAATGTGGCAATATTTATAATTCATGATTTTATTATGCAAGAAGTAACATTCACAAAGTTATCTAAATGTATATTTCATTGATTCTCAATGCAATATAATATCTATGTAAATTAAACTAACAATCCATGTATAAGCTATGTAAGGAATAATGGATTGTGCTATCAGCTTATTTTAGGAGTAAATAATTTTCCCACAATTTAAATATTGTTTGATTAGATTTTCAAATTTTAGATTATTAAAATAGTTATTATGAATGAGTTTAATTATAAAATGAATCATACTTGGTTAACTGGGGATGCTTAAGGCTTATATATAAAACAAGTTTCATAATGTTTATTTATGTGGGCAGAAAGTTTAATAATTTGTTTATCTTTATATCCATATTTGTGTTCCTACCTCCATATATATGTGGCAATGGTCATATCATTATTATTCAACTTTGTTATATGTTCTCTGTATGGTTCATGCATCATACAATCAACTGCATTAGGGTAGACCAGTTTCTAATCCATAGATTATTACCAGTCCAGGTTCTGCCGAAGCTGGAGACTCCTTATGTCCTCAAATCTAGCTTTAGCATATTTTTTCTCTCACCACTGGAATGTACCCTTGGTTAGAAGCAGACAACTCTAGGGCCAGAGACATTCACCATACCATCAGATCACTAAGCCAATCATTCTCATTTTATGTGCCATTGACCCCACTCACATAGATAGTACCACAATTTCCAAGTAATATTTACCTTTAGCTTTTGTCTGTGTTCATCAGCAACTAAGGTGACCTAAACTCAAACCCATACACAAGTTGTTGTAAGTTATAGAGAACCCTGAAAGAGACCATCTGTGTTTGAACCTGAGCTATGTTACACTGTATAAAGAAGGGAAGCTGTGTAATATTAAGGATATTAATTAGGTGATTGAGAGTAGGAAGCCTAGATAGGAGTTTAAACTGGCAACATGGGGGTAACTCTTTGGCTGCTGACTGAAAGTCCCTGCTTGGTCTATTGACTGATTATACAATCTTGAACATTACAATATATATTGGTTTATTTAAAGAAAAAGTTCTAAGCATAAGTGGCCTACTTATGCTTTTAAAATATTTTGGTGTGAGATTAGATGTCTGTTTATAGTACATATGTGAACAGTAGTTGACTTCCACAATATATATATATTGTAATGATCCGGAGAATGGACTTACGTAAACTGCACTACAGGGCGCCATCTAGGCATTTGAACCTCGAAAAATTTATAAAGTAGGCAGATACGTAAGTAAAAAAAAAAAAATTTTTTTTTTTTTTTATATTTTGCATCCGGTCGTTAGCCCATGTCACTAACTAGCTCAGTGGAATAGCAGAGATTTAATAATATAATCTAAGAGTATATATAAAAAAAGAATAAAATAAGCCACTGCCAGTAATTAACATACAAACATTTATTTATGCACATATATATAAGATTTAAAATTATTTTAGTATTAGTTTTACATTTTAACATTTAACATTATTTTTAACTTTACCTTAGATTTTAATTTACATTTTAATTTCTATTATATTATAAGTTTACATTTTAATTAAGTTCGCACAGATGGGATTATAAAAGCTTGTTTTAATATGTTGCTATAGATCAGTTACATAGATTTCAACGGTCAAAAACATTTCAAAATAAACATAAACGATCAAAATACAAAATTATTGATTACTGACAATTGCATAGGGAAATATAAGAAACCCTCTAGTATTCAGCATAAGATACTTGCATTGTCACCAATAACTTAAAAGACATCCGAATAAATACATTTTAGATACTCACCGTAAGGTATCATTATTTATCGAATGTCTATATATTTTGATCAAATATGAAAACCCAAAACATACTTAACCGATAACCAATCAATGCAAGCATCCATAAACAACTTAAATTTAATGCATTTTTATTTAGGGTCGAGTATGAATAGACTACATAAATTTGCTTTTGAAAATAAACATTCTATCCCTATTTAACCTTAGGCTAAAATTCGCAGTCAAACTGGCATCAATCCATCTGATATATCGATGTATTCAATGTAATACGAAATACGGCGGCACCAAAAGTTAAGAGAAGAAATTGCCTCTCGTCAAATAGGATTGTGACATCTATCAGACAAGAAGAGCAATAAAAAAAAACTCCATAGAAAGGAACTGCGCTCTGCATCTTATAATTCCTTCCATAGGCAAAACGGGAGAGTGTGGCGTATGAAGCGATTCTGCCAGTAGCGAATCTCCGACTACATCTACTAACTACATCAATATATCCAATCCATTGACCAATTTAACAACGACACAAATAACCTAAGATTACCCTCCCCTAATATAACTTTACAAATCTATACAGCCATTCACGCCCGACTTAAGTTTAACATTTATATAATTAATTTAACGAAAAACAAAAAAATCATGATAAAAACTTAACTAACAAAAAATAAATAAATGGAAATGATTTTACATAAATAAGAAAAAAAATACATCAAATAACACTATTAATAAAGAATTTAGTTTGGTCAGATAGGATTCTATTTGTAACAATTAAATTACTAGGAAAGTTTAAAATTTAAAGTTCTTAGTGTTTTCAAATTAATATTGTTTGTTATATTTTATAAAGTTCTTACGGTTTTAGAAATGTTCATCTTTTACAGTTGCTTGCCATTTGAAATCCAGCGTTAAATTTCCCGATGATCCTGTGGTCCTCTGAATATAAGAAAAACGATGTTTCATTTTTCCATTTTATAACAACTGAAAGGATTGAACGTGAGTCTTTTTCAATCCCTTCTCCTTCACTTCCGCACTATTGCATATCTGTCACATCATAAATAATCAATAATAATCACTTCCAAATTTTCCTTTTATACGTATTCGAAGGATTGACTTGGCATTATGTCATCGATGTGATGATCCTTTCGCTGAGGTCCGATTTCCCGATGGATTTCTTTCATTGGCTATTTGTTTCTATTGTTTTCCTATCTGACCGATGTTTTTACATTTAGATGCCCAAGGCTGGTTTACATTTGACTAATTAAATTTATCATTTCCATTTCTGATTAATTAACCTGTTTTCCAAATCAAAGATATATTTAAAGATATAATTTTATCTCCAAATCTCTTTAAAATTTAGTTTTAAAATACTTTTTCTTTAATAAAGTTTTATTTTAATAATTTTTCATTATCTGTGCGATTTAATATATACGAGTTTAAGATGATATTTAATTTCAATTTTTAATTCTTAAAGAAAATTTTTAAATGTGAACTTTTTAATTTACTTTCATGTTTAATAAATATAATAAAAAAACAATGTAACGAACGTCTGTGCTCGTTACAATATATATATATATATATATATACAATCAGGGATGAAGTGTCCATGTATTGAAAGGAATGCATGCTTCTGTAGAAAAAATCATTAAAACATTCAAAAGCTTTAATTAAAATTCAATGAAAAAAATTCACTTTCAATTTTTTTACCAATAGTTGAATTGTTTTAATATACACAAAGAATGTCTTGGATTAATGCATTATCATTAATTATAAAAAGCTCAAACAATTGTAGGATCTAATTTACAGTTAAAACTTTTAAGAATGTTAAAAGGTTTTGGATGATAAAAATATATTGATAATGTATTAACTATATTTAAACTAATCACAGTCTGATTAGATTGAGCAATTCAAATTCATTATTTTTACTAAGGAATTATTTTTGACTTTCAATTTTTTTTTTTACCAACAGTTGAATTGTTTTTATATATGCAAAAAATGAATTTGACTAATGCATTATCATTGATTATAAGAAGTTCAAACAATGCTAAGATCTAATTTACAGTTGAAACTTTTAAGAATATTAAAAGGATTTGGAAGATAAAAATGTATTGATAATGTGTTATCTGATTTAAAAATAACAGAGTTTCAGATTTTCCTAGATGTGTGTAATATATATATATATAATACATATTTTGCGGATTCATCCGTGTTAAAAACTTTTAATATTAATATACTGACATTTCGACTTGGTCACACAAGCCATCCACAGAGTTCCACCCATAGCAAAAAATGTTAAATTTAGGAATGTTTTTTAAAAAAATCTTTCCAAATAGGAGGAAGTTTGCATGTATCATCTCGCTTATTGATACAATCTGGCCTTTTAAGTATCTCAATGGCTTCTCTACTTTTGCATTGGTAGAGATTATCACATCTGGATATGATCCTGGAACTAGAAAAATCAATTTTATGACCTGAATCTATAGTATGGAGTGAGAGTGCTGATGACGATGAGTGTTGTTTAACTGCATTAGCATGCTCATCTCTCCTAACACTGATGTGACAATTACTCATACCTATGTCAGAAGCTTTACAATTTTTACATGAGATTTGATAGACACCATGAGATTCAAGAGAGATTGAATCCTTAGGCTTGGTTATTATATTGCTGATCTTTTGATGAGCAGAAAATGCTGTATCTATATTATAGCATTTTAATATACATCCGATACTGTCTGTAGTTTCTTTTACATATGGAACACAAATCCTAATAGCTGATTTATCATCTTTTTGTTTCCTATTTTGTCTATTTTGGGCTTGAAATAAGGCTTTTTTTTTATAAATTTGTAATTATAACTATTTGCTAATAAAACACTATTAATATGATTTATTTCTTCTTTCAGATGTGTCTCATCTGAAAGGTTAATTGCTCTATTTAAAAGAGTTTTGGCTACAGAAACTATCATCACCCAACTTATAATTACAAATTTATAAAAAAAAAAAGCCTTATTTCAAGCCCAAAATAGACAAAATAGGAAACAAAAAGATGATAAATCAGCTATTAGGATTTGTGTTCCATATGTAAAAGAAACTACAGACAGTATCGGATGTATATTAAAATGCTATAATATAGATACAGCATTTTCTGCTCATCAAAAGATCAGCAATATAATAACCAAGCCTAAGGATTCAATCCCTCTTGACTCTCATGGTGTCTATCAAATCTCATGTAAAAATGGTAAAGCTTCTTACATAGGTATGAGTAATTTATGCATCAGTGTTAGGAGAGATGAGCATGCTAATGCACTTAAACAACACTCATCATCATCAGCACTCTCACTCCATACTATAGATTCAGGTCATAAAATTGATTTTTCTAGTACCAGGATCATATCCAGATGTGATAATCTCTACCAATGCAAAATTAGAGAAGCCATTGAGATACTTAAAAGGCCAGATTGTATCAATAAGCGAGATGATACATGCAAACTTCCTCCTATTTGGAAAGATTTTTTTAAAAAACATTCCTAAATTTAACATTTTTTGCTATTGGTGGAATTTTGACATTTTATTCAAATCAGTGATTGTAGCGCCACTACAGCCATCTTTCTACCTTTTATAACTCTGTGGATGGCTTGTGTGACCAAGTCGAAATGTCAGTATATTAATATTAAAAGTTTTTAACACGGATGAACCCGCAAAATATGTATTTTATATATTTAACCCGTGCAAATCCTCATTTT
This sequence comes from Epiperipatus broadwayi, assembly GCA_028023455.1. Classification (NCBI taxonomy): domain Eukaryota; kingdom Metazoa; phylum Onychophora; class Udeonychophora; order Euonychophora; family Peripatidae; genus Epiperipatus; species Epiperipatus broadwayi. The sequence goes on along the minus strand of JAQFVV010012561.1, from coordinate 2,224,028 downwards.
AACATATATATATAGTGAATATTCAGATTAATGATCAAGGTATTTTAAAAAAAAAGAAGTTTGTTGATCTTGTTTGATTTTTCTTTTGCTTGATAGATAGATAATGGAAGATCTTGGAAATATAGATTTAAATTGATCAGCATGGCAACCTAAAGCTTTTAAATAGAATTGTTTACTGTTGATTCTAGCTTTAAAATAATAAATTCGCTATAATCAAACTCAGGAAAAACATATAGGTAAATAATTACATTTTGAAAACAATTTAGTATGATCTAAAAGTTTACTTAAATAGGATCGATATTATTTTACATATTTCATGTATATTAATGCAGTCACCATAGTAACATTATTACATATAATTCAATGTTTTTGTGTTATGTATATTTGTTTATAAATTAATTTAAAAAAATATTATTATTAAAAAAATATATATGTGTAAATTATTTGTGTTTATAAAGTGAATAAAGGTTGTGATATCAATTTTGTATTTTGGTTTACAAATAATAGGAAAAATCTAATCGAATTTTGATTTAATTTTCATGTATCTTTTTCTCCAAATTTACATTACAAACCGCATGAAAACTGCTGTAAAAATTTTGTTTGGTTTGAGCTTTATTCGAGTAGTATTCAGTGGTTGTTATGATACCAAGATGTCAGAAAGAGAACATATAAAAAGCCACAAAAGACTAGAAGAGTAAGCTATCATCTTTTGTGATTGCCATGGAAGGACATATTTTCTATGTTCTTATAAATAAAAGTTCTTCAATATTTTTTTTTAAACTGTTAAACCATAAAACATGAAAAAATAAACTTCAATTATCTGCCCGTTCAATCACTTGAAGGGCAGTTGTGAAGGATTTCCAAGGGAAAGGCAACAAAGTGTAAAAAAATGTAAAAAAAAAGAAACCTATGAAAAAAAAATGCTTTATATAAAAATCGGCTATTTTAGTTTTAAAAACAAAGATATTTCTGGTTTAAAGTTTGGCATATAACCACTGTTGGATTTGGATAAATATCGTGTCACCAGCTAAGGAACACAGGATCAACTGGATTAATTTGCATCATTAAAAAAAATAAAAAGGCTAATTAAATTGCACTCTCCTCTCTGAAAAGGGACTGTTAGTGAAGCATTATAAAGTTCAAATTATTATTTCTGAGAAATAAACTTCTCTTTGCTTCATAAAAACGGAGGATAAGTCAATGGACAAATAAATAGTGAAAACGGACACTCTTATATATGGTATGATTTTTTTTTTATATATATAAAAATGTGCGGTATTAATTTTTTTACATGTATTTAAAAAGGATGATTTGTATTTTATTTAAATTATCTTTAAGAGTAATAGAATTTATTGAATAAAAATGATTGGAGAGATTCCTTATTAATCATTTGAACTTTTTGTCTCTCTCTCTATATATATATATACAATTCGATGTTTTTTTTTTAGTATATGATTTGATGCTTGCATGTATAAAATTTAGTTAAAACATCGAATAGACAAGAGATTCAAATATATCATATTATTTTATATTCATTTATCCGTTATTATTTTGATAAACAAATAGATTTCGATCTCATCATATTTCATATCTTTGGTATTTGTTAAATATAAATTTTTCAGTGAGATATCCAAAAGTCTCTCCATTCATTCATTCATTTTTTTTATGTCGTTATTGTTTTCGCAACACATTTTAGAGATACACATAGTAATTTTATCATTTTTATTTACTCAATCAATCTGAAATATAAATTAATTTCCTATGTATTTTGTTATTAATCTTGCCAATTTTCTTCCATATAATCAAATAAATTGAGCGATTCAAATTTCAAGACTCCCTTAATTTTTTTGATGATGAGGTTCAAACTCAGCTTGGTAAGTGAGCGAGAATATAAGATATGGTATGTTTTGCATATTAGCATTTTATTTTATTCCCATATGAATTTTATATTTATATTTGCATTCGAATATTATATATATTATCATTTATCTTAGTTAATATTACAAAGTCAATCATTTCTATGTTTGTCTGATTCCGTCATAAAAATCTAAATAGATCGTACTTTATCGTTGGTTCAGAATAACTCGTCTTAGATATTTTTGTTTTTTAAATTTCTCTAAAATAAAGAGTACAAATTTCATTGAATAGTTTAATTGAAAGTTATCTTTAAATTGGAATGAATCTAAATTATAATCATATATTTTAATTATTGCCAACCAATTTTATATTCAATTGTTTAAATATTCAAATAAACAATATTAATACTCATAGGTAAATAAACATCCAATGGAAACTTAACATGTCTTTTATATAATATAATTGGTCATTATAAAGATAGAAAATGAGCTAATAGAGTATTGATAATAAATTCTAGTGAAGTATTCTATTTTAACTCATAAACGAAGCAATAATTAAGTATCACTTTATTGGAAGATATGAATAAATTATTTATATATTACTTTATAGCTTCTTAGTAAACTAGATGTAGATTAATTTGTTTAAACATTTAAGTGAGTGCATTGGTTTTCAAAGTGTTTATAAAATGATATTAAAACCAGTTGATTTCAATAGAAAATTATTAATTAAATATTGGAGTAGAAGAATTGTGTATCGCTTATTGAAACGAATGTTTATACTTTCTATTTAGCGTTTATTAAACTATATATATATATATATATATTTGAGTCAAGTATTATTTTGTTTTGATATTTAAATAGTGTCTATATGTAAAAATGTCTTGTAAAATACAATTATAGGTATTTAGAAGCTTATCCGTTAAGATAAAATGCAACTTCATTAAATAATGAAGTAGATTTAAATTACTACAATAATAATAGGTTAATAAAATATATATTGGAATCTGCTTTAGTTATTAATTGGATTTGATTTTCACTAGATTGCTAATCAAGTAGTTAGCCTAATCATATATTATTATTTAGGGTGATGATATGCTAGTTCATTGCTCAGTGCAGTGTACTTTGTAATGTGATGGATTTGTTGATGTCTGGAGCAGATAATCTCATTATTCTTTCGTTTCACATATAGCTTAAACAAATTAGACTTTAAGAGAGATTATTTGTGCTTTATGATGGTTTATTATATAATGGCGACCGATTGAGCTAGACTAGATTAATTTAAATTAGATTTTAGATTTTTTATCAGATCAGATTGATCATCCTAACCATCACCTGCATTCATTAATTCAATCAGTTACAAAATGGCACCAACATTTGGAGCCTTCTTTCTTCAATTTAAATGAAATACAGCAATCATCAATTCCATCGCCAACTCAGGCCGAAATAACCAATTAAAGACCCAAGTTTGAGTCTCATATAGATGCTAAAAATGGTATTATGTTTGTATGCATTGGTGGAGTTATATAGCTGATTATATTATATCATAGGTTTAAATAAGATATTAGGATATTTGTTGTTGTCGTTCTTTGTGGATTTTCATTCGCAGCTGTAGGATTGAATGGATAGATATGTTTTATGTAAGGATAAATAAAAGTAAAGTATTTCGCAATTTATTTAAAAAAGATACAGAATATTTGACATAAATAGTAAATAAAAATGGAAAGCAATAAGGCAGAAGCATCATCCAAACCTGAAGAAGATCTGTATCCAATTCTGAGAGAATTGATGGAAAAGATGGATGATATGAAAAGTAATATTAATAATAAATTTGAAGATAAAAAGAATAAATTTAGTGAGATGAGTAGAGAGATAAGGAATAATATAAATACCAAATTTAGTGATTTGAGTAGAGATATAAGAAGAGCTATAAATAATAACTTTCTAGATATTCAGACTCATATGAAGGTAGAAGGTAACGAAGCAAAAACAGTAAATTACAAAATATTAGAACAGGTGCCTTTAGAAAAAGTAACAATGACTGAAAGGTTTGAAAAGGTAAAAATAGACTGTTCTGATGATTTAGTAAATAGAAAGTATATTGATGAGCAGAGTAATTTAAATAAGAAACTTTCAAAGGTTGAGCTGTTACAACCAAATAAAAACATAAAGACAGAGGTTAGTCAGAAAATGATAGATGAAGCATGGTTAATAAATAAATTTAAATCGAAAGGAGTTGAAAATTTGAAAGGTAACTTTAGAAATTATATAGAGTGCAAACAAGTAACACGAAGATTTAAAAGTATGTATCATAATGCAAAGGAAAGGTGGAAAATAAGTAGGGAAGAATATATGTCCATAATAATGCAGGAAGATAATACTTATTCTAGGAAACATGTTAAGCAGTTATTCCAAGGAGAATTTTATGGTAATACTGTAAGAGGAAAGGAAGGTAAATCCTCTGAAAAATGTAGTAAGAGTATGTTTCTTGAGAAAACTTATAGTAAATATAACTATACAGTAGATGATAATGTTAATAGTAACATTTCTCCGTTATTTTGTTCAGAAATATTGAGAGTAGTTGAAAAGTACATGGAAAGAGGAAAAACTAATACCGATTTGATAAATTTAGATGGCATGATTTCCTCACAGACCCATGATTTGACTAATGGATTAATGAATTTGTGTATGACTGGAAAATAAATGATTTATATAAGAACATATTTATTTGAAGTAGAGACAAATCAGTGACCCGCAGAATTATAAGTTCAAAAAGTTTTTGAATGTATATGAGGGACCATTCCAAATAAAAAGAAAAGTGGGGGAGAATGCATTTCTCATAGAAACCCCTGAAGGTGAAAAAGGTACCTTCAATGCTCGAAGCTTAAAGCCAGTATCACCATCCAATTAAATAAAAAGACATTCACTAAAGTAACTTTATTAGTATGTCCCATGATATTTATTATTATGACCAAAAGTCATTAGCAATAGTGTAAATACACATATGAAAGACTAAAAATAAATAAATAAATAAATCAGAGTGAGAAATATTTATAGTCAAAGTACTTTTGAAGATTTTCATTGTATAGTATGCAAATGCTATTTAATATTAGACCTTGTAAAATTGACTGATGATGATGAATGGATGATTTAATGCATTGGAAATGTAGAGTGTAAGATTTTAATGTCTGTGCTATTTGTAGATTGTAAATATTTGTATGATTAAGTCTTTTCTTTGAGGAAGTTTGCATAACTATAGAAGTATGTTGTGACTCATAACTCTATATAAATTTATATTGAAGTCTGAAGTTGACAGATGTCCCAGACTTATTATGAAGTAGCAGGTAGGAAGAAATCCTTGATGGCAGGATTTATCATATGATATGAGTTATAATTTTAAAGAGAAATGTTTAGTAGTTTCCCTGACCTGTATAAAATAAAGCTATTCAAACATAAATGTCCCTCATTAGCATCAATGATGGGCACAACTTAGTTCACAAGGTAGTTGCCAGATCCTCCAGAAATTAAAATTAGATTTGATTAACATTTAATCAGTTTACTTTAGTATTAGAAGTGTTTAAAAATGAGATATCTCTGTTGTTTTGAATCTCCAGCTTATTGTATAAGTTAATTTTCATTTGTTTAGTTTATGTTATAAGAAAAGTAACTTTAAAGCTAGTATTTTCAATGTCCAAGGCAGGACTTGAATAAATATAAGATATCCATTAATTAAAGTTATATTCTCATTTTATGACAATATTGAATGTTTAAAATTTAGGCCAACAGTAGTGTCACTGAAATGAACTACAGATATGTCTATAATAATAATAATAATAATAATAATAATATAATAATAATAATAATAATAATAATAATAATAATAATAATAATAATAATAATAATAATAATAATAATAATAATAATAATAATAATAATAATAATAATAATAATAATAATAATAATAATAATAATAATAATAATAATAATAATAATAATAATAATAATAATAATAATAATAATAATAATAATAATAATAATAATAATAATAATAATAATAATAATAATAATAATAATAATAATAATAATAATAATAATAATAATAATAATAATAATAATAATAATAATAATAATAATAATAATAATAATAAAAGCTATTGTTAAGTTTTAAGAAAATAAAACATATGAATATATATATATATATATTTAACAATGCAATAAAATATCTGATTATTAGAGAGTAACTAATAATATTTGGCTTATAAATGAATTTTGTTCTATAATATATTTGGCTTGTATGAAGCAAATACTAAATGATTTTCTTGTTTGACTAACTTTAGAACATTGTTGTCAAGAAAGTTGCAGAGAAAAATGTAAAGATGTAATAATTTAATTGTGAAATTCAATATAAATTTTTGAAGAAAAAAAAACCTAGAGATGTGATTATACTAAATAAATGGTAGATAAAAAAACATGCATATAGGTATACTAAGAAGATAAGGATGAAAGGAATAAATGAATTCCACATTGCTTTGATGAGAATAAGATATTTGAAATTTTTGACTAATATTTTAAATGATATTAAAATCAGGACAGATAGAAAAGGTAAACGTTTATCTGTGTTGAAGTTAAAATGTTTAATGATTTTAGAGAAAGGAAAAAGTGTCTATTTTTTTTTTCTCTGTAGAGGGGAGATATTGTGAATATTCAGATTAATGATCAAGGTATTTAAAAAAAATAAAGAAGTTTGTTGATCTTGTTTGATTTTTCTTTTGCTTGATAGATAGATAATGGAAGATCTTGGAAATATAGATTTAAATTGATCACCATGGCAACCTAAAGCTTTTAAATAGAATTGTTTACTGTTGATTCTAGCTTTAAAATAATAAATTTGCTATCAAACTCAGGAAAAACATATAGGTAAATAAATAAATTTTGAAAACAATTTAGTATGATCTAAAAGTTTACTTAAATAGGATCGATATTATTTTACATATTTCATGCATATTAATGCAGTCACCATAGTAACATTGTTACATATAATTCAATGTTTTTGTGTTATGTATATTTGTTTATAAATTAATTTAAAAAAATATTATTATTAAAAAAAATATATATGTGTAAATTATTTGTGTTTATAAAGTGAATAAAGATTGTGATATCAATTTTGTATTTTGGTTTACAAATAATAGGAAAAATCTAATCGAATTTGGATTTAATTTTCATATATCTTTTTCTCCAAACTTACATTACAAACCATGTGAAAACTGCTGTAAAAATTTTGTTTGGTTTGAGCATTATTCGAGTAGTATTCAGTGGTTGTTATGATACCAGAACATCGGAAAGAGAACATATAAAAAGCCACAAAAGACTAGAAGAGTAAGCTATCATCTTTTGTGATTGCCATGGATGGACGTATTTTCTATGTTCTTATAAATAAAAGTTCTTCAATATTTTTTTAAAACTGTTAAACCATAAAACATGAAAAAATAAACTTCAATTATCTGCCCATTCAATCACTTGAAGGGCAGTTGTGAAGGATTTCCAAGGGAAAGGCAACAAAGTGTAAAAAAATGTAAAAAAGAAGAAACCTATGAAAAAAAAAAAGCTTTATATAAAAATCGGATATTTTAGTTTTAAAACAAAGATATTTCTGGTTTAAAGTTTGGCGTATAACCACCGTTGGATTTGGATAAATATCGTGTCACCAGCTAAGGAACACAGGATCAACTTGATTAATTTGCATCATAAAAAAAATAAAAAGGCTAATTAAATTGCACCCTCCTCTCTGAAAAGGGACTGTTAGTGAAGCATTATAAAGTTCGAATTATTATTTCTGAGAAATAAACTTCTCTTTGCTTCATAAAAACGGAGGATAAGTCAATGGACAAATAAATAGTGAAAACGGACACTCTTATATATGGTATGATTTTTTTTTTTTATATATAAAAATGTGCGGTATTAATTTTTTTACATGTATTTAAAAAGGATGATTTGTATTTTATTTAAATTATCTTTAAGAGTAATAGAATTTATTGAATAAAAATGATTGGAGAGATTCCTTATTAATCATTTGAACTTTTTGTCTAAATATATATATATATATATATATATATATATATATATATATATATATATATATATATATATATATATATATTAACACAATTCGATGTTGTTTTTTTTTTTTTAGTATATGATTTGATGCTTGCATGTATAAAATTTAGTTAAAACATCGAATAGACAAGAGATTCAAATATATCATATTATTTTATATTCATTTATCCGTTATTATTTTGATAAACAAATAGATTTCGATCTCATCTTATTTCATATCTTTGGTATTTGTTATATATAAATTTTTCAGTGAGATATCCAAAAGTCTATCCATTCATTCATTCATTTTTTTTATGTCGTTATTGTTTTCGCAGCACATTTTAGAGATACACATAGTAATTTTATCATTTTTATTTATTAATCAATCTGAAATATAAATTAATTTCCTATGTATTTTGTTATTAATCTTGCCAATTTTCTTCCATATAATCAAATAAATTGAGTGATTCAAATTTCAAGACTCCCTTAATTTTTTTTTATTATTTGGATTGCATATGATGACGTAGCTACTTAGATGATGAGGTTCAAACTCAGCTTGGTAAGTGAGCGAGAATATAAGATATGGTATGTTTTGCATATTAGCATTTTATTTTATTCCCATATGAATTTTATATTTATATTTGCATTCGAATATTATATATATTATCATTTATCTTAGTTAATATTACAAAGTCAATCATTTCTATGTTTGTCTGATTCCTCATAAAAATCTAAATAGATCGTACTTTATCGTTGGTTCAGAATAACTCGTCTTAGATATTTTTTTAAAAAAATTTCTCTAGAATAAAGAGTACAAATTTTATTGAATAGTTTAATTGAAAATTATTTTTAAATTGGTATGAATCTAAATTATAATCATATATTTTAATTATTGCCAACCAATTTTATATTCAATTGTTTAAAGATTCAAATAAACAATATTAATACTCATAGGTAAATAAACATCCAATGAAAACTTAACATGTCTTTTATATAATATGATTGGACATTATAAAGATAGAAAATGAGCTAATAGAGTATTGATAATAAATTCTAGTGAAGTATTCTATTTTAACACATAAACGAAGCAATAATTAAGTATCACTTTATTGGAAGATATGAATAAATTATTTATATATTACTTTATAGCTTTTTAGTAAACTAGATGTAGATTAATTTGTTTAAACATTTAAGTGAGTGCATTGGTTTTCAAAGTGTTTATAAAATGATGTTAAAACCAGTTGATTTCAATAGAAAATTATTAATTAAATATTGGAGTAGAAGAATTGTGTATCGCTTATTGAAACGAATGTTTATACTTTCTATTTAGCGTTTATTAAACTAGATATATATATATTTGAGTAAAGTATTATTTTGTTTTGATATTTAAATAGTGTCTATATGTAAAAATGTTTTGTAAAATACAATTATTGGTATTTAGAAGCTTATCCGTTAAGATAAAATGCAACTTCATTAAATAATGAAGTAGATTTAAATTACTACAATAATAATAGGTTAATAAAATATATATTGGAATCTGCTTTAGTTATTAATTGGATTTGATTTTCACTAGATTGCTAATCAAGTAGTTAGCCTAATCATATATTATTGTTTAGGGTGATGATATGCTAGTTCATTGCTCAGTGCAGTGTACTTTGTAATGTGATGGATTTGTTGATGTCTGGAGCAGATAATCTCATTATTCTTTCGTTTCACATATAGCTTAAACAAATTAGACTTTAAGAGAGATTATTTGTGCTTTGTGATGGTTTATTATATAATGGCGACCGATTGAGCTAGACTAGATTAATTTAAATTAGATTTTAGATTTTTTATCAGATCAGATTGATCATCCTAACCATCACCTGCATTCATTAATTCAATCAGTTACAAAATGGCACCAACGTTTGGGGCCTTCTTTCTTCAATTTAAATGGAATACAGCAATCATCAATTCCATCAGTTACAATATATATATATAATTCAAACAAATATATTTAACATAGTATTTAAAATTAAATAATATATTCTTTACCAGAAGTACTTTCAATTGTTTCACTGACAATCTTTATCAACTGTTATACAAACGTACAAAAAATAAATACTTGCATTACCCATCATTCAATCTATTCAAATTTCCCACAATTCTGTTGTCTTTATATTAGCCAATTGTTTATTCATTAAACCACCTCTATTCCTAGATATCATCATTGCCTCTTTAATTTTACGTTTTTCACTACACCTTTCAATTTGAATAATTTTTATATCTCTATTATTAAATTTAAAACCATAATTACATGTTTTATTATGATCAAATATAATTGATGGAGTATTCATATTTACTGAAGATATATTTTCTTTCTGTACACGTTTATATAATGTCTTATGATCATTATATTGTTTTTGTAATGTACATTTGGATTCCCCTATATATTTTATTCCACAACCACATTCCAACATATATATATATATAACAGAACTTAATTCAAACTTAGAAAACTTGGCTTTGGAGTTATTTATTATATCATTTATATTATTTGAAGAGAAAAAAGAAATTCTACACAAACCACTAAAAAGTTTATTAATTAATTTAGCTTGTTGATTAGATATAAAAGGAATAGAAATCCATTTATCACTTTTTAATTTACTTAATATTTTCTTATTATTACTCTTATTTTGATTATATTTTGTAATTGTATTATAAATAATATTCCTTCCATAACCAACATTCAACATATCAGTAATATATACATTAATATTTTCAATTTTATCACTAATAAATTTGCACAAATAATCATTTCTAAATAAAAATGACTTCAAACCAGCTAATTTATGACTCATATGAACTTTAGAATTATATGGAATATAACCCCTAATTTCCACAGGCTTTAAAATCATATTATAATCAAACACATTATTATTTCTTTTAATAAATATATTTAAAAACTTTATAGAATCTTCCTTCTCTTCATTTAACACCCATTTTACATTATTAATCATATTTAACTCATTAAACAAATTAACTATTATTTCATTATGTGCACATATAAATACATCATCAACATATCTACAATATACTTTAATTCCTTTATATTTTATCTGAGACAATATCTTAATTTCATAATTACAAATAAAAAAATTACAAAGCTGTGATACCACCGGAAGACCCATTGGCCAACCAAAATTCATTTTATAAAAGCAATCATTAAACCTAACATATATATTATCATTCACAAATCTTAATATTTTAACAATAAAATTCCTAATATTATTATCTATAGATTTTAAAAACAAAGCTCTTTCAATAATCTCTATTGATTCCATACGATTAATTGAACCATACATTTCAGATATGTCAAGTGTACACATAACATCATTATTATCAATTTTTATATTTTTAATCCTATTAATAAAATCAAATGATGATGAAATCGTATAATCTCCAAATCCAAGCACATCTTGCATTATTTTTTCAATATATCTACAAGCATTATAATAAAAAACACCACCAAAATCAACAATTACTCTTAATGGATAACAATTTTTATGCAATTTTATATTTGCAAAGATTCTTGGAAACACTGCAGACGACGGATATAAACTGTAATATGTCTTTGCATCAATAACTTTTTTCTTTTTAGCAGTCATTAAAATGTCATTAATAAATTTCATTATATATGTATCAATATTATTTAATTCACTTTTTTCAAAACAAAGCTTCTTCATTTGATCCATAATTTTCCTATTATTGAAAGAGCTTTGTTTTTAAAATCTATAGATAATAATATTAGGAATTTTATTGTTAAAATATTAAGATTTGTGAATGATAATATATATGTTAGGTTTAATGATTGCTTTTATAAAATGAATTTTGGTTGGCCAATGGGTCTTCCGGTGGTATCACAGCTTTGTAATTTTTTTATTTCTAATTATGAGGTTAAGATATTGTCTCAGATAAAATATAAAGAAATTAAAGTATATTGTAGATATGTTGATGATGTATTTATATGTGCACATAATGAAATAATAGTTAATTTGTTTAATGAGTTAAATATGATTAATAATGTAAAATGGGTGTTAAATGAAGAGAAGGAAGATTCTATAAAGTTTTTAGATATATTTATTAAAAGAAATAATAATGTGTTTGATTATAATATGATTTTAAAGCCTGTGGAAATTAGGGGTTATATTCCATATAATTCTAAAGTTCATATGAGTCATAAATTAGCTGGTTTGAAGTCATTTTTATTTAGAAATGATTATTTGTGCAAATTTATTAGTGATAAAATTGAAAATATTAATGTATATATTACTGATATGTTGAATGTTGGTTATGGAAGGAATATTATTTATAATACAATTACAAAATATAATCAAAATAAGAGTAATAATAAGAAAATATTAAGTAAATTAAAAAGTGATAAATGGATTTCTATTCCTTTTATATCTAACCAACAAGCTAAATTAATTAATAAACTTTTTAGTGGTTTGTGTAGAATTTCTTTTTTCTCTTCAAATAATATAAATGATATGATAAATAACTCCAAAGCCAAGTTTTCTAAGTTTGAATTAAGTTCTGTTATATATATATATATGTTGGAATGTGGTTGTGGAATAAAATATATAGGGGAATCCAAATGTACATTACAAAAACGATATAATGATCATAAGACAGAAAGAAAATATATCTTCAGTAAATATGAATACTCCATCAATTATATTTGATCATAATAAAACATGTAATTATGGTTTTAAATTTAATAATAGAGATATAAAAATTATTCAAATTGAAAGGTGTAGTGAAAAACGTAAAATTAAAGAGGCAATGATGATATCTAGGAATAGATGTGGTTTAATGAATAAACAATTGGCTAATATAAAGACAAAAGAATTGTGGGAAATTTGAATAGATTGAATGATGGGTAATGCAAGTTTTTATTTTTTGTACGTTTGTATTAACAGTTGATAAAGATTGTCAGTGAAACAATTGAAAGTACTTCTGGTAAAGAATATATTATTTAATTTTGAATACTGTGTTAAATATATTTGTTTGAATTATTATTATATAATTTAAAAATACAGACATTTAAAGGTTGTAGTTTTATATATATATATATATATATATATATATATATATATATATATATATATATATATATATATATATATATATAAGGTGCTATTATGTAAAAATTGTTGCAAATGAAATAAAAACATTATAATAAAAGAAGTGTGCTTCTGTTTCTAAAAAAGTCATGCTTCATCATTGTATATATAAATATATATATATATATATATATATATATATATATATATATATATATATATATATATATATATATGCATTTAGAGTTACAATTATTTGTATTATCATTTAAATGTTTATTACAAAGTTTTACATGAAAAGAAATTTTTTGGTTTGTTAATTAAAATGAATTTATTTAATATAAAAGTATTTTACAGTATATATCTAAAGTAATTAAGATTTATTACCTTGGATAAAAGTATTCATGATAATTTTCTTTATAATAAAATAGAATTTAATAAAAGAGTAAATCACTCTTTTATTATAAATTTTGTTCAATGAAAAATAATGTATTGTCATGTACTACAACAGCAATTACTATTTAAACAATGGTTTTAAAATTATATATATATATATTTGTAGATGTGATTACTTGTATTAGTTATAAATATATAATAGTGAATAGAAATGAGAATGTAATATCCATGTAAATAGAGATAAACTTTAACCTTTGATGTTACCAAGAAATTATCAATTACTATTAATTGAAGAGCTAAGCAAGTTTTTCTCATTAAACTATAATAGCACTTATTGAGTTTTTTTGTTGATGTAAAAGAGGTCCTCTTTTACAAACACAAAAATCCTTATATGAATTTAAATGTTTCTTGGGTCTAAATCTATATTAAAATTTGGATTTGAAGTAAAAGAGAACCATTTTTACTTTGGTAAAAGCCCCCAACAAAAGAGCTATTATAGGTTAGTGAGAAAAACTTGCTTAGCCTCATAAATTGTCAATTAGTAGTAATTAATAATTTCTTGATAACATAAAAGATTAAAGTTAATCTCTATTTACATGAATATTATTTCATCATTTCTACTGTTTATTATAATAATAGTCTATAGAAACATTAATTCTACCTTCCCATAAAAAAACTTGCCATTATGTTTTTCTAAATTATTAAATAATCATTATTAAATAATATATACATAAATTATTGTATTCCTTATTTTTTTGAAAGATGAATGCTATTCTCACAATAACAATTAAACACTTTGATCAAACCTTGTTTGGCTATTTTTAGAAGTAACTGCAAAAAGAGATTATAAATTTTTTTTTTGACAAATTAAGAATTGAAATGAAAAATAAAGTTGATAAATAAAAATTGAATAAGTAAATCCAAAACATTAATAATTTTAGACATTAACAGATTCAAATTTCTTTAATACTCATTATATATATATATATATATATATGTCCACAGATGGCGTTCTACCAAAAACACCGATCAAGCGTATGTTTTGTTTACATAAACGTCAGAGTAGTATTCACTATCTCTAACTATAATTCCACTTTCAGATCATGATTTCAAGCTATTTGCTATCATCAGTGAAAGACAGGAATAAAGAAACTAGATCTAAATACAAACTCTGAGCATTTATGAAACAATTTCTATTCAGCTTGCAAGCGTGAATTTTTTAGACACGTAATGTCTTCAAACTCAGCATAGCAAACCAGATAGCTATATGGGTCTGATCTCAGTTCAGCATCACCATATAGTAGAAGCCTCTGCAATCTATATCATTGCAAGAAAGACCTCAAAGGTACATTTATGGTAAACAAAAATGCAAGTTAAAAAACTTGCTAACGCTTGTATTTATGAATAGAAATTGTTTCATAAACACTCAGAGTTTGTATTTAGATCTAGTTTCTTTATTCCTGTCTTTCACTGATGATAGCAAATAGCTTGAAATCATGATCTGAAAGTGGAATTATAGTTAGAGATAGTGAATACTACTCTGACGTTTATGTAAACAAAACATACGCTTGATCGGTGTTTTTGGTAGAACGCCATCTGTGGACATAAATACAAGCATTAGCAAGTTTTTTAACTTGCATTTTTGTTTATCATATATATATATATTGAAGCAGTCGATATCTAATCATCATCGAGCTTCATGCTTCACCATCTACACTAACCTCCTGCAGGGTCTGAAATTTAGACCTCATGATAAATATATGCTATTCAACCACACACTGTATGCATAATGATTAAAAAAATATTAATAATATTAATTTTATTTAGTAAAGTAAAACAGTAGTGTGCATGATGCGTATATATATAAATGAAGCAATAATTTTATTAATGTTTATTGCTGACAACTAAACATTTTCTTTATATAATTGTAATTTTTTTTTTTTATATCTATATGTATTTTGATTTAAAGTATTTAAAGCATTGGAATGTAAAAACAATGTAAAATGGGGAAGGTTCGAAATACTGAAATTATCTCTAGTCAGTTGGTTTTTTTAATTAAAATTTGTAAATCTTAATTAGAATCAGAAGCAAGTCTTTTGTTAAGTGTTTTCAAATCTTTCAAACAAGCTAAAATGGTATTTCAAGCCTTATCTGTTGAAAATATTTTGCTAATTAAATGTTGTTTTTAAAAGGATTACAGAGATAGCATGAGCATCTGAAATTGCATTCTTGGCAGGATTAAAGGGTTTATAAAAGGAGCCACAGAAGAAAAGAAGTCAGTTTTTAGTTGAGTTCAGAGGAATTTTTAGTCAGTTGAGTTTAGTTACTTTTAAGAAGCCGACACAAGTTTTGCGTGATGAAGCATGAGTAGAGGAATCTTTTGACCTTTCTCTTCTTCTCTCAGAGAACTGTTTCCCTGCCTGCTGCATGTTCCATCTAACTGGCCACCTAAGATGACTGTCACTGTTCCAACTGCTGACTGCCTATTCTGCATCTACTTGCTATGCTGCAATCCTTAGGTAACCTTATCTAATGTAGAGCTGCTTTCATAAGTAACTACTTGTGTAATATGTAGTTCAACCTTTGTAGTTTAATTTATATATTAATTTATGAGCTTCTGCTAATTTTATTTTTAAACTCTCTCTCTGTAATTCCTTATTAGTATTATGTAGTTTTAACTTACCTTTCACGCTTAATTAACTTCTATATATAACTGTGTGCAGCTTCATTAAGATTTTATGTATTTTGTTTAATGTATAGATATAATTTACTTTCTTTAATATGCCAAAAATTGCCAAATTCGCAAGTCTGAAAAAGGGGGAAATAATTGTTTAATTTGGAAAAAGGCTGGGTTTCATTTAAAACCTATCAATAAAGTTTTGTTTATATTAAAGAGAAATTGCTCATGAGTTTGGTTTCATTTTAGATTTGTTATTCTTAAAGTCAATTAAAAACTTTTACTGTGGATGAATTCTGCTAAATGTACTGCTTTGATTTTGTCTTTAAAATTTCATTTTAAAAGATCGTGAACCTTGATTAATATAATTAGTCCTTTCTTTCCCGCTGTTGTCTAAAAGGGCTAGTGTAATCTGTAATACGTATATGGGAATCAAATTTAAATATAAATTTTATCAGTTTAATGCTATAGAAAAAAGTTATTATTTTATTACACTTTGTTAAATGACTCAGGATTGAAAACAGGTTATTGTGCAAGAGGTTAGACCATTTCCAAACTTTAAATACTATTATAAAATTATATAAACATTGCTGGCATACCTTTTCCTTTATTCTGATATTTTATCTTTTCCATTTCTTAATTGTTTTGTCAGTGGGGTGGTTGGAAGCCTGAAGCTCCCGTCCTACTTTTCAAAATTGTTCGTAATCAGGGACACTACTCCCTGTGGAACGTGAGGTTTATGAGGTTATGTGCTGCAGATGACAGTACATCCAGATCTGGGCTTTCAAACCCAGCCTCTCCTTCGATACTGCTCTGCCAGAATGTGCAAATATATCAAATCTAAGTTCGTCTCAAATATTCTTTTAAAAATGATATGAAGGCCAGATTTCTTTATTGTATGCTAGTACCATTACTCTGCTTTTTAATTTGATCACCATCTGCCTAACCTTAGTAAGTCACAATGATGTGTTAAAGATGATGATTCTTTTCGTAAAATGCATTCAGTATGTTGATTTTCAAAACTGCTTTCTTTTTAAAAACTGTTATCAATTCCCATAGACATAAATCTAAATTTTATTATTGATTGTCTAATTTATTTTCGTAGATGTAGCACATTGTTTGTTTCTTGTATACTTATTCTAAAGATGCTATGTCCAAATAATGCCTATCAAACATATATAATGATTTTAAGATTGTAAATAAATGATTGAGACCATATATTTATTTGTCAAAATGATTAATGCTAAATTATCATGTATCTTTCTGTAATCTGAATCTGTTCCGATCTTGTAGATTGTTTTGTACATCCACAGCATTTTATTTGTAAAAATTTACTAAATTGGTGTATTAACTTAGCACAAGTTACAACACATTCGATAAAATTATATTCATGAAATAATTAATAAAGAGGATTTTATAAAAACAAATCCCAAGTTTGTAAATGTATAATGTCACCCCAAGCATGAAACCATTTTTGTATATATATATATTTTTATATATATATATATATATATATATATATATATATATATATATATATATATATATATATATATATATATATGCGTTTGTTTAATATTTATTAAATATAATTTCATGTGATTCCTGGTTTGTAGTTTTTGAATTATTATTTTCTAATTAATATTTAGAACTATTTTCTTTAGCTAATACCTTAGCATTAATAAATAACTATCATAAATGTAATTCCTGGGCTACTTCGATCTCGATCATCATCATCAGTCTGATCTTATGCTCTACCGCTTTGCTTCTGGGCACGAAATTAAAATAATTTTACTGCATCACCAGGATTGTTGTTCATTGGGTCAGAGATTCGAAGAATAGGCAAATAGGTTAGAACTCAGGATTGTTCCAGACCTGTGTATCTCGAGCATGATCAGATTCGAGGTACTTTTGCTTAGGATTTGAATCTTGTTAAGTGAGCATACTAGTTTGACCGGAACAATATATATATATATATATATATGATTTTTGGGTTAAACTGTATGTTATTTTCTATTATATACCAATATTTTGATGAACTAGCATCTGCCATTGTTAAGGTAAACTATTGAAAGAAAATTTGTTTGATCTCAGACTGTAACATGACTGAGTGCAAGATGAAGCATGAGAATCAGTATGAGATAGTTTAAATATAATTATATACACATCTTTTCACTTCTTTTTCTTTTTAAATTATAGCTCCATGATAATAAATATATAAATTCAACATTCCTTTTCTTTTTAAAACTTGTTTTTATTCAACCTATAATTTTCTTTCTCCTTCCAATACAACGTTTCAACTACATTCTGTAGTGATTATCAAGTTTCCTTAAAAAATAATAATAATAATAAAATAAATAAATAAAAATAAAAAACAAAAATAATAACACAAATAAATAAAATATTAATACATTCCAAATATATAATATTCAATTAAAACCATAATATTATTATAATCTACAAATACAATTATTTACCTCCTTCCCTATCTTTAATTATTTCTTTTAAATTACCTTTATAAATTAATACTCTTCTTATATAAATTTATTATCTTTCTTTCAAACTTTATTGAGGAATTATACAATGGTTACATTGGTTTTACATATTGTTACTATGGATTATACAGATTATTACAATGATTTATATGCATGTATTATAGAGTTCTGTGGTGTTGTGTTCAGGCGTAATCTTAGAGTACTTCTTCACTGGGTAGATCAACTAGGGCCCATGTGTTTTCTGCAATGTTAAGGTAGGCTGTGGAAAAGTCTGTTTTGCGAGTTTTATTCAGCATATGATAGAAGGCTGTCTCAATGTTTGGGTATTCAGACTTGCTTATGACCAGCTTACATCGAAGAGACCAGATTGTAAAGTTCACAAATGTTGCCAGTCTAAGATGTGCATAAGTTCCTTGTTCTATCACATTGGTCAGAGACAAAGAATTGTGGGTTTGGTTCTTGAATCGGTTCCGTATTGCTGATTGGAGCTTTTGTAGACTTGGGCAGTTCGTTAGCGTGTGGTTGGTGGTTTCATCTTCTCTCTGGCAGAGTGCGCATGTGCTTTCTAGATTTTTGAAGCCTCTCTTATAGTAGAGAAAGGCATTTGTGGGAAGGGCTTCCAGATTTACTTTAATGAGGAAGTCAACATACTTTGGGGGAAGGTGCTAGTGTTTCATTAGCTTGATGAGTCTTTGGTTGGTAATATGGAGGTAGGCAGAGATAGTGGAACTCTTGCGGTGTGTAATATTGAAGATCTCCCAATATGTGAGTTTTCTTGTGAATAGGCTTGCATTGGCTGAAAGATGGTTCAGGATTAGAGTCACTGATTGTCGAAGCCAGTTGTTTTGTTTAGAGGGTGGTGGCCTATCTGTGGGCTCGACAGGTAGTGGGCATTCAATGGCATCATTGTCCTTAAAAAGTTTGTGAAGCACATTGTGTGTTCTTTGTAGGTTGACTGTTTCAATGGAGTGGAGTGAGAGACCATTCTCTCTCCTGGGGTTATGCATTGTCTTGATACTGATGGCTGCGACTTTTCCTCCCCAGCAAAGTTTGGTGCATGCCGAGTTTATTTTGTTTATGAATCCTTTGGTGGGGTTGAATCCAGTAAGGTAGTAGGTTATTATCTTTTCTCTAAATCTTTACCCATTAACATTCTTTTTATAACCCCCCCCTTTATTTTTATTTTTATATATTATTCCTATATTATCTTATTTTTTATCTCTATTTCTTAACATTCTATTTAATACTGGTTTATACTGATCTATATATACTTCCTCTTTTTTTATTCTCTCTTTAAAATTTGTAACGCATTCCAATGGCCTTATATCAAAATTTTTATGCTTAAATTCCTTTTTATGAATATATATAGCAGATTTTTTATCATATAAATGCTACCTTAATCTAGTTTTTAATTTATTCTTACTTGTTCCTATATAAGTCATATTTATATTACTTTTATCACAATCCATACATTTAATTATATATACTGAATTTATACATTCTAAAATATCAATTTTATCATAATCATTTATTAACTCACCCAAACATTGTTTCCTTTTATAAACAGGGCAAATTAATATATTATATCTCCTATTAAAATACCTAAAAAATTTCTTAATTTTAAAAAATAAATATCTTGATACCCTAAATCCTATATAAATTATTTTATTTTTTCCATTTTTATTCAATTTAATCTTTCTTTTTATATTTTCAATATTATAATTAGATATCAATTTTTTTTGAAAATATAAAAAGAAAGATTAAATTGAATAAAAATGGAGAAAATAAAATAATTTATATAGGATTTAGGGTATCAAGATATTTATTTTTTAAAATAAAGAAATTTTTTAGGTATTTTAATAGGAGATATAATACATTAATTTGCCCTGTTTATAAAAGGAAACAATGTTTGGGTGAGTTAATAAATGATTATGATAAAATTGATATTTTAGAATGTATAAATTCAGTATATATAATTA
Organism: Epiperipatus broadwayi; assembly: GCA_028023455.1. NCBI lineage: Eukaryota > Metazoa > Onychophora > Udeonychophora > Euonychophora > Peripatidae > Epiperipatus > Epiperipatus broadwayi. Next base: position 2,203,430 of record JAQFVV010012561.1, on the reverse strand, counting down.
AATGTATGGATTGTGATAAAAGTAATATAAATATGACTTATATAGGAACAAGTAAGAATAAATTAAAAACTAGATTAAGGCAGCATTTATATGATAAAAAATCTGCTATATATATTCATAAAAAGGAATTTAAGCATAAAAATTTTGATATAAGGCCATTGGAATGTGTTACAAATTTTAAAGAGAGAATAAAAAAAGAGGAAGTGTATATAGATCTGTATAAACTAGTATTAAATAGAATGTTAATAAATAGAGATAAAAAATAAGATAATATAGGAATAATATATAAAAATAAAAAGGGGGGGGGATTATAAAAAGAATGTTAATGGGTAAAGATTTAGAGAAAAGATAATATATTTATATAAGAAGAGTATTAATTTATAAAGGTAATTTAAAAGAAATAATTAAAGATAGGGAAGGAGGTAAATAATTGTATTTGTAGATTATAATAATATTATGGTTTTAATTGAATATTATATATTTGGAATGTATTAATATTTTATTTATTTGTGTTATTATTTTTGTTTTTTATTTTTATTTATTTATTTTATTATTATTATTATTATTATTATTATTATTATTATTATTATTATTATTATTATTATTATTATTATTATTATTATTATTATTATTATTATTATTATTATTATTATTATTATTATTATTATTATTATTATTATTTTTTAAGGAAACTTGATAATGACTACAGAATGTAGTTGAAACGTTGTATTGGAAGGAGAAAGAAAATTATAGTTGGAATAAAAACAAGTTTTAAAAAGAAAAGGAATGTTAAATTTATATATTTATGAGATAGTTTAGTATTCAGAATATAAGGTTTATCAAAATATATATTTCTCTTAGTTTTACCACCAATTAATTAATTTATTTATTTCTTCTAAATATCAGTATATAATAGAAAATAATACACGATTTTACTCAAAAACCATTTATCTACATCATACAACTGTGAAAACATTAAACATAATATATATATATGTATATATAATAAAATATAAAAAAATATATATTTATATGTATACAAATTTTAAAAAAATAATTTTTATATATAAAATATCTTCTATACATAACTTTTATATATAATGAAAAAACGAATAGATAATATGAATAAATTAAATTAAACTTAAAGATTGAAAAAAATACTTATTACTTAGCAAATAAGTAGAAAAACTTGAATAACTTTATGAATAATTCAAAAATAAAAATATCTAAAATTTAACTTTAACAAAATTTTTAATATAAATAGATGTATTATAAGCACATTTTTCTTAGGTAACATATTATAAAACTGAATTGAAAAATTCAAAAATGTAAATATTTGAATTTATCTTATTTAAAATGAAGCTTTTCTTCAAATTATTTTTGTAATAACTAACAAATCAAGTATATTAATATTATTGTTTTGTATTTCTTAATAATTTTATATTTATAAGTTTTTGAAATTTATGCTACTTTAAATTGTTTGTAATCTAGTTTTTAATTTAGTATTATTTCTCCAAAATAATTTGGATTTAATTCAAGAAAACTTGTAGTATTAGGATGTAATCACATAAATTCATTCCATATTATTTAACTAATTATTATTTTTATCATTCTCCTTCTTATTATATTTATCCTAATTAAAATTATTATTATGTTATATTTTATTTTGTTTTATAAAAAGTGACTTTAAATTAAACTTCTGTTTTCTATTTAGTTTTTTTAAAATTTTTTATTACTAGTAATATATATATAACTTTATTTTTTATTTCTACTTTTACTATTTTTGTTAAAATACATTGGTTATATTATTATTATTAATAAAAGAAACAATGAACTCAAAAATACTAAAATAAAAAATGAAAATAAAAAATAAAATTATATATGAATATAAAGGTTAGTAAAATAAAAATTTAGCAAAATTTTAAACAAGAAATGCAACAATAATTTAATTATTATTTTGTTTATAAAAATATACTAAAAATATTTTAAATTAAGTTTAAAATAATAATAATAGTAATTCTTTTTATAAATATGAAACTAATTATGATAATAATGGTAATTGTTTAAATAATATGGGAAGAATTTATAGAACTATAGGCCAAAATGTAGATATCTGAGAGTGAGCTCAAATTATTAGAGAGAAAAGATTAAATTAAAAAAAAGATCATGGCAACATTATCATGTTACAGAGAGTTTTGGCAAGCTTTATTTTTACAATATGTGTATTTTATCATATACATTGTAATGTAAATTTTAGTTCAGAAAAATTCCATAGATGGCCAGAAAATTGAAATTGCTGTAAAATAAAATGTCTCTAAGAAGTCTTTAGATTAGCCTTGATGATGATCACCTTTGTATTCCTGACATCTTCTGATGTCATAAATTTTTATGAGATTGTTTGCAGTAAATAGTTCAAATAACCAAACATGTTTATTTGTGAAATTATTAGAATTCAAAGTTATCTTTGTATAGCAAAACTCTCCATACAGTATTGCCACCTGTGCTAAACAGAGTAATCAATGGATGCCAGAAGGCTTGTGCATAAAATCCCTATCTAATGCCTACTCATCCAATATCACCAGACTAGTTTCTGGCTTGTGGCCTTCATCAGTGAGAAGCTTTGGATCTGAGAGCACTGCATCTAGATCTTAGGATCTAATGCAACCCTCTAACAAACACCTCTTATCTCTACTTAACTACAAAACTATGAGAATGAAATTGAAAACACAAAAAATATTTTCAATCTAAGCTCAATAGCTTATGTAGTCATATGGGTCTGAACTCAGTTCAGCACCCATACATTTTGATGTCTTTGGCTCTTTTATATTGGATGAGTAGGCATTAGATAGGGATTTTATACCAAGCCTTCTGGCATCCATTGATTACTCTGTTTAGCACAGGTGGCAATACTGTATGGAGAGTTTTGCTCTGTTTATCAACAATTAATGTGCTAGTATAGAAAATGTGATCATGTGATGCTTAATGGTTTAACACCAATCCTGCCTAATAGGACAGTAGTGGCTATGGTTGTAAAAGAGCCAAAGACACCAAAATGTATGGGTGCTGACCTGAGTTCAGACCCATATGACTATATAAGCTATTGAGCTTAGATTGAAAATATTTTTTGTGTTTTAAATTTCATTCTCATAGTTTTGTAGTTAAGTAGAGATAAGAGGTGGTTGCTAGAGGGTTGCATTAGATCCTAAGATCTAGATGCAGTGCTCTCAGATCCAAAGCTCCTCACTGATGAAGGCCACAAGCCAGAAACTAGTCTGGGGATATTGGATGAGTAGGCATTAGATAGGGATTTTATGCACAAGCCTTCTGGCATCCATTGATTACTCTGTTTAGCACAGGTGGCAATACTGTATGGAGAGTTTTGCTCTGTTTATCAACAATTAATGTGCTAGTATAGGAAATGTGATCATGTGATGCTTAATGGTTTAACACCAATCCTGCCTTACAGGACAGTAGTGGCTATGGTTGTAAAAGAGCCAAAGACACCAAAATGTATGGGTGCTGAACTGAGTTCAGACCCATATGACTATATAAGCTATTAAGCTTAGATTGAAAATATTTTTTGTGTTTTAAATTTCATTCTCATAGTTTTGTAGTTAAGTAGAGATAAGAGGTGGTTGCTAGAGGGTTGCATTAGATCCTAAGATCTAGATGCAGTGCTCTCAGATCCAAAGCTCCTCACTGACGAAGGCCACAAGCCAGAAACTAGTCTGGGGATATTGGATGAGTAGGCATTAGATAGGGATTTTATGCACAAGCCTTCTGGCATCCATTGATTACTCTGTTTAGCACAGGTGGCAATACTGTATGGAGAGTTTTGCTCTGTTTATCAACAATTAATGTGCTAGTATAGGAAATGTGATCATGTGATGCTTAATAGTTTATCTTTGTATAATAATTGTGTAATAGTGATTATAAAGCAAAAAAATAAATTATTAATAATTTATTTTAAACAGAAATATTTTATTTTTAAATATAGAATGTTATATTTTTTGACAATGTAAATATATTCTAAAAATATTTACAAGCTTGGCTTTCTACGTAATTATGAAATTATAATAGCAAGTGTAAAAATATTGTAATATTCCAAAAAATACTAAATTTTGTTAAACTTTTAAAGCATAATTCATTATATATAAAATAAATAAACATAATTATTCAGATTTTAAAAAGATATGACAAATAACAAAGATTTCATTAGATTTGGAAAACAGAAATAACTTTCTAGAAATAATGATGTATGAAGGTTTTTGTTTTCATTACTAAAGAAAATGATAATAGATGAACATTAGAAGACTAAATTTGGATTATGTATATATAATTAAAAGAACTGGATTTTATAAGATTATAAAAGACCTAGATAAAAAGACATAGATAGGATAACAATATTTTGTTGGAGTGATTTAAAGAAAATAAGATAATCAGAGAAATTAAAATAAACGTACAGAGATCTTTCTTTTGCAATGAATCTATTGTTGAAAGTGATGACGATAATAAAATATAAACATATATGATATCCAATGAAACAACTTTTAACTCAGCAAAACATTTATAGAATTGATAATTAGTTAGAATAGAACAAGCATATAGCTATATCTATAAAATTATTTAAAATACATAAGGTTGAAAATGGAAGATTGTTGTCATAGTATAAACTTTATATATTTTTGAAATTTATTTATTCAGATGAAATAACTAACTATGTAATATACAATAGCATAAAATGTGAATTAGGCAAATGAGAAAATCCCCCCCCCCCCCAGAAAATACTGCATCTTAAAAAGTCGTATTTTGAAAACTTTTATTCTCATGGAAATGGATTTATATTATTACAATACAAAGAAGTAAACTGATATGAATGAAGTTCATTACCATAAAAAAAAAACAATTTTTTTTATTAGAAAAATGTAATTTTATGAAAAACAAGATTAAAGTAAAAAAAAAAAAAAAAGATCAATTACTGTATAATAACTGCAAAAATAATTGCCTTCTATATAGTTACAATCTAAACACCGCGCTTGTAAAATTTATCGAGTATTAAATGATAATCACGAAAATATAATATATATTCTATAGTATTATTATATTGTTATCAAAAAAATAAATACGAAATGTTTACAGCTTATTTTCAGATATAGTAGATAAACCCAAAACATAATAATAACTTCTATTTAAAAATAAAGAAGAGATTTTCATTGACAGAATAAAAACAAATATTGTAGCTTATTGTTTATTTGAATTAATTAATAACTGTTCAGCGTTTAAATCATATTACTGAGCAGGTTTAAAGATAGTGGATTATTAACTAAATCTAAAGTTAACAATGATTAACCAACAAGAAATAAATAATCAGTAGTTAGTAGGATAAGTTGGTGATAATCAAAGCTAATCTTTTCTGACTCTTCTCTTGGCTCTCTTTTTTGATATGCTTTCATGTTTTTCTATACATTATTGTTTTCGATCAATTACATTAGTTTAGAAATGAATTATTGCAATGCTCTCTTGTTATCATGTTATTTTTACATTACAAAACAGTAAAAACAATAATAACATTATGAAACTAAATTTGGAAATGTTTTATGTCATTAGCGATTGTGTATTGAACAGTCCTAATTAAAAATACTGCAGCCTACTATGAATACAGAAGCACTTAAAAAAAAATTAATCAAGTATGCCAAACCTGGTCAGATTTTTATTTATGATATAATAATTATTAACGAGATAGAAATATTTATAATATCAATAATGTAGGTGGGATTCGAACTCAGACTTTTACATGACCCACTATTCTCAGTGCCATCTCATATTGCTAACCCATCTGATCACATAATGTTGAAAAGATAAATAATCACCAATATACGTATTTCATGCTAAACCAGCAATCATCAGTTGGTCCAGATTACTATCCTCACACACATATATAATCAGTGCTCAGCTTTATATTAAGATAGCCAATCTTCATACTGATTATATATATATATATATATATATATATATATATATATATATATATAATAGTAATATGAAAACATGACTTCATATATAGCTTGCACTTACAAATATGTAAAATTGAGGATAGTAATCTAGACCAACTGATGATTGCTGGTTTAGCATGAAATAAGTATATTGGTGATTATTTATCTTTTCAACATGTGTGCGATCAGGTGGGTCGGCAATATGAGATGGCACTGAGAGTAGTGGGGTCGTGTGAAAGTCTGAGTTCGAATCGCACATATATTACACATATAAATGCAGGTTTAAGTCTGTACAGTGTATTAACATCAATAATGGTAATGGAAGTAAAACAGGAAATTTAACAAAGGTAATTTTTTGATTTTTTCCTCTCAATATAGTTGCATAAAGGTTTGAGCTTGATATAATACGAATTTTTTGAGACTCAAACATAAAATAACTTATGTAGATAAAAATCTGACAAAATTTAATATTAATATAACTTCTTTTATTAAAACTTGATTTTCAGAAGAAAAACATTAATCAAATAGTTATATGGCTACATATTTTTGAAAAGACAAATCATCAAAGTATTACATAATTTTGGTTTATTTATAAAATATTATCCATTATAATATTAACTCTATTCATTTTAATCACTGTTTATACTACAAAATTAAATTTAAAAAATTCAAAGATAAAAAAGTTTTTATTCTATCATATAAACCATTGCATAAGAACCATGAAAAAAATCAGAATTATCTTTTAGAAAATTATTGAAATAATATTATTGTTTCTGTCAAGCCCAACAGTCGTTTTTACCAAGACTTCGCAAGAATATGTGAAGTCACAATCATACCACTTTATTTAGGCACAAAAGTTTATAAAAAATCGAGCTCAACTATCTTTAGACTTGTAAGTAGTAGAGTTGTGGTCTCATGAGGTAAACATCAATGAATAAATGTTTAACTTTATTACTTTATAATCTTCAAATGTCTTATGACATCCTGAATGAAAATCATTAGATTATTATTATTATTTTTATAATTCATTTATTTTCAAAATAATTTTATCTTATAAATTATGCTAAACTCAAGAAAGAGAATATATATGTGTAGAAAAGTTAATACTTTAGGAGAAATTTATTCAGTGACAAATTATAAATGGAAATACTATAAGATTAAAGAAAAAAGCTTTAAAATATCTATCATTTTAAAGATTTGTTAATAAATTTGATGTTTTTTCTTTGAAAAAAAAACCCCAACTTATATAACTATTAATAGCCAAATGCATAATTTGAACTTTTAAGCTATTTTATATTATAGATAGATAAAATGTTAAATGGACGATTTGAATTTTTAACTTTTTCTTAATATGGAGGTATTCAAATTCTCTTAAAAAGTGTCTGTATACAGTAAATATGTTTTTGGGTTTACTAAAGGAAAATCCAGATTTCAGTTCTGTTATAGGTAATGAATATGAAACCTCAGAAATTATACAGGGATTTAAAATCAGAAGTTCAATGAACTTAAAAATGATTGTTGGAATAAACTGCAAAAGGTTAGCAGGCATATTCTAGTTACTTTATCTTATTTTGATGTATTGAAAGAACAAAATAAATTTAGCAAATCGTAATTTTATTAAGTCATGAAATACGATGTTTTGAATAAATGAACAGATGATTTTGATCATTTTGTAAGTAATAATATAAAATTTAGAAGGTGTATTATTTATATCAAATTTATTAAGCGCAAACATTGTAATAACGTGAAAGCTAAAACCTTCAACAGATACGCTTTAAACATGCTTATGTGACAGCCAATCAGATGTAATAATGACAGCACATGGATCTCTCACTTCTCAAACACAAGTCAGAACTATAAGAAAAAGATGTATTATTATAACTAGTCACTTATATTTGAATAAAAATATATAGTTTAATAAAATTTAAACAATCTCTTAAAATTTTAAAAATAAAAATGTTGCAAATTCTTATAGATTATCTGGTGAAAATTAAAAATATTTTCGTGATATATTTGTTTCAAAACTTTAAAAATTTTTTTGAAACACATCATCACATAATTTAAATATTGTTTTTATTATTTTAATTAAAAAATGATAATGAATATCATAATAATTATTGTGGAATATTATTGTAATTAATTATAAAAAAGTATTTAAATTTTTATATTGAATATGCTGATTTCAATTACAAATTCTTAATTACCACAGATTTAGAATTGCTTTAAAAAATCAATAATTATTAAAAGCATGATTTTGTTGGTATAAAATGCAAAAAAGTGGTGAGAAAAATATACATAAATTATTGCTTGTATCAATTTGGGCAAAGTGTTCAAGTCAATTATTGTCTCTTAACTGTTTGTTTTTGTTGTTCTACTTTCTATTTTATTTATTACCAAAAAAAAATAATTATTTTCTATTATATCATTTTCTGAAAACTTTTATTTAAAAGCATAAATTCAAAAATGAAAGTAATCTGGAAAATAAAATATTAACTTTGAAAATAAAAACAAAAGTAATAAATAAAAATGAATAATCAAAATGAAAAAAATCACTTTTAGTCTTTTAAAGAATCCTTACGAGAGATGACTTGCAGCCGCATCAAGTTGCTTGAATTCCATTATTTTTAATGCTATGGTAAAGATTTTGCACTTTTTTTAAAGATTAAAAAAAGTTCCATAAGATATTGCCCTCTCTTGAATTATTTTACAAGTAAAAAATCAATAAAACTGATGTCAAAAGTATTACAAAAAAGTAGGATGAACATTCTTTATTTTGATTGGCTGTAACCATCAAGTTCAAAGAAAGCCACTTGTCACAGCCACTTGTCAAAATGAAACTGCTAAGATTTCTTTTCTGTCATTTGGAAAGTGATAAATGAATGTTTTAAGACCATTTTCAAAGTATTTTTTGACATATTATAAATTATTTTGATAAAATATGCTAAAAATAAAATTATTTTAGAAAAATAGTTAAGACTTTAGCAAAATTATTTACTTATCCACATAACATAAAATTGTCCAAGAAATCACTAGCATCATTAAAGCTATTTGATTGGTCAGTAATATTCATTTTAGATTTGCCACCATTATCGAATATTTTTAAATTATAAATGAAAATTTATTTTTGAAAAAACTTTTGTTCATTTTCATAACCTGACAAATTATTAATATACTTTTTACAAACAAATCTAAAGTGAAATAATATTAAAAGATGAATATATTTTGACAGTTGAGTTTGTGTCTTGACCAATTAAAAGTTTACACTTTTACCTCACTTAGCCAATAAAGTAACAGCCACTACAAGGGTTAGTGGTTAGACAAATGGTATATTTTAATGAAACAGAAAAATATTTATATTAAAAAAAAACTAAAACAAAGCATGAGTTATAATATTGAAAATATTGTTCAAGATCTAAAAACATACTTATAAAAAAAGAACAAAAAGCAGTAAAAAATTGTCTATTTAATGTTTTTCTTTGATGTCAGAATATTTTCAAATGACTAATTTTCTATTAAAAAGCAGTACTATTTAAATAAATCTAAATTTAAACATAAACACTTAATAAGAAACAAATATTAATAATTTTATAATAATAAATAATAGTTCAAATTTTTTTTTGTTTATAAGAATGCTAGCAGTTGAGTGAATGCACTTAATATCATTAAAATATTCTGACTTGAATTCAATCACTGAAATTAAATGAATATGAATTTTAATGGCAAAACATTATTTATTTCTTATGAGTAATCTGTATAAAGTTATTAAAATGAGTGAATATTTTCAATTTGATTTTGCTTTGGTTTTCTATGAGTTTTTTTTTAAAACTAACAATAGATTTTAATATTTAAATAATTTAGTTATAATTAAAAATTTTAAAGAGTTTTTAAGTGCTAAAATAACTCAAAACTTTTATAATTAAAAGAAATATTATTTATCTTTTCCTGAGTTCATTGTAATATATATATATATATTTGAAAAACAAAAAAACACAAGTTAAAAAACTTGCTAATGCTTGTATTTATGATAACAGATGGCGTTCTACCAAAAACACTGTCAAGCGTAGTTTTCTCGCTCTGACGTTTATGTAAACAGAAAACTACGCTTGACGGTGTTTTTGGTAGAATGCCATCTGTTATCATATATATCAAAGATTTTTATTAATTTAAGTTTTTATTATTAAATGAGCACAATGGGAAATCCATTTGCAATGACAATAAAATAATAAGATAACAATAAAATTTACTTCTATTATGCAGCTTCTACATTATTCAAAATACCTTGATATTACTGCTGGTGAAAATTTTTAGATATTTGAAATATATAGTAATTCTAGTATTGTTTTCTTTTTTTTATATTAAGAGAATTATAATTAGGCAGTTGGAATGACATATAAGTTTTATAGTGGAATATTTAACATGAATTAATATAAAATTGAAGGTAAGAAGAATAACTTCATCTGTTTGACTTTTTGATTTATAATGATCTGACAATTGTGATATTTTTTTCTAATTCAAATGACGAATCATACACATGTTTTTAATGATTTAAATACAATCTATATTATTTTGATATATATATATATATATATATATATATATATATATATATATATAATTAAGACTAAAAAACACAATTAAAATTTAAAAATGTTCAATACAATTTAGTATCTTATTGATTTATGAATGTAAGTCAGTTTATACATCTTGGGAGATTTGCAAGTGTTAGGCAGGCTAAGAAGTTAAAATTCACCATAGATTTCATTGTATTGCAGATTTCAAGAATTATATCTAATATGTTTCTTTCAATTACATATGCATGGTTACAAAAGTCTCAGTGTTGTTTTGGAAAAGTAATGATAAAATGTTTTTTTCAACAAAATGCAAAAGAAAGTAGTGGGCAAAATCATGACTTATACATTGTTTTTAAAATTCATGCAATACATTTATTTTAGTTAATATAAAATATTTGGAGCATCAACAAAATTATCTGGCTGTGCAATAACATTTATTCATATTATGTAGTAATTACATAACAAAATCATATCATTATGTTACGACTACTTCAACTAAATTAATTATATATAAGAATGTTACTTACAGAATGTGCTGTATAAAAATAGTTTTACAAGAATTATTTTGTGTATTAAAATGGGAAGTTAAAAAAACAAATGAAGACTATTTAAGAATGCAATGAGTTTTTGCAAATAATGCAGCAGAACTTCAGGAAAATTGTAGGTGTTATCAGATGAAAGGAAGAAAATAAGATTAAAGTAAAAATTTCAATGGATTTTCTCAAAACAAAAAATGAAGCTTGTTAACTATGAATTATAAAAAAGTTAATAACTACAAATACTTTGGTCAGATTATTAAGGTAAATGGGAAGATAATAAAAAAAATAATCGTAAAATTAAATTTAGGAAATATGCCTATTTATTTTGCAAAGAATTTTTTATTAGCAATTAGATAATAATCTTTAATTAAAAAAGAGAAGAAAAGAAAAAACAATGAATTCGATGTTAGTTGAATTATGAATTCGCGAGAGGTATAAAACTTCACTTCTTTTTCAAATAAGAGAGATTGGCATAAAAAAATCTATGCTCAGTCATTTTAAAAATCATATTAAAGTCATATTAGTGGCAAGTCAATTTTAAAATCATTAGTGAAGGACTATTGGCCATGGAGAAAAATAATTTTAATATTTCCAGTAAAGAAGTAATTACATCTTATTATAGAAGTTTGTAAAGTATTCGCTGTGGCATGGTAACTTTAATGATAAGAAGAACTAAATATTTTAAACTGCCAGATGTAACCTGGTAAGCCTTGAGATGTGAATCTATCATATAATCCATTTAGCATGTCTGTTTGTAAAGTCTGCCTAAGATGAGGTTGTCTAAAAAAATCTGTTTGAAAAAAGACCGCCATATTCCTGCTCTATTAATTGATGTTAAATGCTCAGTTTTAATAATTTATTTGGAATCAAAATGTATAATGAAGAGATAATGAAATTTAACTAGGGAACGCTAAAATATAAAAGCAGCACAATCGAATTCAATAAATTGAAGAAGACGCCTATAACCTACTAAAGAAAAGTCGAAGATATCTCAGACCACAATCATTGGAATCATGTACTTGAGTATAACCCACTATTCTACAACCAGATCTTGTGTGTGTACACAAAAGTATTATATATATAATCGCGTGTTTACATGTATTGGTAATTGCACTTAATAAGTTATAATTAAGTGAGATCTTTCTTATTTACATTATTTGGTCGGTGAAAAATATTTTACTTAGCGTAAAGTTAAATGTAAGACATTCTTTTCTTTATTTGATTACTTATATCATTATTTTTTTTTTCGTATTATCAATTGTAGGTAAGCATTGATAAGAAGCGTACTGATAAGAAGCGTACGTATACATTTTTTTCTTGCTGATATGCGCAAATGTTTTGAGTATATAAAATTATATATATATACCAGTTAATGAATAAATTAGAAAATTGAAAATTTATGAGTAATGAAATAGTTATGATAATTATTTATCAATTGCTTCTTAAAAAAAAAAAGCTTATTTATTTGAGGTTTAAATTACATTCATGCGAATTGTTTTTTCTTTATTAAATTATTAATTTTTAATATTATTTAGATATATGTTAATTAATAGTCAGTGAGATAATATGGATAATAACAGGCAATAGAAGAGATGGATTCGTCACATGATGATTGCGAAACTATGATTTTTATTATAGTTGCTGCTTATTAATAAATAAAAAAAACACCACACCATTCATAGATTAACTACTAGAGAGGTGGTATTGGGGTTACTGTCGGCAATTCAATTCTACGTGTACTATATATATATATATATACTAACTAACATTTTCGTTAAAATGATTAAAGTGTTTTTAGCGATCTGTTTAGATTAATTTTGAGTCGTAACATCAACGTGGTTTATGTCTCATTAAACGACTAGGGAAACATATAAAATGCATTTATTTTTAATAAATTCTGAGATGATTATTTTAACTTTGTCAGTTTTACAAATATAGTGCATTTTATCAATTAATGATTATAAAAATAAAAAAAAAGGCATACACACACAAAAATACAAATCATTAATTTGAAGGTATCGAGTTGTACTGTTTTATAGGTATTATAAAATAATCTAATATGTATTCTCTTTCGCATAAAAAAATAAAATTTGATTTTTAAGTAGAGAAACCCATATATGAATATTTTATGTAGTTAATCTCAGAATAAGTTTAATGGTTTACAGCTTGGAAAGTTAAGATCAAATAAACAAAGCAAAAATTTACAGTTACATTAATCATGCAGATCTTTTAATATATGCAAATAAAAACATTAGACGTAGTTCCTCAATAAAATTTTATAATATTTTCATTTCTAAAAAAATACATCTTTATTAATAATCTTATATTTTATAACTTTATAATTTTCAAATATATTTGAACTAAAACTGAAGGGAATAATAAATGTTTTAAAAATTCTTTTTTTTTAATTAATTAGTAAACCAATTAGTTGTAAAATTGTTGTTTTGATTATATTTTAAAAAACTAAAATATAATGAAATTAAGAATTATTTTTTCAAACAAATTATTTTAATTATATTTTCTAATAGTAAATATTGTAAAATTACTAGGAAAAATTAATTGGTCTGCCTTTAATTTTCAAAATGAATTTTTATTTAAGAAAGTAATATATTAATCTGTGATCTGTTAATAATTAATTCTTCATCTTGAAGAAAGGAATAGTCTTTAAACCTTTTAACCGCTAATTATATTATTGGTTGTATGAGGTAAAAATCAAATCTTTTAATTGGCCAACTCACAAACTGAAGACAAAGCCTATTGTTAAAACATATTCGCCTATAATATTAAATTCAACTCAGATATGTTTATAAAAAGTATATTACTAATTTTTCAGGTTATGAAGAGAACGAAAGTTCTTTCAAAAATAAATTGCTATTTATTTATTCTAAAATATTTAATTTCGGCAACATAAAAGCTATAATATAAACAAAAAGGTCGACTTTTACGTTATAGAAAAGTAAATATTTCTTTTAAATATTTCTTTAATATTTTTACTAAAATCTTCAATATTTTTCGAAAATAATTTTGTTTTTTTAGTTTTTTTTTTTAAAAAACTAGTTTAATTTCTGAAATTATATTTTTTTAATACTTAAAATTGCATTCGAAATGAAAATCTCAGCGTTTTTCTTTATTTTCTTTGATCAGGCAGTTTCTTTGTTCTTTCCAGCCAATCAGAATGTCTTTTTCGGCTGAGAGCATGCTAAGAACCAATCACAAATAATGTTCTTTCTTTGTTTAGGTTTAAATGCATTTTTTTTTATTTTTTACTTGTAAAATAAGTCGGAAGAGGGCACCATCTTACAGAACTTTTAAAAACCTATTCAAAACCTATCAAACGAATTTTTTAGCATAAGAACTGGCAGAGTTAGAGTGACGTCAGATGTCTACGAGGAGCCTCGTATTAAAGAATCTATTATTACAAATTCTTTTATAATGTTCTTTAGTTTTCTGAAAATTTATTTTATTAACTCTTGGATCAATACATCATTATTTATAAATATATTTCTAGCATTAATCTATTCAATCTGTGCAAATACAATATCTATACTAACATTAAAATTATTAATCATTTTACAAAAATAATATTTCATAAGTCTATCATTTATGCTACATTAGCCAATAAACATCAAATGATCAATACTGTATGGAGAGTTTTGTCTGTTTCAATATGTTACATTAGTTGATAGCACTAAAACATACAAATTTATTTTTAGTGTTTAAACTCATATTATGTTTACATAGTAAAATAGATCCTGCTTACTTATTTTTAAGAATAGATCACTGACCTGTATGATTTAGAATGGTGACAAAGAGGCACTTTAAGAACTAAATGTTTATTTCTCTTTATGAATTCACAGTTCAGTTAGTCTTACAAAGTACAACAATTGTATGACAATTATGATTATTATATTATTATGTTTCAACAACAATAATATTTATTAAACTTTTGGGTTACATCACATTACATAATTTTTATTGTAAGCATTACATGTGCAATCATGTTGTACAGGTTTTTATATGGCTTAATTTTAAGAGATATATTAATCAGATTTCAAGGTATATTTTTTTACAAATGCTGTACTAGTTTGGGATAAAGAGATGGATATCAAATTTAATCATTAATGTCTTAAAAACACTTCAGTATAAAACTCATCTTCATAGATAGTCAGATATGACCTAAGATTGTAAAATCTGGCATCATATTGGAAGGTATCTTGATTAATGCTCTTTTAATTATTAATCTTGGAGTCCAATAAGGAGGTAACTTATAATCCAGGTGATATAAAATCCAAGATATAGATGCTGCATAAAGAACAAAGTCAGTTCAGACCAGAGTTACATATGGTGAAAGCTGGTAGATAGTAGTAGATGGGGAGTAAATTTTGTAGTGTAGTGATGGATGGTGATGAATAGGCAGTTAGTGAGGTGAGCTATATTGAGAGTAATGTAACATTGAATGCTGTTTAATGTGATTATTGTGGGACTATAACCTTTTATAGATTGGATAGTTATTTTAGTACTGACAAGGTGGCTTACTTAAAAATACCTTTCTTTTTTTTGTTGCTATATATTCTTTAGGTTGTTCTGAAATAGACTGATATGTTTTCTATAATGCTAAAAGTTTGGGATGATCGTGACTAGATTGTGATGTTAAAATGATTTTTTTTATATGCATTGTCCATAAGACATGGAAGTTTTGTTGAAGATGATGTATTTCTGGTTAGATGGTTATAAAAGTAAAATTCTGGTGGTTCTTCCCATAATGACTCTTTATCTATTACTGAAATTATTATTATTATTGTTACTAGATTGATATTTCCAAATTTTATAAATAACAGATATTTGGCAAATTAGTACACTTTCTTCTAATTATAAAGCCAATTGTTGATTAATTAAGATAATTTTTAAACTTTCACATGGTTTTTTTTTCTTTAAATAATTTTTTCATTAATTATAATTGAAGGTGTTATTGAAAAAGTTATACAACATTTTGGCTAAACTGAACAATAACTCACTTGTTCATTTTATATTTTCTTTTACATAATTTAATTATTCCTAAAGAATATGAAATAATTTTAAACTAATATCTCTCCTCAAGTTATACTTTTATTGATGCTTAATATTGAAGAGGTATGGATTTTTTAAAGCATATTTTTAAAATTTTGCAGACCTTAGATTGTAAATGATACCCCTACTACTGTATAAATTACAGATAATAATGTAATGCAAGTAAACTATTGTTTGACCATTAATACTAAAATGAAGTAATACCTAAAGTCTCCATTTGAGTAAAAACACCAATTCATATACTAATTAAGTTGAGTATAAGTTGGTGAGTTACTGGATTTAAAAAGTAATTATTTATTGAACTGAACTTTGGGCTGTCTTTGAAATTTAGGATGCATGTTTATAATGAAGTAATATTTTACTTTCTACATGAAACTTCTACATTTTACATTCATGTACTTTTGGTTTTAATTCAGCTCAGTAATAAATACTTAAAAGTGGTGAACTTTTTATTTTAAAATAGTGGATTTTTAATAATTTGTAGAAAATTAATAAATTATTATTAGTCTACAAATTACAATTATTGTGTTTTATTTCAGTGTAGAAATGTACATCTTAATGCTTATTTTATTGAGCACCTAAACAAGTTTTGTAATATATAGTTGATGAGATTAACATATTTTAGTTAGACATATAAAAAATTTTGTAATGACTTATTGATCAATTTTTAATATGTAAATAAAATTTATAATTTTAATACTAATGAAGGATTTCAGTTTTATTTTATATTTATATTTTTTATCAGTGTTACTAATTAAAAAAATTTCCAGTAATTGATTTCTGTATACAATTTCCTTTTTCTGTTTTATTATTTTGGTTGCCATTTTTTATTTGTGGCAGTAATATAATTTTATTATAAATTAAACTTATTTTAAAACTAAATAAGAGATTTTTTTATAAAGTTACTAAATAATAAATATTAGAGTGTTACCTAGTTTTTTTAACATTCTATTATTAAGAATTTTAAACTTTTCTCATAATATTATAATAATTAAAATTAAAAGCGTGCGAAGCACTTGAAAGAGAAGCTATACGAATGCATTCGTTATAGCTTCTCTTTCAAGTGCTTCACATGCTTTTAATTTTAGTTTTTTAACATTCTATTTAAATGAAAAGCACAAATAAGCATTTTATTATTTTTAGATATAGATCTAAAGACCTGTATTTGTGCTATAGATTTAATATAAGATATTAGATTCAGTTATGCTTGCAAAGTACCAAGTAATACTATTAGTAAAAACTTTTATAGTTTGCCTATGTTATTCAATTGCTTTGAAGACTGAAATTGATTAGAAAAATTTTTAATGTACATAAAATAAAGAATTTAAAATATTTAAATTTTTCAAAAAAGAAAATAAGATATTAAAAACAGCTATTCATCTTCTAGCAATGATTTAATATTATTTACTTTGAATTTTTTACCACTGAATTATTTTGCATTCAAAAAACTTTGGTAATAGAAGTCACAATGTGCTTCCAAATGATAAATGCATTTAATTCTTTCAGTGTCAACCTAACCTGCAAATTTTTGAATTGATTCTAGTGATGAATATTTTTACTTTGATGCCATGTTTGATTTTTTTGTACATTAAATCTTTTTACATCTATTACAAAATTCATTTATATACTATATTATAAATATGTAAGCTTTCTAATAAAATTCTAAAACATGAAAAATTAATATTTTAAAATTGTGAAAATAAGTATCTAACTGAAGGTCTTACTGATAACAAAAGACAACATCATTATTGGCTTCATGATATCTATTAAAAAAGTTAAAAGAACAAAATATTAGATATTAGAATTTTATGTTATTAAAAATGATATATTTAAAATTAGTTATTATCAAAATAACAAACAAATTTTAAAAGTTAATAAATTATTAATTGCTATTAAAATATTTTACTTACAGTTTTTACAAAAAAACAATTTTCACTTTAGTTTCTAATGATTATTTCACTGGTAATTCCTTGTTTTCATAACATATTTCATATTCTTTCTAAGATGTGTCTTTTTAAAAATAAAATATTTTCAGAAACAACCCCCTTCCCCTAGTGATTTTATTTTTGATTTAACAATAAGTCTAAAAAAATATTGCATCATAATTATTAACAATGACTAAAAATCATGTTTTTTGTGACATTTGTCCACAGGAGAAATGAATCTAAAGCATTATCCAATCACAAATTGTCACTGCCTTCATAGTTTTGTCAGAACAATAGAATGTGCTGTCAATCACAGACAAAGGTCTGTAAAGATCTGTATGCTATTGATGTCTTTTGGATTTTTTTTATAATTAATATGTTAAAAATGGAAGCTTCTTAGAAAGAATTGCTGAAGCTTGTTGCACATTGTAATTTAACATATATACTACTTTAAAACAACATAGAAAAGTCAATTGCTACATCATAACACTGCCTAAAATGTCAAATATGATAGGGCTATCACAACTTACTTTTGTGACACAGTTAACATAAATTGAAAATACAATAAAATTATAAATAATATAGTAAGCACAAAACAGTAACTGTATTAAAAATAGGGCTTTGTTATATCACTCCCCTTCAGAGTGATCTTAATGTAATAGACATTAGCTAATAATGCCAACAAAAAGCCAGTAGTTTTTTGATGTTGAGTTTCACCAATGATTCACATTGTATTGGTGCACCACATTCAGCATAGATTTTTACATTTTTATACAGACAAAGCAAAAATTTGGATATTTATTATTTTTTTAAAGTTTCTAAATATAAATCTATTAGACACAACTACATATTTCAGTGACCATCATTATAGTCTAATTGTAGGCACCTTTAATTTTTTGATAAAGAGTAGTATAAATTTATCAGTAAAATAACACATGATTCTTTTAAACTGACAGTAGATAATTCTGGGAATAATGAAGAAAGTGAATGATGTTGAATATAGAAAATGGAGAACACTGTGATGATATATTTGTTTCATAATAATATTTCAGTTATAATTAAAAAATCAAATTTGCTATAATTAAGTGATTATATTAACGAATTGCATCACCAGGAACGAATGAATTTTGATTAAGCAAATTCAAATAGTTTTAGAAAGTAATATCACTTTGATAAAATGGTATAAAAATAGCAACAAAGCACTCATGAGCACTTCTACATTATTTGACTAAAAAAAAAAAAAATCGAAAAAACAAACCGCAAATAGAACAAAAGTTTGAAACAGATAAGGAAAATAAACATAAAAAAGTACATTTTAATATTAAAAAATAAACGTATCCAGAATCACTATTAAAATTGATTAATAATTGTAAAAAAAAATTAAGTTTTTTATGTACAATTTTTTTAAACAAATAAATTAGCAATATAGAAATTATTCCAAAAGATGAAGAACGAAAATCCATCATAGAAAAATATTTATAAAGTTCAAATCATGAAAACTGATGAAGAAGAATTGGTATAAGATATGTCAGTTTAAAATTTGCAAGTGCTATACATAAGATAGTAAAGAAATAAAATAAGAATACTAAAGAAATAAAAAAAAAAACAGGCTTATATATAAATATATACTATATACTTTTAAAAAAATTTATGCATAAGATTAAAAGAAAAAATAAATTATTTTTAGTTATATAAATAAGTATGTATTTAGAAGTGATAATTCAATAATGGAATTTAAAAAAAAATCAAATTTGCTTTATACTATTAAGACTCATTGATTATGAAAAATATTTTCAATCTCCCTCTCTCCATATATATATATTGTAGGATGTTGAGTTCAAACCCTACATCCCCTACCCCCAAAACTCCAAAAGAAGTGAATGTAAAAACTTTTTTTTTTCAAATAATAGTTAGCTATAGAGGAACTAAGATTGTAAAAGGAAGAAGATAACTGAACTAAATGAGGGATATGGTTATGAAAAATTGGACATGGAATAAGAAATGAAAGATTGCTGAACCTTTAACTAGTAAAGATGACAATGTATATATTTTGAATATTTTAACAGTCTAATGAAAAATAATGTTTTAATAGGGATATAAGAAACTATTGTCTCAGTTTTAAATTTCTAATATATTTATAGATATAACTTGGTTCAGTGGTTTTATGCATCGAAACATATTTATATCTAAGAACTAAAATTCTTAAACATATATAAATAGTTATCTGTAGACACAGACTCCACACAGTGTTTTTTCTAAATCTACTTACTAATTTTTTCCACTTCATTTATATCTAGTAAATTATGATTTTGTTCTTTAATTATTAATATTTTTAATACTTTTCATTACTAATTTAGTATATGACATTTATTCTTAATAATTACACAGGTTTATGTATGTGTGTGTATATGTGAACACCAACATTTAAACAATGACACATATATATAAAAAAAAATTTAAATATATAAATTAATATTTTCTTTGTAAAAGGTTTTTTTATTATTATTTATTATTTAAAGCCAATTGTTTTTAAAATGTTAAAAGAGAGAGAGAGAGGATCAATTTTAAAAAGATTAAGATAGATAAAGTCAATTCTAAAGATCAAAGAACTTCAGTCTTAGAAAATTGAAAAACACTCATTAGTAAGCAGTTTAAAATTAAAAAGAACTGGCAATTACTTTAGATTACCCAAAGAATGAATTTTGAAGAAAAAAAATCAGATAGTTATATTACAGATGCACAGATAAAAAAAAACTTTTTACACATAACCAGTTGTTCATGCAGTTGTAGAAATTTCAATAGATTAGGATACTGTGATGTCACTGAAGCCCACATATATATTCAGAAAAAAGATTTTTTAGCTAAGTGTTAAGTCTTATTGCTTCTTCAAACTAACATGTTATTATTTTTTACATTTATTGGAGAAGATTCTACTACAAAATGTGGTGCTAGAATCATTTACTTTTGTTGAATGGTCTGGGAGGACAACTAAGAAGACTAGCACATATAATCTTTAAATAGAGAAGAAGCCAAAAAACATTTTATGGCTGATCCCCAATGATCAAAAAGGACTGTAGCCTTGCTATTGCTTTGCATTTCCCAGTAATAAATTCCAATAAAACACGAAGTAAAATGCAAGGAATATATGAAGAGAAGAAAAGTATTTATTTGTTTATTAGCATACCTACAAACAGAACAGAAAAAAGATAAGTAGAAAAGAAGAACCCATCACAATACTAGAGCAGAGGGTCCCTAAAAAATACAGATGGTGTAACAATATTATCATCATTGTAAATAAAATAAAAAGAATTTTAAGTCAAGCTTGAAAAATGAACTTTTTCTTCTAAACTGCTGTAATATCTTTATGCATGTCAGATAATAGTGTAGTAGCTGTATTCATATTTCTAATCTTGAACAAACATACTTTGAGTGAAATTCATTAAACTAATTGAAATGGTTGCTACATCAAAAAAAAAAAAGAAGAAATGGCTGGTAATATAATTTTTTTTAATAATTCTGAACAATTCTTTTTTATTGTTATTAATGTTCATTTCTCTCTCTCTCTCCAAGTCATTAAAAATAAGCATAATTTATTGAAAAGGGGATTTTCATTAATGATGAAGATTGATCATATCAAAATTATTTGTTACTGTATTATAATCATTATAGGTAATCATTTATATATGTACCTATTTTTTAAAGTGTTTTTTTACTTTTTTGTTTATTAATTTTGGGTATTATGAAAAAAAGGTTTTTTAAAAATATATTATTCTTATTATATGTAATAGTGGAAAATAACACACACATATAGTGATATATATACCTGCACAAATATGTGTTGGGTATAAATATACAAATCCAGAGAGAGGATGAAGATAGAAATTTAGTATAGTGAGAAATAGATTTAAAGTAATTATCAACCTAGCTTAATGGAACGGAATAAATGAGAATTATAAATATTCTTATATTTGTGATTTAACTAATTTTTCTCTATCTGTTTCTCTATTATTGTTTTTAAGATTTTAGGCATAATATGGGTGTCAAAGGTGGAACCGGTGGGGGGGGGGTGTAAAAAAAAATTATATTGTGGGGGGGGGTTTTTTTTTTTTTGTGGTGGTTTTTTTAAAAAAAATTTTAAAACAAAAAAAAAAAAAAAAAAAAAAAAAAAAAAAAAAAAAAAAAAAAAAAAAAAAAAAAAAAAAATTTTTTAAGGTTTTTTTATAAACAAAACAAAAAAAAAAAAAAAAAAAAAATGGGGGGGATTTTATGTATATATAATATGCGAGTATGTGCATGATTCGAGTATTTATTTATGAAATCTCAATTTTCCATGATGAAAGATATCTTTACACCTACATCCATATATCATATTATATGCATCAAACGATTGAGTTCAAATTTCATTAGGAGGAAAAGGGAAAGAGTATATTTCATTAAATGTAATTAATCTATTGGTTTTTATGAATATTTTTCAATGTATATTAATACCTAATAATAAATTCAATTCTTTAATTAAAGAAGTTTATAGATTTTTTAAGGTTGATTATTTTTCTTGTAAAATCGCTTAGTCATCACCAATGTATTCCAGTAATAAAATATAGTTTAAAGATTATGTTTATTGTTGTTGTCATTATCATTAAATATGACTAAGATTTATTGATTATTAGGTAAATTTTCTGTTTGTATCAATAAATCACTTATAATAAAATTTGATTCTTTTGGGTCGAAGATATTTATATATAATTTCACAAGGTTGATTAATATTTTTATGGAAATTAGCCTGGTAATCATCATTGCTGGTATATCCTAATCATAAAATTATAGTTTGAAGATGTAGTAATAGTTTAATAAATAACTAGAGAAGTGAAGCTGCACAATATGATTTAAAAGAGGCCATGTATATTAACCTATTGTCATCAGAGTATCTATTAAACTATTGAGGTTGTTATACTATATATTGGTGTATATCAGAACAGTATTCATCACTTCAAAATTAATAATAGACATGATTTATGTTAGTCATGAGGCTAGTTATAAAGCCATCACCATCATCATTGTATTAATGATTAAATAAGGATACATAGAATAAATGGCTGCACATATGATGGTTTTATTTTTGTTTGTTTTTTGTTTTTGAGCTGATCTAGATTATGCCTCCCAGAAGTGCATTATAAAGACTTATAATGTTGAGTGATTAAATATGATCTATAAAGACCTATAATGCTGAGTAATTAAATATGATATACAAAGGCTTATGATGTTAAGTGATTAAATATGATTTATAAAGACTTATAATGTTGAGTGATTAAATATGATCCATAAAAACTTATGATGTTAAGAGATTATATATAATTTATCATATATACATCTATCCATTTGTCTTAGGACATTCCAGTACAGGAATTTATTTATGTTTTTACCAACTCACCAGATCATAGATAGCAATATAATTATTCAACTGTGGACTGATGATGATCATGTACTAGTACCCATCACTATAAAATTGCCACTCAACTTGATCTCAACTATATTGGAGGAAATAAAAATATGCTTTTTGTGTAATATTAATTTTAGACTGTTCTGGTATAAGAATTTATATAAGAATTTGTCTGAGAATTTGTGTAAGAATTTGTCTGCATAATTGTAGGCTGATGAAGATGATTTACCATCAACACAGATGCAAACTGTATACTGTTATAAATGTTAAAACTACTTACCATTATAAATGGAAATCTGACACACCATTATAAATGGCATACCAACTCAAGTTCAAACTACTTACTGTTAGAAATGGCTACCCAATATGACTTTTTTTAGGTTTAAATACCCTAGTAGCACCTGGGAAATAAAGATAGGGTAGAGATGAAAATAGTTACAGTTACAAAGTTGGTTTGCCTAACAGAAGGCTTGATGGACATTATTTATAGTTTGCAAATAACTTGATAACTAACCTATAATCAGTTATAAATAAAATGAACATGAAATACCTACTATTACAATTGGTGAACAATGTAACAGGATAGAGATAGAAACTACTAATATAGTATTACAAAATGACTTGCCCAACTAGGGCATAAATGAGCTACATAGTTATAAATAAAAAAAAAAGCTATATAATGTTATAAAATGGTGATCAACATTAGGACACAATACAATATATATATATATATATATATATATATATATATATATATATGATAAACAAAAACAAGTTAAAAAAATTTTAACCTGCCTAAAGCTTGCATTTTATGATCACAGATGGAGCTTTACCAATAGCTCACTCAAGCTTGTTTACAAAAACTGCCGAGAGAGAATCAAAAATTCAATATCTCTTTCAAATATCTCTTTCAAATTGTCTCCAACCTTTAAACCATGGTTTCAAGCTAATTGGCTATCATCAGTAAAGGGTAGAAGGACTAGAAAGCAGATCTAAATCCCAACTCTACTGAACAGCATTTATGCAAACTGTTCCTATCAGCTTGAAAGCATGAATTTTTCAGATACATAAATATCTTAAAATCCAACTAAACAAAACAGATAGCTATATGGGTTTGAAATCAGTTCAGTTTCACCACATAGTAAAAAGGTTCTGCAATCTATATCATTGCTAAAACCTTCAAAGGTACACTTACGATAAACAAAAACAAGTTAAAATTTTTTTAACCTGCCTATAGCTTGCATTTTATGATCACAGATGGAGCTTTACCAATAGCTCACTCAAGCTTGTTTACAAAAAATGCCGAGAGAAAATTGAAAATTCAATATCTCTTTCAAATTGTCTCCAACCTTTAAATCATGGTTTCAAGCTAATAGGCTATCGCCAGTAAAGGGTAGGAGGACTAGAAACCAGATCTAAATCCCAACTCTACTGAACAGCATTTATGCAAACTGTTCCTATAAGCTTGAAAGCATGAATTTTTCAGATATGTAAATATCTTAAAATCTAGCTAAACAAACCACACACACACATATATATATATCCAATAGTAGTAGTTAGTTTAATTAATAATGTTGTTTTCTTCTATTCCGTTTATTTAAGAGCATATGTTAGAAAGGTGAAGCGTTTTTTTCTTTTAAATACGAATTTAAAAAATGGTTAAAAATGCTTTGTTCATTAAGCAAATAAATTTGGTTTAAATTTATGTTATTTTATTAAATATTCACAAATATTATCCTTGATGAATAAACCATTTTTAAAATATATTTTATTGATTTTCACGACCAAAACGGCAAGGAAATAGTTTATTTAATATGAATAATGATTTCTAGAATGTTCCAGAAATTTGTAGATTAATCATCACCTTTTAGAATCATTACTAAATCGTTAATTCAAATATGTTATAAGTTTGTTTTGTAATCAAATGATTGGCATCTTAATCTCACCCACCAAATATACCTATTTACGTATAATATGTCGTTTATTTATAAGAGCATATGAATCATAATAGCATGATCAATTGTATGCAACTTTCTACCTCTGGGTAGATTATTTTGTCACACACATTCAAGTAAATATATAATTAATTTACTGTGTCATTAAATGTTTTATTAAATATTTTATTATTCAAGCCACTTATATAGTTCGAATTATCTTCTCTCCACTTCCATACATTCCAACATATATATACATTCTTTTGTTAAATATGTCTCATTGTCTCTTTCAATATTCTAGTGGGCCAGACTTAAGAATTATTCTCATGTGCTATCATTATTATGTTATTCATTAGGTGTTCAATCTGGGGCTTGTGGAATAATTTCAAATCTTGGTTGGTCCCTGATCTAAATTACAGGCTTGACTGGGTTTAAAGTATGTTTCATTGAGTTCCCAGCTCATGTTAAATGGATCAACAATATATGTATGGTTTTAGTTGTTTAAAAAAAGTTTTTTATGAAAGAGTTTTTTTTTTTGTATTTTTTATACAAAGTTTTGTAAAGATTTTTAGCCTATAGAAATTAATTTTATTATCTGATACGTAACTAATTGTAATATTTTAGCATTTAAATTCTGGAAATAGCCATTTTGCTGTGCTTTCTGATGAAAACCAGTCTGTGTTTTACACACATATATATATATTGACACATAATAAGTTAAACTTTTCCAGCATTTTTAAAAAAAAAAAAAAAAAATTATTCTATTTGGTAAATTTATTTTTATTATGTTTTATTTTTGGCAAAATATTAATTCATTAGCACTTGATATTTAGATGCATATGTATATTAATTTATTTTTTATTATTTTTTTATTATATGTATATTAATTTATATGTTTGTAAATAAGCATTTTACAATTTTCTTCCAGAACGCTAAAAAAAAAAAAAAAAAATCCATTTTAGTTGTTATTTTAAAAATCTCTTAAAAAATTACATTTGTCCTTTAAAAGTAAGCAACCAAATTTTTTTTTTAACTTTCCATTATATTATAGTTCAGATAAGATATTAAATATATATATATAACATTTTTTTCTTAAAAAAATTACTGAGAAAAGCAGTGTTAACTGAAATGATCAATATACATAACATGTATAGAGACAATCAAGTAAAAAGAATCTCCACACATTAAATTGAGATCATTTGAATACAAATGGACATCTTAAACTAAACCATTTATTTTTTAAAAATAAATATACCTTTGTTTGTTTTAAAAATACTATTTCAAATAATATATTTTTAAATAACAAATAATACTTTAAAACATTCACACTTCAAAATTTATACGATAATCTCGTATTTAAACTACAACCCTAATATGTACATATATTTCACACACGAGAATGTAATTTGTTATTAACTAAACCTGTTGTTTTTAAAATGTGTGAATTGATAAAACATAACTGTAGCCTTTATTAACATATATACATCTTTAAATTTATAAATAATTTTATAATAATATTTTAAGTTTAACGTATTATTTTTAAAACAATAATAAAAAACAAATCATGAATTTAATTTTCAAAATTACGATAATTTCAAACAATTAATAATCTTAAAACCATGACAATAAATTATATATGATAATGCATATTTAAATCTACTTCAGGATGATATAATATTAATATAAACAATATATGATTATCTCAATCAAAAATATCTAACAAACTTAGATTAGAAAAACATGGTTGAATACAATGTACTTTTTAAAAATGGTATTTAACTACTTTATAAATATTGCAGTGTCTAAATCTTTTTGCATTAGATAAAAAGAAAATTGATACAAATTAAAAATAGAATGAGGAAAAATAAATTGTAAAGTTAGAAAGATATTAAAATAAACAAATAATTTTCATAAAACTTCGATTTCAAAAGTGTTCAAGACCTACAATTGATACAAAAAGCATAAAAAACAGTGTTGTGAATTTATTAAAGAATGAACTTACATTAGCAATTTAAAATTAAATAATTTATGTGATGTACGCTGACCATATATTAAACAAGACAAAGGACGAATAAATAATTTGTTAAAATAAAAAAAAACAAAGTGAATGTTTTAAGATAAGATAATAAAATCAAAAGTTAATATATAGGGTATATGAGCATAGACTTTCACACAACACACCACTCTCCACTCTATTTAATAACTCTGAAACACTCAAGCACAAATATGCTGAAAAGATAAATATGTGCTTGAGTGTATCAGTCTTATTAGATAGAGTGGAGAGTGGTGGGTTGTGTGAAAGTCTGTGCTCATATACCCTATATATTACATATATAGATACAGGTATATAATAAGCCTGTGTTTCAGTTAAAATCAAAAGTTGTGGATAATTATATGCAAAAATGAAAATACATATATTTGATATAAAATACAATTTTTCAATACGAATTAATATATAAATATATAATTTATTAAAATATTTTGTAAAAATAATATTTGAGAATTAACTAAGATTTCAATGAGTATTATATCATGATTGCAATCCAATCACAACAATCCATCAGCTAGAAATCAAACCAATTCTCAGCCCATAGTTACATTAGAAATATACACTTTGTCAAGCGATTTATATAGTACATGTGACATTTCAACTTCACTTATATATTATCTCTAAAGAAACCCTAATCTTATTTATATATATATATATATATATATATATTAATTACAATTCTATCACAGATTACTGAAACATGATGAAAGACATGTGAAAAAAATAATATGTGATAAAATTGTAATAAAGAAAAAAAATGTGAATAAAAATAATAAGTAAGGTTAGAATTTCTTTAAAGATAATATGTGGATGAAATTGAAATGTCACATGTGCTATATGAATTGCTTGACAAAATGTATGTTACTAATGTATCTATGGTCTGAGAAGTTTGGTCTGACTTCTGGGATGACGGGTGGTTGTGATTGGGTTGCAAGTATGATATAGCTCATTAGAAGCTTCAGTTACTTCCTGTTTAGTTACATATAATCTGAATTATTTAGTTATTTAAATATTTGAGAATTTTATATATTTTTTTATATTCTAAAAAAAATATTTTTTAAGAACTTTTTTTTTAAATTGAGAAAGAATGTAAGTTGAAATTGTAAATTATTAGTGTTTAATTTCACAAGATGATGATATAACATTTTTGAAAAGTTAAATATGTTTTATATAAAAATTTGTAAGATTAAACATTATAAAATTAAGTCTAAAAAGTAAATAGAGATTATCTAGATTTAAAAAAAATTTTTTTTTTTAAAAACTTCTTCAGAACTGGAAAATAATACCAGAACTATGGATGAAACAAAAAATGTAGAAATAAGTATAAATTCTCAAACATTAAAATTATGTCAATGGCTTCAGATAAAATAATAATCAATATTGGTAGTAGTAAATTAGAATTTGAAATTATAAATACCTTATCAAACTATTTATATAAAGAAAAAATGCAATAGATGAAATTAATCACTTTGATAAATTTGGAGAAAATGATTTCAGTAAAAATGATTTAATATTAAATGGAAATATATTTATATTCTTAAAAATAAATTTTAACATATTACTGTTGAACTATAAGTTTTATATTTGCATTTAAATGAAGGGCAATACAGATTACAGGTTTCAATAGCAGAAAGAGGTGTTTGATAAAATTAATAATGAAAGATTAAAATCAAAATATTTTGAAAAAAAAATATATGTTGTTGTAATTATTAAAATAACTAAAAAGTTAAAATAGAAATGGAATGGACATGCTGTTAAATCAGATGATAATAGAGACACAATTAAATTCCCAAACTGGCTTCCAAAAAATTATAAAAACCAAGAAAGTGAACCCATGACTTATGAAGTATGAATTAAATTTTATTATGAATATAGAGAAGTTAATGATTAAAAACTAAATTAAAATTTGAATATATATATATAATTTACAGATTTCATAAACACATGGGCATGATAATTAAAATACAAAGGGAAATTTTCAATGTAATAATGTAGCTAAAGCTAAAGCTACAATATAAACATTAAAATTGGCAATGGAAATGAAAGTCATATGATTTAGTAATAACAGTAGTATACTTTAATACACAACAATATTATTGATATTATTTGATTACATAATTTCACTTTGCATTATAAGCTTTAAATTTTGATTGATTGTTACTTGATTACATCATAGTTATAACTTTATCTAGATTATTAAATGGAAAATTAATATTTCAATATATTCTTCAATCTCAAGATGTGATATGTTGGACTATTTCTATCATTTATGAGTGAATGTTGAATGTATAGAAAAATTTAAACTTTATTTAAAATTTTCCATACATTCAATATTCATTCATAAATGATGGAAATAGTCCAACATATCACATCTTATAATATACCATCATTACAAACCTTCAGACAAATTCTTCAATCACATTTTAATAGTCAAAGAAAGAAGGGTGTATTGCAGCATAGGGTATTCAATTTTCAAAGATAATGTGGGCAAAGTAAAGAAAGTTAAATATTATTTAGATAGAATAAGAAAAACATACATCTTAAAAACAAACAATTCATAACGTTCATAATGTGCTGCATCTTCTATGCATATATGTAGATGTATGGGTATATAAACTATTTGCTGTTCATTCATACATGTATAATATATATAAAAGACATATTTTGTGGGTTCATCCATGTTAAAATATTTTAAATATTGATATACCAACATTTTGACTTGATCACCCAGTCTAGAAAGTCAGTTGTAGAGGCGCTACAATCACTGATTTGAAAAAAATGTTAAAATTCCACGAATAGCAAAAATGTTAAATTAAGAATGTTTTTTAAAAAAATCTTTCCAAATAGGAGGAAGTTTGCATGTATCATCTCACTTATTGATACAATCTGCCTTTTAAATATCTCAATGGCTTCTCTAATTTTGCACTGGTAAAGATTATCACATCTGGATATGATCCTGGTACTAGAAAAATCAATTTTATGACCTGAATCTATAGTATGGAGTAAGAGAGCTGATGATGATGAGTGTTGTTTAACTGCATTAACATGCTCATGTCTCCTAACACTGATGCAATGATCACTCATACCTATGTAAGAAGCTTTACAATTTTCACATGAGATTGAAGAGGGATTGAATCCTTAGGCTTGGTTATTATGTTGTTGATGTTTTGATGAATAGAAAATGCTGTATTTATATTATAGCATTTTAATATATGTCCAATACTGTCTGTAGTTCATTTTACATATGGAAAACAAATCCTAATAGCTGATTTATCATCTTTTTGTTTCCTATTTTGTCCATTTTGGGCTTGAAATAAGGCTTTTTTAATAAATTTATAATTATAACTATTTGCTAATAAAACACTATTAATATGATTTATTTCTTCTTTCAGATGTGACTTATCTGAAAGGTTAATTGCTCTATTTAAAAGAGTTTTGGCTACAGAAACTATCTAAGTTGAGTGATGATGAGAATGTAAATGTAAATATCTGTCCGTGTGTGTATTTTTTCTGTAAATCGAAAAAGATAAACTATTTGGTGTTCTGGTGACTAGAACATCAAGAAAAGAGAGTTTTTCAATCATATTCTGTCTCCATTGTAAATTTAATATGAGGATGCATAATATTTAAATGTAAGAAAAAAATCATCTAATTTATTTTTTCCATGTTGCTATATGACAAAAGTGTCATCTATGTATCTGAGCCAAATGAGAGGTTTTAAAGATGATGATTCTAAAGCATGAGTTTCTATATTTTCCATGAATAAATCAGCTATTACTCCTGAGATAGGTGAGCCCATAGGAGTACCAAAACTTGTCTGTAATGCTGTCCATTATATACAAAATGTGGGTTCAAGAGATAATGTTTAATCAAAGCAATAATATGGTTTAGTAAATTGCAACGTTATGAAATTAAATTTAAAGCTTCATTAATTGGAATGTTTGTAAACAAAGACACGACAACAAAACTGACCAGAATGTCATTAGCATTAATTTTTAAATTTTTTAAAACAGAAATAAAATGAAAAGAGTTTTTAATATATGATTTAATAGACGGGATTATAGGTTTAATGAAATCCGATAAATATCTTAACACGGATGAACCCGCAAAATATGTCTTTTATATATAAACCCGTGAAAATATTCGTATCAACATATATATATATATATTATGCCAGTAAAGATGCCCCTTCAAAATATGATTATGTATACATAGTATTTAATTTTTTTTTAAATGTCAACCTGTTTTTATTCTGAAATAACGATTGCTAAAACTGCCACTTGATAGTTCTCTACTTTATCTGACAAAACACGACACACACCAAAAGACTAATTAATATCTTAACTGTAGTTTTTTTATTATTTATTTTGTTTAAAAGTAATTCAACATTAAAATCAGTGCAGGATTATCAGAATGTAGCTAGTATAAATATTTAGTAGATAAACTTCAATAACAATTTTAACTTGTGATCACACTGTATTTCAAATCACTAATATTAAAAAATAAACTAAAAACATTTTAAATTTAGAAAAACTATTTTATTAAAATAACATTATTTATTTGCTGTCTTGAGGTATTCCTAGATTGCAATACTATGGATTAGAAAACTTGTTATTAAATTTGACATAAACAATTCTTTCCTTAATAAAAGATTCAAATCATAATATCAAATTATAAGAAAAACCGAATTTGTATATTTTATAAAGCAATATAAAATGTTCAACTAGATCAAATGCTTTGGAGAGATCAAAATAGATAACATCTAGATGGCTCTGATTTTCAAAAGCATTAGTTATTGATAGAAGATTAGCTTCACTTGATCTATTAGGAAAAAAATCATGTAGAGGAGCTAAAACCTTATTTATGTCATTAATATTTTTTTTTATAAATACACCTCACAAATACATGTGTAATTGCATGAAGCAATAAAATAGATGTGTAATTATTTACATCATATCATGAACCATTTTTAAAAATAGGTATAACATTGGCAAGTTTTATGGAGTTGGGAAAAATACACTTTTACTGGGACAATTAAGAATATAACATAGGGGAGTAGCAATAAATTCTGCATATTCTTTATAAATAAAAGAAGGTATATTATCATAATCTAAATTTGAATGAAATATCAATTTCTTGATAGCAGATATAATATCATTATTGTTGAAACAATCAATAAAAATACTATATTATTGAAACACTCATTAGATAATCTATACTTAAAAGACAATTGAGAATTTCCATACAATTCAGAAAAGTGAATTAAAAAATCATCAGCACATAAAGAGAAACGATAGTCCATTTGAGACTTATTTTTGGTAATTCCTGAATTTTTAGCAAAAAAGAAAATTCTTTCAGATTGCATGACACATTGAGCTCAATTCTTTTAATATATTTTTTTAATCAATTTTCTGATTAGTTTTAAGCAATCTTCTATAGTAAATAAAGTTATTATAAAAAATAAATTTGAGTTTAAATTTTTTTTATGATAATGATGATGATATTTATAATAATGATGATAATAATAATATTAATAGTGGTAAAGCAGTAGACAGTAGTACTAATAAAAGTAAATATTATGAATCTATTTTTTTTTAAATATAGGTACATGGAATGTATATGCGAAGTTTACTTGATATAAACTCTTTAATCCAAAACAGAATACTACACTAATGGCTAAGGAACTGTCAAGATTTAAGATAGATATACTTACTCTTTGTGTCTTCCAGAAGAAGGAAGTTTAACTAGAACAGATAGATGGAGGCAGATATTATTGGGAAAATGAGTACAGTCGTGAAAGAAATTGTTCAATTAGACTTTTGATTTACTCGTCATTTCATTGAACATCTAAAATGCCAATCTTTTAAAATGTATTCTTGGAAAATAACTTTAATTATATATAAAAAAACAATTAAATTTTTACAGGAATTAATTAAAGTACATTTTAATTTGAACATGGAGAATGTATATAAAGGAAATACTTTATAAAAGAAACAATTAACTTTTATGAACTACTTATTTAACATATCTTAGCTAAAATATTCTCGGACAATATTTTTGCCTTGTGATTATTCTCAAGAATTTATGCTAACCATGAGGCAAAATCTGCATTAGAACTTAATTTAGGGATAATTCACATTGTAAAACTAATATCGTATCAGTTACCATTTATTTTTATTCCTAAATTTTTTTTTTATAAATAATAATTTATTTTTTACATAGAGTTAGTAATAAAGTAGCTTCTTTGACTTTTTGTTTAAATTCATTTTTTTGAATGCATATTCTCAATGCATACTATCCTAGGGTTGGAGGGTTCAAATATGTGACTACTCCTTTGTGATTGCTCCAAAAATATTGACAATTATCATAATTTTTTTGTGTTCTTTTATGCGTGTATTTGTGTTGAGTGGTTCTATTGTTAATAGTGGCTTTGATTTCACCATAGTAAATAGCAAGTTGAGGGTTTGAGATGTTATAGATGACATGAGGGGTTTGATTGAGGTCAAATTTGTCTTTAGAATTATTAATAAGATGGTTAGTGCAAGGAGGTGTGTGAAAGCTGATTCTAAATTTGGTAGATAAAGATTTTACTAGTTGGTTAGAAATTTCAGTGATGTAAGGGAGGGTAATGTGTGGAAGGTTGAGGTCTCTAATATTGTCTGTCATTTTCTTATGAAATTGTTTAATTTTGTTAGTAATTGTTTTGTATTTTAAACCTGCTTTTAATAAATCATTGGTATAGTGAAAGATGTTATTTTCCCTGTCAGATTCAAATTTGCACGAATGTAAGTTTCTAAATAAGAAGATATTTAAGCCCACAAATTTATGAGAGTTCAGAGAATTGGAATTGGGGTGGATGAAGCCTCTGATTTCAAGAGGCTTTATGATCATCAAATAATTTATGTTTATTTTTGTTCGAATTAGACATAAGTCCAGAGATGTCAATCTTTTTTTAAGTCATTTTCCCAAGTAGTATTGATAGTAAGGTTGGTTTGTTGTTGGATTTCTTGTAGAATGCAAAAAGTGGTGTGTTTAGTGGTTGCAAGGAATACACCATCCACATACCTTGTATATATAATGTTAGAAGGGGCAGATTGATATTTAGGTATAATCTGATTCTCAAAGTGGTTCAAAAAGATGCTGGTTGTTATTCCACTAAGAGGAAGGACCATAGGCCAACTATTGTTCATAGTGTACCATTTATTTTCAAAAGTAGTGTATATATGGTTGTCTATCCAATACAAGAATGACAAAATGAAGTTAATGTGTTCAGTTGGAAAATGGGTGTTTGTGAATTCCTGGTGGATGATCTGAATAGATAGTTTTCTATCAACATATCCATATTGCTCTTTAACGTCAAGAGTGGCCATGTGGTGATTATCATCGATGATATTGTTTTTAATCCTATTTACAAATTGGAAAGAGGAATTGATGGAATAAGTTCCAAAACCCAAATTATCAACCAACAACTGATTAATAAACTTGGATATTTCAAAATAATGGACTTCCCCAAAATCCATCATTAGATGAAGCTGGTTCTTTAAACTTGTGCAGTCTTGAATTGGCAAATATTCAAGGGGCTTTAATGGAAGACAGATAAACTTGGTAATATTCAGAGTTGGAGATGCCTTTATTTTTGTGAGGGCAGAGAATAGCAGTTATAAATTTATCCTTGTTGATCTTACTATTAAAGTTTAAAACTGGGGTAAGCTGGAGATTTCAAATTTGTTCAGCTATTTTAGATTTGTACTCATTAGAATTTTAAAGCACACACCTGTTGCCCTTGTCTTCTTTGATACAAATTAAATTATTGGTGTCAAGGAATTGTTTGGTTATCTTAATGTCATTGTTCTATCTATCAGCCTTAATATATAATTGTTTGTGCTTGATGGCTTTAACTATGTTTACAATGATGCTACCTCTTTGTTGGTTGTTAAGAATACCTGCCTCAATATCTGCCATAAGTTCAAGTTTAGGTAGGCGCCATTGGCCTCCAATGAATCTAGGGCCTTGGCATAAAACACTTTTTATTTTGTGCGAGGGAGAAGGAAGTGACATTAGTCTTGTTAACGTAGAGACGTTTAATAAATTGATATTTATATTTTGTTTCTCTGCAAAAAACATAATTTTGCGGTCAAATCGATTGCGGTGATTTATCTATGTGGTGTTAAGTCTATCAATAATCCATTGCGAAAGGGTAATATTTGCAGTCATCGTTAGACATCTTTTTATTTCTTTCGTTAGCGCTTTTTTACATCCTAGATGATGAAGGCCAGAAGTTGCCATTGTAATTTGCGTATAATTGTATCTCGGTTATATATAGAAGTGTTTATTTTTATTCTGCAGCAATTTGGAAAAAAATATTAGTTTTTGCATTATGACAGAAATGCTAATCGTTGTTCGAATAATTTAATTGAAATACCTAGGCGTAAAATTTGCCTTTGTTGGAAATGTTCATATTTGTAAAATACTAGATTTTTACTTCTCCCAAGATAATTATAACAAAATTACAAGCGTGTTAAGGCGCTGGAAAGAGAATCTATAATAAATACTTATATTTTATAAATATCTATAATAAATCATAGAAATTAAAAAGAATTAATTTCTTAACTTTCTTCAAGAAGATATTTATAAAATATATTATCATCGTCATAAAATTTAATATTATATATATGTAATTGCCTTGGCAGAGAAGTCATTGGTAATAAATTTTTTAAAATTAATTTTGGCTAGTGACTTAATGGTGAATTGGTGTACTTAATTTAATATATACAAACAGTATGTACAGAAAAATACATTGTTGTGAAGATTGTTGCCTTCTATCTTTTGTATATGGGTCTTGGAAATTTTTATTTTAAGAATTCCGTTTTCTTGATAAAATAAACATTATTTACTTTTATTTCTATTTATTTGTAGCGAAGGTAATTAACTGGCAAATATTTATTCTTTTATAAATAGTTAATAAAAATAATATTATGATTTAGCAAAAGCTCTGCTGCCCTACTGACTCCTTTTTGAATGGCATATTAATCATTAAGGTTCAATAAAAAGTCTCTGTAGGGAATACGAAAGAAAAAATACGACCTAGGAGTTTGCATTAACTTGCAATGTATAATGACTTTTAAGTAAAAGCATTCAGAAATAACGACAAAATAAGCATGCAGTGCGAAAAAAAAAAAGAACAAAAAATAACGACATTTATAAAATCAACTCATAATGGTGTCAATTAAATTTATATTTCAATGAAAAGACTTCGAGGTAATGGATTTATTAGAATTATAGTATAAAAGTGAAAAGAAAAATAAATTAAAAATCAACTAAAAAAACGTTACATATATATATTAGATCCAAGATATGCACATGCATATGCTCTCAATACTCTTCATTAATCTACTCGAATAGAAACAATCTAATTAAAATGAATTCTTTTTCTCTAAGGCCTTTTCTTTACAAATCTTTTTTTAAAATATTTTTTGAACTATGTTCATTATTATGAACTCATTTATTTGTAAATATTTATCAATGTTTTATTTATAACATTTTCTACTTCAAACATTTAATCTAGATTTACTACATATTATCCATTACGTTTTGTCTCATGGTTGTATTTACATATTTTATTATCATTATCCATATTATCTTGCATTTTTTAAAAATTGCATTTTAAATTCATTATACAGATTAAAACCTTTTTATTACTATGATCATTAGTCAACGAATATATAAAAATAACAATTAAATCTCTCGGAAAACTATCATTAATTTATTATTATTTACAAGAACTCTGCAAATAATTTATTTTAATTGATTATTTATCTACTCTAGCTTGATTATAACAAATTATTTTAGTTAAATAACCAAATCTATGAATATCAATGTTAATTATGTACTTAAGCATATGCATCCCACAATCAAAGATCACTTTTATTTTGAGCCAATGTTTAATATTATTATATGCAGCAAAGTGAATCATTATCAAATGTAAATTGTGCTAAAAAAAGAATATTAATCCCTCTTGCTCCTATTTAAAAAGTCTATCTATCATATATTCTCAATTATCATATGATTCTATGATATGGATATGTATTTTTTCTAAAATGTGTTGTAAGCAAGTCAGTGTCACAAAGTGTTTCTTACTTTTTTATGGTTACATTATATATTAAACTTATATATTATAAATCAATAATGATTAACATTAATATTTTTATATCTAGCCAACAACCCTAATGCCAAGAATAGAAAGTAATCCTGCTTCCCCCAATCAAAAAATGGGCAATATAATATATATATATATTGTAACGGGCACATACGTACGTTACATTATTTTTTATTAGTAAACATCTAAAAAAAAAAGTTCACCAATAAAAATTTCTTTTTTAAGAATTAAAAACTGAGAATTAAAAAATCATCTTAAACTCACATATATATAAAATCGCACAGATAAATAATTATTAAAATAAAACTTTATTAAAAAAAGAGTAGTTTAAAACTAAATTTTCAGAAAAGAATTAGAGATAAAAATATATGTTTAAGTTTGAAAACAGATTAATTAATCTTTTGTAAAATGGAAATGATTATTTTAATTAGTAAACCAGCCTTGGACATTTAAATGTAAAAACATCGGTCAGATAGGAAAACAATAGAAACTTTTAGCAAATAAAAATAAATCCCTATGGAATCGGACCTCAGCGAAAGGACCATCGCATCGATGACGTAATGTAAATTCAATCCTTTAAATTAATATAAAAGGACAAGTTTGAAAATTATTAATTATTGATTATTTACGATGTGACAGATATGTGTTAGTGCGGAAGTTAAGGAGAAGGGATTGAAAAAGATGCACTCTTCAATCCCTTCAGTTTTGCCAAAGAAAGAAAGAGAAATGAACTATCATTTTCTACATTGAGGACCAACTAAACTAAAAAAACCTCAGAATGAACAAATAAAACAACGGCTAAATGGATACCAATCTTTTGAGGACGGCATGAAAATTCACATTCATGGCAAGCAACAGATAAAGATGAACTGTTGTAAACCGTAAGAACTTTATAAATAATGAATTAAAACTTTCCATATTTAAATGATTGCAATATTATCCTATCTGACCAATGTTATTTATTAATTAGTTATAATTTTATTTAATGTATTTATTTTGTAAAATCATTTCCATTTATTTATTTTTTGTTCTTTAAGTTTTATTATGATTTCGGTTTTCCGTTAAGTTAAATGATATAAATGTTAAACTTAAGTCAGGCATGAATGGCTGTATAGATTTGTAAAGTTATATTAGGGGAGGGTAATCTTGGGTTATTTGTTTCGTGGCTAAATTGGGTCAATGGATTGGATATATTGGTGTGATTAGTAGATGTAATATTGATTCGCTATGGGCAGAATCGCTTCATACGCTGCACACTTCCGTTTGCCTATGGAAGGAATTATAAGTCAGATACCGCCGTTCCTTTCTATGGAGTTTTTTGTTTTATTGCTCTTCTTCACAGATAGATGTAATATTCCTATCTGAAGAGAGTCAATTT
Organism: Epiperipatus broadwayi; assembly: GCA_028023455.1. Taxonomy (NCBI): domain Eukaryota; kingdom Metazoa; phylum Onychophora; class Udeonychophora; order Euonychophora; family Peripatidae; genus Epiperipatus; species Epiperipatus broadwayi. The sequence goes on along the minus strand of JAQFVV010012561.1, from coordinate 2,164,380 downwards.
CTTCTCTTAACTTTTTGTGCTGCCGTATTTTATTACATTGAATACATCGATATATCGGATGAATTGATGCCAGTTTGACTACGAATTTTAGCCTAAGGTTAAATAGGGATAGAATGTTTATTTTCAAATGCAAATCTATGTAGTCTATTCATACTAAACACTAAATAAAAATGCATTAAATTTAAGTTGTTTATAGATGCTTGCATGGATTGGTTATTGGTTAAGTATGTTTTGGGTTTTCATATTTGATCAAAATATATAGACATTCGATAAATAATGATACCTTACGGTGAGTATCTAAAATGTATTTATTCAGATGTCTTTTAAGTTATTGGTGACAATGCAAGTGTCTTATGGTGAATACTATTGGGTTACTTACAAATTTCCCTCTGAAATTGTCAGTATCAATGATTTTATATTTTGATCATTTATGTTTATTTTGAAATGTTTTTAACCGTTTGTAATCTATGTAACCGATCTATACTCAACATTATTAAAACAAATTTTTATAATTCCATCTGTGCGAACTTAATTAAAATGTAAACTTATAATATAATAGAAATTAAAATGTAAATTAAAATCTAAAGTAAAGTTAAAAATAATGTTAAATGTTAAAATGTAAACTGATACTAAAACAATTTTAAATCTTATATATATATATGTGCATAAATAAATTTTTGTATGTTAATTACTGGCAGTGGCTTATTTTATTCTTTTTTTTTAAAAAAAAATATAAGTAGATAAGATATTATATTATTAAATCTCTGCTCTTCCACTGAGCTAGTAACATGGGCTGATGACCGGAACCAAAATATTTAAAAAAAAAAAAAAATTTTTTTTTGACTTACGTATCTGCCTACTTTATAAATTTTTCTAGGTTCAAATGCCTAAATGGCGCCCTGTAGTGCAGTTTACGGTAATCTCACCTTCTCCAGATTGTTACAATATATATATATATATGCAACCAATCATACAAATTTCAATACTATGAATATGAAAACATACATCACTCTCAAAAGCGCTGAGCTTCAGTAAATATGCATTCGTTAGTAGCTTTACTTAGGATAGTGCTTAACTGCAGATATTTATAAATATAATAGATTTATAACTTAATTTTATTTAATCTTATAAATGTAAATATTTAAGAATCATATTTTCTGCATGTAATATTGTTTTATTGTTATTCATTTGTTTATTATGTTTTATAAATTTATAAGTTTGTAAGTACACCTGGGTCTCGTTTTACATGGATTTATTTAATGTGATTTTGAAGTTACGCAATTCATGTTTCTTCGGAAGTTGAACTCTGATAATGCGCTATTATTTTAAATAATACATTTTGCACACTTACGTCATATTGAAAATAATAGCATATTATTGGAATTCGACTTTCATCTTAGTAATTTCAATATTTTCATTGCTTTATAATAGTAAGATTTTATGCAATAATGAAATTAAAATCATGATTTCCACATTTTATGTATACCCACATTAAATTTTACAAGATTATAATGTAAATTTGCTCAAACATTGTGCATGTTAATTTTGCATTTTAAATCACATTCTGTTTTTGCTTTTTAAAAAAGAACATAATCAATTATTAATCATTTAGTGTCTGCAAGTTTATTTTTAATTATTTTCTTATTAATGACACTAATCACAAACATGCTCTTAAATTCCAATGAGAGCTAAATGGTTGTATGTCTGGATATCACAAGCTTCATAAACAATTAATAAAATCATCGTCTCAAAGATTAATTACTAATTACATTGTCACCAGAAAACCATTAACACATGAGAGTGAAGTTGGCGCTAGTTGTATTTCCTCTTGTGAATAATCTGATTTTTTACCAGTTTGCAAATGAACCTGTTTATCAGCAAGTAGCGATAATAATTAAAATGTGTATAAAAATGTCAATTACTGTACTGTAAATTATGCATAAAAATATATTGTTTTGAATAAAATTAAATATTATAGTTAAAAAAAGTTTGTCTTGTATCAATTTTTTTCAAATTTGAAATTTTTTATTAGTCATATTTCATTTCCTTATTTTTTTTTTGCATGAATTTTAAAGTAATTTTACATTGGTGCTTTGCTTTTATGCGATTTTTGAAAAATTACAGTCCGTATCCCCCCTTTTCAAGGTAAGTTACGTCTATTTTTGCACGTTTTTTTGTGTGCGTGTTTTCTGAGGAACCTATCTATCACGTAAAATGAGATCCAGGTGTATAAACAAAATTAATGTTTTTTTGTAAAAGAATATATTTTTACTTTTTTTTTTTATGTTTTGTAGATACTTTTAACCAAAAAAACACTTTTTAATTTAGGCTGTCTCTAAAATGAAATTACCAGAACCTGCATAGTTAAAAGTTTACTTTAAAAAGATCACAAAAGAATAAATAATTGAAATGGTTAATATAAGTGAAACCATGCTTTCTATGATTTTTTCAATTAAAGAACAAGTATTAACAGAATTAAATTTCCTTTTCCCCCCTAAATAGTTATTATAGAAAATATTTAATTATAAAAAATTTAGTTGTCTAAACATTTTTTTGATTTATTCACCAATTAAACTTACAAAAAAGCATTCTTGTCAAAAAATAATAACTAAATTAAAAAAAAAAATAGAAAAAAATGTATAAAATAGGCAAATTATAAAAGGCTTGAATAAACAACTATTCAGTCTATATACTATAGAATAAATAAAAGATTACATTCAATAATGCTATGTACATAAATAAAATTATATAGAAATAAAACAAACTAACTCCTTCTTTTTAAAAAAACTTGATTTATTATGACTATAATCACAAAAAAGAAATCCGATGTTTCGACTATTTTTTATAGTCTTTCTCAAGGCACACTAAAACAAAATATATATACACAATAAATATCACATATTCCAAAAAAAAAAACAAAAAAAAAATTAAATTAATTAAAAATTACAAAATATATCCATAACCAAAATTTACTTTTTTTTACCTTATCTCACTCCCCTTTCCTATTACAATCACAACTTAAACACAACTAATTCCTTTTTAAAATTCTATATATATATCAAATAAAAACTTTTAATTAAAAACCTATTATTTTCTTTTATCTTTTTCTATTAACATCCTATTTAAATAGATGTTAATATGAAAAAGATAAAAGAAAATAATAGGTTTTTAATTAAAAGTTTTTATTTGATATATATAGAATTTTAAAAAGGAATTAGTTGTGTTTAAGTTGTGATTGTAATAGGAAAGGGGAGTGAGATAAGGTAAAAAAAGTAAATTTTGGTTATGGATATATTTTGTAATTTTTAATTAATTTAATTTTTTTTTTTTTTTTTTTGGAATATGTGATATTTATTGTGTATATATATTTTATTTTAGTGTGCCTTGAGAAAGACTATAAAAAATAGTCGAAACGTCAGATTTCTTTTTCATGATTATAGTCATAATAAATCAAGTTTTTTAAAAAGGAGTTAGTTTGTTTTATTTCTATATTAGATATATATGAACTATTTTGAAAAGAAGAACTGTGTGCTGGATATATTAAATTATTTTATAAATAAAATTGTGTAAAAATATCCCAAGTAAATTTTTAAATCCTCTGTTTTTGTAACAAATGATCAATTAAATATATTAAAAACCAATTTATTAAATTTTTAATTCAATTTTTGGATAAGATAAAAAATAATATCTGAGAAGTCTAATAAATTTTAACTCTCTTAGACCCTTTTCTCTAATCCAAAAATTTATTCAATATTATGATTAATATTAGAATCGTTAATAAAAAGTAATTTAAATTTTTTACTTTCAAATGTGTTTTTATTTATTTTAAATAAATAAAATTATATAAGTATAAGTAAAAATTTACATTAGTTTGTAAATTTAGTTATTGATTATAATACTTTAATTAAACTTGTCATTTAATTTTTATTTATGATTATTTTAGAGATTTAATTTAGTAAATGTGTTTACTATTCACTTTTAATTTTTCTTAACAAGTTTTATTTTCATTAATAAAGAAATTATAAGTTTTAATCAATTAATCTCCTAGTAAACAAAACATAAATAAACAACATTAAAGTAAAAAAGTCAAACATTTTAAAGGCCCAATAAATTTTATTGCTTAAGCAAAAAAATAATTAAAAATTTGATAAACAACAATAATAAATATGAATTTTTAAATGTAAACTGATTTATGTATTTTAAATAAGATATTTATTTTATATAGTGCTATGTTGTACAAACTGTGATATTAATAATTAGCAATTAAGCTAATGCACATGCGCTTTGTGGATTTTTAACTATAAATGGTTACTCTCACTTTCCATCACTTTCCATAAATAAACGTTTGGGTCAAAAAGGTAGATGGATTCAATCTATCTTTTCATAAAGACTTTATCTTGTATTTGGAAAGTAAAAGTATTCATTTATAGTTAAAAATTCACAAAGTGCATTAGCTTAATGGCTAATTATTAATATTATGTTTTAAGTAAAAATCTATTTGGAATCAAATTATAAAGAAACAAATAGTATTTAAATAATCACTTTTTCAGTTCTAAAGTTTTTGTTTTATTATAATCATTTTGAAAATAACAACTGATAGATAGTATATATATATATATATTGTAACCTAGTGTTATTGACATTTGGTTTATTTGGCATTGTTTCCACAGGAAAACAATGCTATCCTTTTTTAGAAAATAAAAAAGATAAAATAATAATAATATTAAGTGATTAATAAAGTATACTATTTACTCACTTTAATGTGTTTTAAGCAAATAACTAATAAATTTAGTAATGTGATGTCATTTTGAAGAAGAGCATGAATAATTTAATTAAAATATTAACAATAAGAGCAATTTAATATAGTATAAAAGCACATATTATAAACAGTAATTGATTTTGGATGGGTAGAGGGAGAGTAGATGAATATCTTGTCATAAAGCACAATAACTTCTGGTAAATTTTAAATTAATTTAGATAATAGTGTATATAGAATTATACATCACTAATAAGCATTGTTAATTAAATATACTTATTATTTTTCATTATTTGTCAATTTACTTGGTAATCCATTTAAATTATATGGAAAAATATAATTGTAATAAGTTTTTTTTTTTCCTTTTCTTTTGTTTATGTTATAATTAAATGATTATTTTTCTGTAAGAGGTCGCTAAAAGAAGACCGCCAAATTTTGAAGAAAGTTTAGTCTGACTTTAGTTTTACAAGGAGGAAGCAGTACTGAAATTCGGTAACAAATTTTTTATTATTTTTATTGCAGAAATAAATATAAGTCCAGTAAATTGTTAGTAATATCATGCGTGGCTAATCCTATTTGATAAGATATTCTGTTTTCTATTGCCATCTACCTATTTTAAAGCTTTTTATACACAAAAATGTACTATCTTATGCTAAAGTTCAAAATGACCGTATTGACTACAGCAATCACGGAAAATGTCATTATATTTAAAATAAGTAATATGAGTAATTTCCAGGAAATAATCAATGATTTGTTAACTTTACCTTATTTAATTATCTTTTCGTGGTATAAAAGAAAATTTATAATTTAAAAGACATATTATAAAAGCCAAGGAAAGTTAACTAGAAAATTTTGCGCTCTTTCTAAAAGAAATTGTCTGCTTTGAAAAACAATGTAAGTTCCCCACGTTAAAATATGTTTTATTCACTGAAAATTATCTAGAAATAATATTAATGATAAAGGATATTTACTTATGCACCTGTATATTTTTTAAAAAGAAAATATAAATTTTCTCAAGGCAAATATCAGAAAATTTGTATGTGTGCATTTTACGGAAAATTCATTATTAAAGAAAAATTACAATTTTTAGAGTAGGAATAAAAACTACAAACATTAGTGACTTAATTATAACCATAATATAATATGTTATATTATACATCAATTTGAGTTGGTAAAACTTTATATCCATGTAAGTCAGCTGCAGTCGTTATAATAATAGTATTTTGGAAAATTCGCGCATTATTTTATTCATAAGCCAGCTAGCTAAAAATGATACGTATCACCAATAGTAAAAAGAAAAGAATTGTATATGTGATCGTCTATCGTCAAATATTCATCATGTTAAAATATGTATTGTTTTCTTGGATCCCAAAATTATATCAGTTAATTCAAGGAAGAGTTAACATCCAACGCTGCTAGGTTTTTCTTTGCCTAATTTATTAAGTGCACCAGAATGGAGGCAACTTTTATAGAAATGAAATAATAAAATGTGTTTCTTATTTTAAATTTGCTTTGTGAACTATGAATGGATCAAGTTCTTCATCTGGATAAATTGCCCAATGGAAAACATTTTTCTAGTGAGATAATAAGCACTTGTTAAGTAATGATTTTTTTTTACTAATTTGTAAAATTATGTGTATTTTTTTTATATCTACAGGTTAAAGGCTGTATAGTCAAGTAATATTTAAATGACCTTGTAATCATAAAGGTATGTTTTCCTGTAATTATTCTAGGTTAAATTTATATTTGACATGGAAATTTTTTTTTTTATAAAATGTGTTTACTTATGATATGCAATTATGGGTATAAATTTATATGTTGGATGCATAAAAGAAGAAAAATTTAGATACTTAATAGGTAAAATATCTAGTTAAAATTATCAGAAGTAATTAAAGAGAAGTGCTATACAGGATAGTACTTATTTAAAGTTTGAAACAAATTTATACTATGTTAATTGAGGAACTTATTCCCAATTATTCTTTATTAACGCATTCACTTAATTAAGTTCAAGATACTAGACTACCAATTACTTGTTGAATGTTTCTTTGGCAAAGGTGAAAATTATTATGGTTTATTCTGTGTTATCCATTGATTTCAGACGTTGATCTAAGTATACCCGGAACATAAATTTAGTGTAATTAGTGTATTTGCTTGTCTTGCCCCGATATAGCATTGGTATATGCTTAAGATTCGCATAAGTAATAACTGTAATGTCTTTATTTTGTGGGATGGAAATTGATCTCCCCAAAAGCTTTATTTTCCATGAGGGGAATAGATAAATCTAGTATTCGGGTATGTTTATAACCCAAGTGATCGCTTCTCAGAGTTAGGACGATCAGTAATTTATATCGTATTTAGTGTATTTCATTCATTAAAATCCCAGAAGAGGATTATAATTGGTGTGTGTTCCTATTATGCCCAAGTAAGAGGCAAGGACCCATCAAACTATTTTAATATAGTAGTTAACTCTACAGACCTTCATGGGTTATCCCATATTCCTCATGAGAAAATAGAGATAATTCCACCACGGAAGGTGTTGATTATTGTGTTTTGTTTAGAAAGTTATGGCAAGATAACGGGTATATTGGAGGTTAATTCCTCACGATCCATTTAGTATAAATAGCATGCTAGTATATATGATCAATGTCTGGATTGTGTGGCGTAATAGTGCTGGTAATCCACACGTAAGTCAATGGAGAGAGTAAGTTTAAAATTGCGTGATTTAGAAATTTTTACTTGCCAATGGAGGGTTCAAATACTAGGTTTAATTCGGGTTAATGATTAAGTAGCACTCACAATATAACTTATACTGAGGAATACAATGTGTATCATAATTTCAGTTGTTATTAAGGTAAATATTAAAATAATAAGTGTAACTTCTGATGACTAACCCATAAATTATAATAAGTTATCTAAATAAAAACTATCATTTAATTAAAGATATGATAATAAAAATCGTTTGTACGCATTGCCTAGAATCAGATTATTTTTATTTTAAAACAAATAGTTAGTTAATAAAGTTAAGCAGCCGTTCATATAAGATACACTAAATGGATGAGTCGATGTATCGATAATAATATTTTTTTTTTTATATTCAATTTGCATAAATGTAAAAAGAAGATGAAGAAGTAGTTCGAATCCAAGTCTAAAAGTATAGACGAATTAATGTTAGTTATATTTTGTTTTATCCATATGGGATCGAATAAATTGTATATGTTTGTTTATTATGTTAATCATAAAGGATAGTTTTGTTAAACTGTAATAATAAATTATAATCTTGTTCAAATTTAATAATAAATTATAGTCTTGTTACAAGTTGTTTTGAGTCATTTTTCTTATGTGCTAAATAAAAGTGTATTGGCATAATACTTGCAATACTTTCTTGAGTCCAAAATAATTTATGAAATCTTAAATTCAATACACCAGATAGACAATTGTAAGCAGATCAGAATATTTCAGTATAGTTTAATTTAATAAGAATTATTTATGGAATTGAAAACTTCAGACCAAGATATTTTATTTTATATGTGTGTAAAACCACTTTATTCCCAAACTAGTAGGTTTTGATTGCACATTGTTCCATACACATTTAAGTGAAGTGTCTAAGTAATAAATCTTAGTTAAATTATTGTGTTGTCATGGATGATGGAAGGACACAAAAGCACCCTTGTCTTTTCATCATTCCGACTGAGATTCTGGATAAAATGGCTGTATTATTCAAAATTATGCGTTGTTATTGAATATGGTTATCATCTCGTTAAATATTATAATAGTTGATATGTGGATGAAGACACCTGGAATTTAAATAAGGTAAATGTTTCCTATAGCTGACCAGAATGTCAGTCATATGTGACAACACAATACTGCTGAGCATTTTTCTTTAAAAATAACAGAGAACCCTGAGATTAGTGTCATTATTATAAGTGCTCTTACATTAAGAATTGATCAATTATGATCAACATTACAAGCATGGCATGGCTTAAGAGATTGAAACTTCTAATTGTATAATAATAAAATATTGAGATCATATTGGCAAATTAATGAATGTTTTGTTTTAGTCAGTAATATTAACAATGACATGAAATCATCATCATCATTGTCGAACAGTGCAAGTACTTACAGCTCAGAGAATGTGTTTTGGATAGAGAAAGAATGTTAGTTTATTCTAAATTTTCTTTTTAAATTTATTTTATTAATGATAATTTTTTTTTAATTCTATCTCTGTCTGAACTGCATATCGCTGTAGCTGAATTATTATAACTAACCAAACGTCGAGCTATATTAGGTAAAATATAGGGTTTGCTACCCAAATCATAGACGGAAGCGTTTATTAGGCTTTCCGAATTCTCTTTATTGAATTCGCTCATTTATTTAAATATTCGTCATTTATTTTAATTAGGTTAGAATATATATATATATATATATATATATATATATTACAATAGTATATATTATCGATAAACAGTGATAATCAATATGATAGTAAGTATAAACAAATTAAGAACAATATGACCATAAATTCACCCAAATTAATGATAAGTACACCTGATTGCTTAATAAATATTCCACAGATTTTTTTTGGAAGCCTTAAATATAATGGAAGATTTTATAATTGAGCGAGAATAGCTTGGGTTGCAAGATCTGGAATGGACTAAAATGCAACAGATAAAATTATGGATAAAGTAATTTTCTCCAATAATGCACTACATGTTTGGGCAATCCAAAATATAATGAACTAAGTGGTGCACTTAGGTCACCAAAAGATAACTAATAAATAAGTAAATAAAAAAGTTGATTTACAAATGGCTCTATGATGATTTAGGTTTACATCTATATTAAAATCATGAAATTTGTAAGGTGATAATGAATCCACAAATACATGTCTCTGCTTGACAGAAGAAAAAATAGAATTCAATAAATCATGATTTACATTCTGATAACCTATAATATAAGTTATATAATTAATTATCTTAATAATAAATTGTATAAATAAAATGATTTACTTAGGTGAATAATAAAGTATATTTTTATTCAAGCAAACATTAACTAGTTTAGATAGTTAAGACAAATAAAATAATGTTAATTCAACAACTGCAACAAAAATGTCAGTCAATATATATTTATAATTTATCTCTGCCAAATTGCAATTAGTAAATAAGACCTTTAATTAAAATCATGAATACACACAATCATAAAAAGGTTAATTACAGAGTCTCTTTCACACACACACATGCAACAATAATGTAATGAAAATTTTATTATTTCTTTATTATATATATATATATATATATATATATATATATATATATATATATATATATATATATATATATATATATATATATATATCTCACATAGTCATGTTATTATTTAAGATCTAATGGTTTTTCTTTCAAAAGTTAACCTTGATAATGGTAGATGCTAGTCCATCGAAATATTGGTGTTGAATGGAAAATAATACACGGTACAGCCCAAAAAGTTTTAATTTATCTACATCATACAACCATGAAAACATTAAATATAATATATATATATATATCTTATTTTTCAAATCAAGTAATGTTTTTTACAATAATAGTTATTATATAATTGAAACTATATTATATGAAATATTGGTTATGTTTTAAATTTAGATTTGTTTTTAAAAATATGTTAATAATTGATTTAAGCCTTATTTACATGATTTCAACTATTTAAGAGGGTATTTAATGATAAAATAAAACTGGATGAATAATTAAAGTTATCAATAAAGAAGGATATTTTGATAGATATTTATTTTAAGTTATTATTGTGCTTTTAATTATTGTTATAACAAGTGAAATCTACCTGAGTAGATAATTCAAAGAAATTTGTGTATTGACATCTGTTACTAAGTTCAAGAAATAATTTCATCTTAAGCTCCATTATTTCATGGCATTTTCCTTGACACTTCCATGATAGAAAACTCAAACATATGGTTCCATGAACAACTTTAATCTTTAGATGATATCCAACTATTCCTCTTGTTGATATTACAAGCCATAGCAAATCTAATGGTTTTATAGCTTCATGGAAATTAACATAGCATTAAATTTTTTATTTATTTCATTTTTACTCATAAGAACATTAATGAGGTAAGTTTATGTTCCTCCCCTTCTATGTGACTTTCTACTCACATTCCATTATTTCTTTGCTATAAATCCAGTATCTATTGGTAAAAATATATGAAAAGAAAACAAATTTTAAAGAAAAAAGGTGTGTGTTCTTCTTTCTGACTTTGTTTCTGTCACCTAGTAATCAAAAATAATGCAGCTCTACCAATTTTTTTTATTAAAACAGAAGATAATTCTACTTTAACCTGAATAAAGCCTCTGTAATCATTTGATATAACTGAATACAAATAGATTATTTTTTTAATTTCAATAAATAAATAATTCATTCACTCTACATTTACTCAAACTATAGGTATATTTTATTAAACAAAAGGCCCTTAATGGTTTTTTTTATTTAGTCACTCATAAACTATAAGGGAATAATAAATGTCGATATGTGCCGATCACATATTCCCATTCTTAATAAAAAATAAAAAAAACATTTCTAAACAATTAACATAAGGTCACCACTATCAATTGAGTATTCTATCAACAACTTATGATGAATTAAATTATATCACTACAATAATAAATCAATGCTTATTATGTGTCTTATATGTACTTTTAAAAAATCTAAGATATTATTTTATAATAATATTTCAAATTATGGGAACTTTATGTTTCCTTTACACCTCTTTCATTCACCAGCATAAATGTATTTCCCCTAAATTTCTTAGCTATTTTATATGGGCTCTTGTATAAGAGATTTCTTTTTATACTTATGTAATTTGGGTCTACTGACAGGGTTCTCTTTCATTATTACACAATTATTATTACTAAACTGACATGGTTTATCACTACCCCTGTCTCTTCTATGCCTATTTCTTTTTATTAAATTTTAACTGGTCATTCACACATCTGGTTCATGATGAACTTCTCTAATAATAGGTAAAGGAGTCTTTATAAAGAGAGGATTATGCTTTCCAAAAGATAGCTGAATAGATGGGTATCCTATAGCCTTAAGCTTTCCTATAAAAGGGAGCTTGGAAAATATGCCATAAGTAATAAGTAGATATTTTAATTACCTATAGGATGGCATTTGTGGCATATAGGCTGTAGCACTCCAGGGTAAGTTTTATTAAGAGGCTTGGACTTTAAACATATTTAACAAGTTCTTAATGTTAATAAAATTGTTGCTAATAGAACATATGATGGAGGATGTACTCAATCTTGTAAGGACTATAATGGCCATGTAAACAGTACATATACATGATGAATTTTTGATATAGAGTTCGGAAACAAGTATTTTACAATAGTCTTTGTATTGGAGCATGTTGTAATATAAAGTGTTATTATTCAATCAGTATCTTTCATATATTCTTTGGATTTTGTTATATGCTGGATGATCAATTGGGAGCCATTTTTTGTATATAAAATAATACTCATATAATATAAATCTACCTTTTGTATAACATATACATTTTTTAGGTAGTTTTCCACTGAACTTTCTATCATCAAAGATATAATGATGAAAGCAACTTATACTAAAAGATGTTGTACTGTAAGCTTGAGAAGAAGATTGGTAACTATATTTTCTGAATCCAGACAACAAATAATACTGTATTTAAATTTTTGCAGGAAAAGACTACAATAAATGAATCAATTGTTATTCAGGCTTTTATTAACAATTGTAAGCTTTTGTGATTAGTAATAACAACAACAACAACTTCAAAGCCCAATAAAATTGTTTAAACTTATTAAAACCCTAAACAATGGTCAAAGCTTCCTTTCCCCTGCTAATGTAATCCATCTTGGAACTTCTTAATGTTCTACTAATAAAATATAATACTTTGGATTGCTAAAGATGGTTAACTTGAAAGATCACAACATTCAAAACAAATCCACTATGATCTGACTGGATGTAAAATGGTAGCTCAACAATGTGTAAAAATGTTTTTTTAAGCATTTGAAAATGATTTTACTGTTGATCTCTCCATTCCCACATGTGGTCCTTTCACAATAATTTAACTAAGGATTCAGTAACTTTAGAAAATTCCTTGTAAAATCTGCTATAAAAGGTACAGAGTCCCAAAAAGAATCTTAATTACTTCATATAATTAGGAATATGAAAATTCTCAATTGCTTGTATTTTTTCTGAGTGAGATCAAAGTCTTGTATACTACATGGCCCCAGAATATTATCTCTTCAACAGCAAGCATACTCTCCTTCAAGTTGATCTTGATGTTTTTCTCATAACATTCCCACAGAAAATATTTTAAATGATAAAAATGTTCTTCTGTATTGTAAGAGGTAATAACAATATTATCCATATACATGACTATAATAATATGATTTGACAATTCATGATCCAAACATATTATCAGTCCTGTGCTGCTATTAATAAAACCAAATGGCATTCTTTGAAATGCATATGAATATCTTTTATACTTGAATACAATATATTTCCTGTCCTCAAGGTGAAGGGATATTTGCCAGTAACTGGATATAAGTTGACCATTGTGAATATTGTTTTATCCTTAAACTTGATCATGTATTGATGGGGACACATTCTGTTCAGGTACAGTGATGTTGTTTAGCTGCTTAGAATCCAAGCATAATGATAAGGACCCATCTATTTTTTAATGATTACTAATAGCTTGTTGTATGGAGAAGGACTTTTCTATAATATTTCATTCCAGAATTTTATCAATTCACTTCTTTGCATTCTTCTTATACTGGTTTAGTAATGACTATCATCTACATTGATAATTCATTTAATCCTTTACCCTAATGCAATGTACACATTCAAGTATAACACTAGGTATATCAGAAAATACCTTTTGGTATTGAATCAGAATACCTTCTAAAGAACCCAGAATATCACATGGATAATACTTCATGGTTTTGAGGTTAACTTTAATTTCCTGATTCCGCACTATTTCTTCAACATATAATAATCTTTGAAGTTGAAAATTGTTCAACACTGATAATGATATTTTACTATTGATTATACATGATAACATTTTTTTCAAAATCGATGACAGTGCAGAAAAGCAGAACTTAAAATTACTTCTTGCAATAATCTGTGCATTATCAAAAATGCTTTCTATAGTTTTTTTTCATATATCATAGCATTGGCCAGGAGGTGACCATCTGCAAACAACTACTTGCTTGCAAGGTGGCTGCGATGACCTCTCAGCTAACAATGCTTGACTGATGCATTCTATGTTTTGGTGGTCAATTCACTAACTATCTCATATCTGTTTAATGTCAAGTTTAACTATCTTTTCATTGACTAAAATAACCCGAGTTTGCTTCAAAGGTAATGTAAGAATATTAGGGTTGCTACTTAAAATCTTCTAAACAAATTTTTGATTAATAATAGAAATCTGGCTCCCCATATTTCTCAAAGTTTTATAAAAGTATTTTATAATGAAAAGAAAGGTGGGAAAGAAAAAATGTTACTTTGAATGCATAAAGTTTACTTAGATATAAGATATAATTTATTATTTAAATTTTTTACATATGTATATATATTTTAAATAATTATTATTTATTAAAAATGTATTTTAATTGCATCTGGAAAACTTCAAAAAGTTCTAGAAAAAAAAAAGGGGTTCAAAGATTATTTTAAAATTTTATTTAAAGTGTTGCTATATTTTTTGTTAATTTTGGTAACATAAAAGTATTGGCTAAACAAAAGTGATAAATTTGTCTAAATTTCTTGGAAATAGTCATTCATGCTGTATACATTTATTTTGTTTAATTAATAGCTCATAAAACAATAAGATGTCAAGATAAAGGTAATCCACATGACTGAGGCCTGCTATTTTCTGCCTTTCAAACCATTTACTTCATCAATAACTCATGATAAAATTACTTTTTAGAACTCATAATGCCTTATTAGAATTGACAATAAATTCCCAACAATTATATAGCACATCAACTGATTAACAAAGATTTGTAAATGACTTTTAAATTTAAAAGGATTTTTTTTAACCATTCGATCTTGCTATAAACTTTTCAATTTTAAACTTAAAATATAGAACTGTAAATGATAATACGAATTGTTGAAAAAAAATTATTAACCATGTATCTATTAACTGTTTTTTTTAGATATATTTCTTTAAAACAAAATAAACTTGGGCAGTTTATATTGGAATTAAAAGCTTCATCAAGGATCTACAAAAAGAACTCTACTTTGTTTTAAAAAAAACTATTTATTATTTATTTGTTTTTGGAAAAAAAAGATTTTTTTTTTTAAAAAAATAAGTTTTCTAAGTTCAAGTTTATCAGGTCAATCAAAGATATATTAGTATATAATTATTTAATCACAATAATTTTGCTGCACATAGCATGCTTAGAAATAAAACAGGCAAAACTCACTATAAAAATGGTGATCATGTGATGTTTAGAAATAGTTTGTTAAGAATATGATATTATAGTATATTCATTTGAATTAAAGATAAAGGATTGAGTAGTTAATATATGTTCTCTGTAAAAAAATTATTTAAAAAATCTATTTGTCGTTTAGTTTTTTTTTTTAAAGAAAAGTATTTTGGCCACTATTATTATTAATATTAATTTTATTTATTAACTTTTAAATTATATTTAGAATTATGTCTTCTTTTAGTTTAAGTAAAGGATCTTTATTTATTAAAATATAGAATATACAGACTTATAAAAAAAACCTTTGGCTTCTTCTTAAGAGGATCCCAAAGAAAAGAAATTTCCCTCCACATATTTACTGTTGAAATAAAAGTTATTAAATATATTTAGAGTTTTAAATCATTAAAAGAGGATTGGATCATGAGCCAAAGTTTACCGTCACTATTCCCAAATACCTCAAGGTTAGGTTAATTACATTAGATTAGTTTTTTTTTATATATTATTTGTGAATATATGTATTAAAAATATGATTGAAGATGGGAGATTAGTTAACTTCTCAAACTAGTTTATTGATTTTTTTTTATATTAGTAAAGATAAGTTATACTTCGATCAAATTTTAGACAATCTGATTTTTTAAAATTTATTCACCATTTACATATATGTACCTTGTACTTAGCCACACGTACATATATATTTGTTTCATGCTCTTTATTATATATTTTTTTGTCTTAGGTTTAAAAAAAGAAATGCTACTTTGATTTTAAATGCCTTTGAAATCGATATTATTTTTTTAAAACTCATAAATTATAAAGGATCGGGAGTGATATATATATATATACATATATATGATTTTCATTTGAATATATATATATATATGATAAACAAAAATGCAAGTTAAAAAACTTGCTAACGCTTGTATTTATGTCCACAGATGGCGTTCTACCAAAAACGCCCATCAAGCGTATGTTTTGTTTACATAAATGTCAGAGTAGTTAGTATTCACTATCTCTAACTATAATTCCACTTTCAGATCATGATTTCAAGCTATTTGCTATCGTCAGTGAAAGACAGGAATAAAGAAACTAGATCTAAATACAAACTCTGAGCGTTTATGAAACAATTTCTATTCAGCTTGCAAGCGTGAATTTTTTAGACACATAATGTCTTCAAACTCAGCATAGCAAACCAGATAGCTATATGGGTCTGATCTCAGTTCAGCATCACCACATTACGTCATCGATGTGTTGATCCTTTTCATTGAGGTCCGATTTCCCAATGGATTTATTTCATTTGCTAAAAGTTTCTATTGTTTTCATATCTGACCCATGTTTTTACATTTAAATGCCCAAGGCTGGTTTACATTTGACTAATTAAATTTATCATTTCCATTTCTGATTAATTAACCTGTTTTCCAAATCAAAGATATATTTAAAGATATAATTTTATCTCCAAATCTTTTTAAAATTTAGTTTTAAAATACTTTTTCTTTAATAAAGTTTTATTTTAATAATTTTTCATTATCTGTGCGATTTAATATATAAGAGTTTAAGATGATATTTAATTTCAATTTTTAATTCTTAAAGAAAATTTTTAAATGCGAACTTTTTAATTTACTTTCATGTTTAATAAATAAATAAAAAAACAATGTAACGAACGTCTGTGCTCGTTACATATCAGTAAAGTTGCTTAAAAAAAAATGATCAAAAAAAAAAAATATTTTACTTAGGGTTAGTAATTACGGTACACGACTTAACAAAATTTACAAACATTCGGTTAGTATAAAGACTATATATAAAAAAACATGTTTACTATCGCTTTCCTAAGGACCATTTACGTCTACGCCTCCTCCCCACAAGAGTTCTATTATTATTTTTTTTATATACATTTTATTTTTACACACGGCATGACAAGCAAATTTTATAAATTATTTATTTAAATAAGGTTGCATTGAGATAAATATGTTTTAAGAAATAATGGGTTTAAACGTGTATATTTGCAGCACAATTATAAATACCACCAACTTATTTATGACTGATTAAAATGCTTAAATAGGGTTACACTGAAGTAATTCCCAAAGGTACTCATCATAAGGCACCACATTTCCATCATAAACTTATGTGGCTGTGCGCACCTATACACCTAAAAGCATAATATATATCAACAAAAAAAACATATCAATCGCAACCTTTTGACTTTTTTTTTTTTTTTGAAATACAGTTTAAAATTATTTTAACTTTCTCGTGTTTAATATATATGTGCAATTTCTTTCTGGCAGTGCTTTTATAAGATTTCAAATATACGACTTTATGTAAACAGATAAAAATGTTTCATTTTGAGAAGAATTTGTTCAGGGTATATGTGGTTTATTAAAGATTGGCCCGAGTTGGTTCGCCAGTTGTAACGATCCGGAGAAGGCGACTTAACGTAAACTGCACTTCAGGGCGCCATCTAGGCATTTGAACCTAGAAAAATTTATAATGTAGGCAGATACGCAAGTCAAAAAAAAAATTTTTTTTTTTTTTTTTTTTTATATTTTGCATCCGATCGTTAGCCCATGTCACTAGCTCAGTGGAATAGCAGAGATTAAATAATATAATATCTTATCTAATTAGATTTCAATATTAAAAAAATAAATAAAATAAGCCACTGCCAGTAATTAGCATACAAACATTTATTTATGCACATATATATAAGATTTAAAATTATTTTAGTATTAGTTTTACATTTTAACATTTAACATTATTTTTCACTTTGATTTTAGACTTTAATTTACATTTAATTACTATTATATTCTAATTTTACATTTTAATTAAGTTCGCACAGATAAATTTATGAAAGCTTGTTTATAAGGTTGAATATAGATCGGTTACATAGATTACACGGTTAAAAACATTTCAAAAGAAACATAAACGATCAAAATACAAAATTATTGACTACTGACAATTGCGGAGGGAAATTTATATGTAACCCAATAGTATTCACCATAAGATACTTGCATTGTCACCAATAACTTAAAAGACATCCGAATAAATACATTTTAGATACTCACCATAAGGTATCATTATTTATTGAATGTCTATATATTTTGATCAAATATGAAAACCCAAAACATACTTAACCGATAACCAATCCATGCAAGCGTCTATAAACAACTTAAATTTAATGCATTTTTATTTAGGGTCAAGTATGAATAGACCACATAGATTTGCTTTTGAAAATAAACATTCTATCCCTATTTAACCTTAGGTTAAAATTCGTAGTCAAACCGGCATCAATTCATCTGATATATCGATGTATTCAATGTAATAAAATACGGCAGCACAAAAAGATTAAGAAAAGACATTGACTCTCAATCAGATAGGAATATTACATCTATCTAACGAGAAGAACAATAAAAAAAAAACTCCATAGAAAGGAACTGCGTTCTCCGTCTTATAATTCCTTCCATAGGCAAACGGAAGTGTGCGGCGTATGAAGCGATCCTGCCTGTAGCGAATCAATATTACATCTACTAATCACACCAATATATCCAATCCATTGACCCAATTTAACCATGAAACAAATAACCTAAGATTACCCTCCCCTAATATAACTTTACAAATCTATACAGCCATTCATGCCCGACTTTAAGTTTAACATTTATATAATTTAACTTAACGGAAAACAGAAATTCTAAATAAACTTAAAGAACAAAGTTAAATAAATGGAAATGATTTTAAATAAATAAATAACAAATACATCAAATAACATTATTAATGAAGAATTTAGTTTGGTCAGATAGGATTCTATTGCATTATTTACTAAAAAGTTTTAAAATTTAGAGTTCTTATTGTTTCAAGTGAATATATAAGTTCTTATGATTTTTAAAATGTCCAACTTTATCCGTTGCTTGCCATGAACGTAAATTCCCACACCGTCCTAAAATTGGTATCCATTTAGCCGTTGTTTTATTTATTCATTCGGAGGTTTTTTAATTTAGTTGGTCCTCAATGTAGGAAACGATAGTTCATTTCTCCTTTCTTTAACAGCTGAAAGAATTGACCGTGTGTCTGTCAATTCCTCCAACTCCGTACTACTACATATAGTCACATCGTAATAATCAATTTCCAGTCACTAACTAATAATTTCCAAACTTGTCCTTTTATATTACTTTGAAAGATTGACTTAACATTACGTCATCGATGTGTTGATCCTTTTCGTTGAGGTCCGATTTCCCAATGGATTTATTTCATTTGCTAAAAGTTTCTATTGTTTTCATATCTGACCCATGTTTTTACATTTAAATGCCCAAGGCTGGTTTACATTTGACTAATTAAATTTATCATTTCCATTTCTGATTAATTAACCTGTTTTCCAAATCAAAGATATATTTAAAGATATAATTTTATCTCCAAATCTTTTTAAAATTTAGTTTTAAAATACTTTTTCTTTAATAAAGTTTTATTTTAATAATTTTTCATTATCTGTGCGATTTAATATATAAGAGTTTAAGATGATATTTAATTTCAATTTTTAATTCTTAAAGAAAATTTTTAAATGCGAACTTTTTAATTTACTTTCATGTTTAATAAATAAATAAAAAAACAATGTAACGAACGTCTGTGCTCGTTACAATATATATATATTGTGCCCTTTTCCATAGGTCAGTAATAGTTTATAACAGTCAATTACTAAAAATTTTAAATTTTAGAATATGTTCTTTTAATACATTAATTATATTAAGTCAATTATATCTTTAAAGTACAATTTGAAGCTAAAGAGAATACGTAGTATATAAAATCATTTAAAAATAGTTATATAAAGCATTAAATATTGTTTCATATGGTTGTAAAAGCTGGCCATATTAAATAACACAGCTATAAAAATTAAAAGTATATTTAATAAATTCGATTTTAATAGTTTAAAACTTATAGTTAATAAATGCTATGTTTAAATTTATAATCATATTTAATAGTCAAAATTAATATAATATATTTTAAAAATAAACTTTATGATGGTGAGAATTGTATTTAATTCCATATTTTCTAAATTGTTCTTCCAAATTTTATAATTATATTATATAATATAATAAGCGTATCAATTTTACAAATCTGGGCAGAGAAATAGATTAAAAATCATCTGTCAAAGTTATTAATCATGTGACTTTTAATGTATACTTTCACACACACGCTTGTTTGAATTAATAACAAAGTTTAAAATATTTTAAAAGTTATATTATAGAATTGGATAGAATTATTGCCTATCATAAAAGCAAATAATAATAAATATTAAGTTAACTATCATATGTAATGTTTTAAATAATGTAATAAAGACGAATACAGTTAATAAAAAAATTAAATATTTTATTTAAATAAAAATAGATAAATGAAATAGGTTATTAAAATTATTTGAAAGTTATTTTAAATGTTTAAATAGTTTTAATAAAATAATAATTGAATTAAAAGTGGTATTTTAAATAATATTTTTTAAATTTTATTACGTCATAATTTCTAATTTTGAAATTCAATTCTACTATAAACTAAAAATATGTAAATTTGTTCTCAAGCTAAAGTAAGAATTAACCAATAGGAATAGGTATTCTTACAGACTATAAATATCATCGTAACTAAGTTATCAGGGGAGATTAATAATGTATTGAAACCAGAGAAAGGTAAATTATAACTATCAAAAAGATAGTATTTTAAAATTTTTATTTTAGTCAATTTTTTTTAGTACTTTCTTATCATCTTATTTTGCAAAAAACTAATTGATAATTTTTAAAAGTATTTTTGCAAAAGAGAGTTTTAAAATATAATAATTTAGAAACTTCGTGGAAATGATTTTCTAATTTTTAAAGTACTTACCAGTCGTATTTTATCTAAAAGTTTAACCTAAACTTTGCAATAAAGGATGGATATACTACAAAATAAAATGGATATAAGTTGTAATGCTGAAAAAATATTTGAAATATTTATTGATACAGCTTTATTAATACTTCACAGGAGAACTTTTGGTACATAAAAAAACCACAGCTCAGACATTATATGGAGTCTAAAAAAATGTATTGAAACATATTATGTATAAGTTTATCTAAGATTTATTTTTAAATAGTAATAAGACAATTATATTTCATGAATCATTTTATAGAATATTATATTCAAAGGAGTAAAATGTTATATACTTTCTGAAGGTAACATTTTTTTAAAAAAAAATATTTTCAAGAATTAAAGAAAGAACCCAGGAGAATATGTTATAGAAGCGTTTTTGATATTAAAATATCCGGTCTTAGAATTATTTAAAAATGTATTTAGAAAAGATTTGTTTAAAAGTACTTGAAGTTTTTTTTTTTAAAGTGATATATAAAAATACCAAACGAAAGTTTAAATGTAGCAAGAAGGAAACATATATAAAAAAGTGAACACATAGTTGAATAAAAGATGGATCCATGGAAATACAAATAGTACTTAAAAGTTTATCGAATATTTTTAAAGTTAAATTAGATGGATTGATGCATCGGATATGCAGAGAATATTGGTAGAGAAGATTAAGAAGCTTCACGGGATTAATTAATATTATGATTTAATAATTATCATCCTAAATACTAAAACCAAGGATTATTTTCTATAAATTTTACTAAATGGATTAATAATTACTTTTATTTTGAACTTTAACACACTTGGAGGAGAACATTTTTAAAAACTCTAGAGAAAATAATAAACATTTTGGACTTATCAGGAACTATCGTCAAGAAAATATGTAATTATAGTTTTGATTCCTTTTATTTTGTTAACCTAGTTTAAATCTAAATTTTTTTATATAAGATTAGGAAAAACATTAATTTATTAATATTAAAATTTTATAATATAACAATCTAATAATTTAGCTGAAAATATTTTAATATAAAGTGTATGGGTGTGAATTTTTTTTTTATATCTGCAATGCTCAAGTGGATAAAGGAAGCCTACTAACACGATGACTAGATAAAGGTTATTGGTAATAATAATAACTATTGATAATTTATAGTGTATATATTTTTTTTGTTTTCTTTAGATCATCCATAAATTGGAAGAATGAAGTGTAAAAGTTTTTTACTTATATGTACCACATTTCATACATTTTAAAAAACATTATGAGATAGGATTAATTTGAAAATATGCATACGACAATTTTTTTTTTATTAGTGATATAATCCAACATAACAAATAATTATGTGATTCTTTTAAAATTTTCATGTTATTGGATATTCAAGTATTGTCTAAGTAGATTGTATATGATTAGACATATAGAATAATGAAGTAAGCAGACTTTTCTTGTGGAACAGCTAGATTGTTTAACTATTAATGAATTTTATTTATTGTTTTGTAAATGCAGATAGTTATTTATTGATGTAAGATGTGGAAAATCTTGAGAAATAATGTTGAGATAGTGGCTTGAAAGTACTTAGTGAACAGGAAACCAAGATGATGTTTTTAAGAAATAGGATGTTATAAGGAATGGAAATAATATTTAGTCTTTATGTGGTTATCAGCATAGTTAACATAGCCCTATGACTGATACACATTTTATTTGGACAGTGTTTATATTTCTTTAAATATTTGATGTTCTAATAAAGCTGAAGAAATAGCTTTAACATCGTCCCTATACTAGAGGATATTAGGCAGGTAAATGTCATACCTCTTCACACTGTGCCATGATTTTGAGATATGTTAAGAGTAATACTCTAGGTTTCTTCCTTAATCCTATGCATCTGTTTTCACTATCTTTATTTTATGTAACTGCATCGTTCAGTAAGATATGTTTAAGAGAAATGATAAATAATTTAGAACTTAGGTTATGCTATCGTTTTGTATAAGAATGGTTTATTTGCTTAGAAGGAATAGGACGTTATAACTTAAAATTGAAGATCCAAAGTATCCTAAGGAAAGAAAAGAATCATAGAATATATTTTGAATTTTATTTCGGAAATGAAATATAAACTTTTTAAAATAAAGTATCTAAACAAAGATATTTTCTTTAAAGTGATAATAATTATAAATGCTTTAATATTATTTTTTTAAGAGAAAATAAGTATTGCATATTTTAAAATACAATAGTACAAAGTAAATTATGTAAACAATATGCATAGTATATTTTTTGTTTATTAATTAACAGAAATATATTGATGATTACACTTATATCATATTAAAGTAAGGCTTAAAGAAGAATATATTATGATTAGTAAACATTGTGTGATAAATACTAAAATCTAGTACTGAATTTTTGGATAATATTTTGTGTAACATCTTTAACTTTGCAAGTTGAAAATTTTTTTAATATTTTGAGAAATCCATACTCATTATAAAATTTTGTTTTCTATAGAATGTTTTTCTAAGTATGAATTTTTTAAAATAAGATAGTTTAATAATATTAAGGATAAAATGCTGTTGCTAATAAAGTAGATAAATATATTTGTAATAAGTTAACCATAATGAGAAACCAAATAGTAACATTTTTTTAAAAATTTTGTCCTAAATCTAAATAAAGATATGATTGAAATATAAATTATTTTTTTTATAACCCGGTAGATCAAACTGTAAAGTAAAAAAGTTAAGGATATCCACTATAAATAGTGTAAATAAATTGTTTATTTATTTGTTGTTAGTAATAAACTTTGTTAAATTTTGTTATTTCAAAAATTTTGTGTCCGAGTTATTTATTTCTCCACATCGCTGCATGAAAACACAATATATGCATAATAATTGAAACAAATATATAATTTTGCACAAAAGATAAATAGAGAATTATTTTAAGAATTTTAAATATTTTATTGGTATTCATTATAATTAAATAATCATAATCTTACATTATTTTATTGGTCATAAATCAGTTATCATAATATTATATTAAATTATATGCTATCAGTTGCCACACATATTTTGTTTGTCAGATTATTAAAATGCTACCACATATTTATTATATCATTACATTAAGATATATGATCATATTACATTATTTCACTATTTTATTATGGTAATAAAATTATAGTAAAAAAAAGATATACAGATTTAGTTAAACAATGAAGAATATTATTACTGTTATTTATTATTATTAGTTTCAGTGTAGTAGATTATGACATAAAATTCCTTCTCATATTTTACTACCGTATTTTTAAATTAACTTAGAATAAACTTTATGAACCTGAGATTATTTTATTGAGCTAGATTATTACAAATAGAAGATTAAGATTTAATTATTAACTTAGTCTTAGCGAGTAGAAGTTATTAAAGTTGTAAGAATACTATGAGTTTGTTATTTAAAATAGTAATAAGGGGGGATAGTGTTCTTATGCCATTGAGGTAGTATCCTGTGGGATATTGGCTCAATGTAATCTATATTGTCACCTGTATTTTCACTTCAAGTCTCATGAAAATATTAAATATTTATTTAATTTATTTTTATAAACTGAACCTTATTCCTATTGTAAATTTAAGCTAGTGAAACATTTTAATTTTAATGCTGAATATTTTAGTTATTAATTATTAACTGAGATAGAACCTGTTTTTATTTTATATCATATATTATCTGGAAGTGAAGATACATGAATTACAGGTTAGAATATATATATATATATATATATTTCAATTGGATGGACGGTTAAAGAGTTGAAATGTGAAGTAGATTGAAGCCCGTCCTTTAAAGTATGAGGTTTGGCTATTTTAATATATATCTGAGCACTTATAGCATATATGTGTAGAGATGGTAATCTGGACCAACTGATGATTGTGGCTTAGCATGAAAAACGTATATTGGTGATTATTTATCTTTTCAGCATATATGTGTTCAAGTGTATCAGTGTTATGAGATAGTGTGAAGAGTGGTGGGTCATGTGAAATTCTGTGTTCATATACCCTATATATTACATATATAGACACAGGTATATCATAAGCCTGTGTGTTTCATTTAAATCCGATTATGTAATGATTATGTAATACAAGTATCAGGGGGGATTTAGATTCAGGCTTTCAAACTCTCTTTAGTCATCCACTCCATTTTTTTACAATTGATGCACACCAACACATATGTGTGAAAAAGATAAATGATCTCCAATATACATATTCCATATACTAAATATGATTATGTATTTTTTTTTAAATTAAGAAATTTTTATTTGAAATATAAGAATAATAAAATTTTGTAAAGCCTCACAAAAGTGTTACATATATTGGAACCTTGAGATACTACTTTATTGTGAAAAAGATAGGACATAATCCATATTGAGTATCCAATTTAGCTAGGCATCCAACTGGTTACATACTCACATATGTAAAACATGCTTATATTTTTAAAAGATTTACTTACATAATGTATTAAAGATTTAATACATCACTATAACATATTGATTAAACATTATATATTTGGCATATACTTCTATAATTTTAATTATTATTATTTTTGGTTAAGTTCGAATTCACCATGTTGATGGTTGCATTTGCTTCATATTCTCCAACAATGGGTGATGATCATCATCATAAATAGATGTACATAGGCTGAGCTAATACTCACTATTTACCATTACAATATATATATATATATATATATATATATATATATTGTAAATATCGATAAGTCTATCTATATTTTAAAAATTATTTGTTATTAAAAAAAATCTCTTTGATTTGATGTTTATATATGAAGTATTATTATTGTTTATGGTTATTAGTTATAGTTATTGTTTGGAGTTATTATTTTATTTATTTATTGATGGTACATCACTGTGAATATTTAATTAATATAGATAGATAAAGACATATAAATTGTTGATTATAAAAAAGATTATTTTATTTGTAGTGATTATTAAAAAAAATGCAATATTATTATTTATGTATATATATATTTTTAAAGCTGTCAAATAAATTTTCGATTTAATATTTTTTTTATATGGTTAATATTTTTTTGAATGTTAATTGTTTAAAAAAAAAACATATGTAACAATGGTTTTCAAAACTGCATTTTCTGGCGCACATAGAACAACAGCAACAACAACAACAAAAGAAGCCATTATTATTATTAGGATAGTGATTAAACTAACTGAAGGATTAAAATTTGTTGTACTTTGTTTCTTTGAAATTGCCATTCTTAAGAATAGTGGAATAAGATAAATTTCTGTAATAAATATATAAACCATATATATATATATATATATATATATATATCGCAGCCAGGGAGCTGTGCCATTTCCTTTCATTTATTCCAAAGCAGTTTAAAAAGGAAAACTATGCAAATTTCAACACATGAATTTCAATGCATCTGAAGCCGAAATTTGATATAGCTATCTGAAATCTATAATAGTCAATCTAATAATAATCTGGAGGTAACTAAAATTAATTAATATATTGGATTCAACATGTCAATTATTATTTTTTTTTCAAGGAGAGAAATTTAAAAAAAAAGAAGTATATATGTGCATTTGGAAACCAATAATTTTTTCTAACATGCTATTTCTTCAATTTAACTTTAGATAGAATGCATTCTAATATTAAACAAATAAAGGAATAAAACAACAGAATAAGTTGACTTTTGAAAGAAAAATGAACAAATTAAACTTTAAAACAAAAGGTAGTAAATAATTTTATTTGTATAAATGATATATATATTTTTGAGATCAATATTTTTTTTATTTAATTATAAAATAAAACGTTTTTATAAATATCATTCTATTCAATTCAAGCATTTTGTTTTCTAAAAAACAACAAACGTTTAACAAGTGTCAAAATTAACACTTAAGTAATTTAAAATTTTAAAGTATGGCTTATAAGTTTGGGTTGCATATGGGTTGCTATATGTATATTTTAATAAGTAAAATTTATATATGCAAATTTTATTATAAAAATTTTTTTTTATTATTTATTTATCTATTTTCATTTTTTTTTAACTTCATATAATAATTCTTATGCAGACCTAAACAATAATTTATATATTTGCTGGATATAATATACTTTTATTTTTATTTATTTTTAATTTTGAATATTTAAAAAAATATAAATATGGATTTGTGTTTATAATAATGCATACTTGTTGAGCACAAATATGTCTTTATCTATTTAATATATATACTTATTGCAAGTATATATATATATGTATTTTTTTTGTATTTGGGTTTGTATTTAAAACTTATTTAAAACATTGATACTACTTAAAATTAAACCATAATATGGAAATAAAGGATGTACTATTTGTTTTATAAGTAATGCCTTTGTAATTTATTTGAAAGAGTATTAATATTTTATTCTTATTTTTTTTTTTAGTGCCAGAGTCGTTATGAAATTAATAGAATTCACAATTTAATAGAGGATAACTTTGTATTTCACTTATTATTCAGTCTTTAGGTTACTTACACATATTATTGTTCATTGATATGTTTAGATATACATAAATTTACTTATTGGATGTGTATATTGGATTTAATAGAATTCCCTTTGTTTCTGATATATATTTGATTAGTTAGTCATATCAATCTTGAGAATAAATTATAATGATAAATCTTATTGTTCTGTATGATTTTAGATTTATTTCATGTATAGCTAGTTGGAAGGGCATATAAACAATTTATTTAAATATAACTGGGATAATTTTATCTTTCTTCATTTAAATTATACAATTTATTATATTAGGCTTTCTCAACAATTGGATTCATTTAGGTTACATATATTCCATTACATTTATCATCCAATGTTTGAAGCATTATTTTCTTCTCATATATTGATGTTCCATTCCATTCCATGCATAATATATTTATATGATATATTGTCCATTACATTTGGCACCACAGACTGTGGGGCCCAGGTAATTGATTATTGGTATAATGAAATAAAAGTACATTCCATTACATTTGGTGCCACAAAGTTAGGGGCCTGGTTAACTGATGATTATTGTTGCAAAAGTTCATATGTTTATTTTTATTTGAGATCATATATACATATGTTCTATTACATTTGGATGCCACAACGTGGTCAGCATAATATGTTTGTTCAATTGTCCATTACAATATATATATATATATATATATATATATATATATATATATATATATATATATATATATATAAGTTCTATACTTAATTATCACAAAATACCGCTCTATACTACCTTAGATAGATTTATCAATAGATCATTATTAAGAGGCAAATATAATTGTGCAAAAGGAGTTTGATGGAATATCTCTTATCAGTTTATAAACATTTAAAATAATTATATAAATTTTAATAGATATTTTGCAAATTATTAAAGGATAGAAATAGTTTGA